>VBSM01002121.1:8396440-8463310 GCA_008086735.1 Cheirogaleus medius | reverse complement strand
AG
This sequence comes from Cheirogaleus medius, assembly GCA_008086735.1. NCBI lineage: Eukaryota > Metazoa > Chordata > Mammalia > Primates > Cheirogaleidae > Cheirogaleus > Cheirogaleus medius. The sequence goes on along the minus strand of VBSM01002121.1, from coordinate 8,463,308 downwards.
CGATCCGCCCGCCTCGGCTTCCCAGAGTGCTAGGATTACAGGTGTGAGCCACTGCGCCCAGCCCACGTCCCTACTCTTAATGTGTGTTTACTTTCAAGACAGGTTATTTCCAGGGCTTCTCTACAAAGTATATTACCTCTCTTCTTAAAAATATATATATTTTTAACCCCTTTAGGTTATTGATAGAAATAAAACAATTCTTATTTCTGAGACCCTTGATATGCAGACATCCAAATTCTAAACAAGAACTGCTTGGCTTTAAAAGATTGTACAATTTCTAGGAAACAATACTAGGCATTTGTTCTTTCTCACACTTCTGGTAAAATAAAATAAGAACACTTCCTTAACACCATGGATTCAATTAAAAAAATAAATGCACGTGAGTTCAATGCCAGTAATTCAAACATGCTGGGTTGCAATTTACCCTTGTATTATCTGTAATAAAAGGTTTGCTAAATAAGTAAATGGTATGATAAGTAGTGATAACTAAAAAATTTATATATACAGTGGAACTTAGGGGCCACAAACTGGTTGGAAAAGTCAGTTGATTTAATTTGAAGCTGCATTTGCACAGGAAGCATCCTGTTTTTACTTTGAGGGTATACTCATACATAAATAAAAGTAGTACCTATTTTTTAAATATCACATGCACACTTCACATAATATTGAGAATATATTGATTATCCACATCAAAGAATACATATTTATTTAGGGTGGCTTTAGATGGCTGATGGGCATTATTAAAGGGAGAATTAACATCTTCTCCTACTCCCACCGTAAGTATTTCCTGATAATAATGGCAAAGGGATGTTGCCTAACCTACCATCTTGTCAAGACCCACACCAGAGTCTCTGTGCAGAGGACCCAGGCTCCAGCTGTGGCTACAACATAGCACTTTTATACAATAAAAATAAACAGAAGTAAGCTTATTAAAAATAAATAAAATAACAACTGGTTCTATTAATAAAAACTTTAGCAGAGACTAAAGTATATGCAGAAGTGTACATAGAGTACATTAAGCAGAGAAGAGAGAAATAATACATCACTTATCTGGGCACTGAAGATTGACATGACCCATCATCTAGCCTTTCTCAAAGATTGAGAGGGGCTACTGTCCATCGGAAGAGCTGGGGCTGGATCCAGTATGACATTTCCAAGTCCTCTCTCTTTCTCTCAGTTAACCATAGCTGATTTGAAAAGAGCATGGCTTGGATACCCTTTGAGAGCCACAAATTCAGTTATGACATATTTTTGAAATTAATAAAACAGCATTTATGGAATGCAGACCTTTTCCCTAATTTAGACTGTTCTTCCTCATAATCTGACTATATTATTATTTTGCCACATTTATTTTTATATTCTCTGTGTATGTATAGTAAGTGCTTAATAAATATTTGCTGAATAAATCAAGTGGATGATCCAGTGAGATTTTATTGAACCACATAACTATTGCCCTGTGTAAACAGTAATCTACAAGAGAGTATCTGGAATCATTTATTTCTAAGAGTTAGAAAGTTATTTCATTTCTGCATTCATGAAAGGCTCTGAAAAATCCCAGAATGTATGTACAAAATGGTGTTTATAAGTGCATTTTCCTGGGCAGAGATTTCAAAGCTTTCATCAGATTCTCCAATAAGGGTCTGTAATTTTGAAAAGATTAAAAAATTACTAATCTAATGTATCTTCTCTGTAATAACCCCTCTGCATAGAAATGAACAGCCCAACTCTGTTTACATACCTCCAATAACAAGAAACTCCACTACTATGTGAGGCAGTCTAGGTTATTTTCATATTCCACAGATGTGATTAATACCAAACCCTAATTCTTTCCCTGTAACTTCTGATTGACCACAGCTCCATCCTCCAGCATACAAACATGCCCAGATCCTATGCCACTTGACATAAGATCTTTTTTTAGACAGCTGTCGTAACCTATCCTGTCTTCTTCTGTGCAGGCTGTAAATCCTCTGCTCTTCCAAACAGAGTCAAGGTTTCAAATCCCATTTCTACCCTGGTACTCAGTGCACTCAGGGTCCAACCCTCCCAGAGCTAAGCACAGCTCTCTTATACTTTCTCCGGGCATCTTGAATTAAGGAGACCAACAGTTCATTGTTTCAGGGACAGCTGATTTACCACGCTGAACTTAATAACATTTAACTAAAATCCCTGTTTTTTTCTCTGTTTGTGCTGCAGTTCCATCATCCACAGCCCTCCTCTCCATACAGTAAGTTTGGGGATCCTACTGCAGGATTTTGCAATTATCCCTATTAAATATCTACCTTTTAAATGTAATTCATTGTTCTTTTGGGGTGAAGCTCTTAAGGATTCTCAAGTTTTATCAACCCAAGTTTTAGCCACCATCCCACTCACCCAGTTTTATGTTCACTCTAGTTCAGACAGATTTTCATGCAGGTTAATGCTTTATTTAATAGGCAATTTTTACTGCACAGATCATAAAATAGACATTGTACAAGTCAAAAATAGGCAACACAGTCAGGTAATTAAGAACACAAACTCTAGATCCAGACTACTAAGGTTCAAATCTTGATGCCGCCACCTACTAGCTACATGACCTTAGGCAAGGCACTTAAACTCTCTCTCTCTCAGTTTCCTTACCTGTAAAACGGGGCAAATAACTATAACTACTTCATTGGGTGGTTGTAACAATTAAATGTAAAGAGTCTAGAACACATTGTGTTCTAATAAATGCTTGTTTCATTAGCATATGTGTGCACATATTTAGTGTGCATATAAGTACAGGGTCAGGAATCAATAAGTATTATAAATGTGGAAATTAATCTCAAGGACTAAAAAAAGTACTATTTGATTATTTTCCCCAAAGCCCACATCTGGACCAACGCAGCTTAGATTTTATGCATTTGGCAAACGTGAGGCAACACATCTTTCAGTCTGTTTTCACTGCACTCCATTAATACGAACACTCAATGAACATATGAGAAAGAGAACAAGTCCTATAAACATTCCTGTGCTGTAGTGGAAGGATATTATTATTTAGCCCCTTTTCTTTTCAGTTTATTTTCTCTCTGTTGTTCATGTTGTTCATTCCTGTTATTTACCTTCAAGTCCAATGACTCTTCTTTCCTTTCCATTCTGCTGTTGAGTGCATCCAATTGTTTTTAAATTCTTTCAGTTACTGTATTCATCAGCTCTAAACTTTCCACCTAGTTCTTCTTTATACCTTTTATATCGTTGGTGGGACTTTCTATTTCTTTGCTGGGATTTTCTATTTTATTATTTGTTTTTTAGTGTGTTTACAATTGCTCATCAAAGAATTTTTGTGATGGCTGCTTGAGAATTCTTCTCAGATAATTCTACCATCTGTGTTATTTTGGTGTTGATTGTCTTTCGTTGTTTAAATTCACAACTTCCTGGTTCTTGGCATGACAAGTGATTTTCAGTTGAAACCTGGACATTTTTAGTACAATGTTAGGAGTCTATGGATCTTATTAAGATTCAACATTAGCTGGGGATGAAGGGTTCTGCCTTGTTACTGGCAGGTGGGCATGGAAGTCCAGGTTCTTGGCTCAGTCTCATTACCATTGAGCAGTAGTGAAACTCCTGACTCTGCACTAGGCTTTCTCTGGCACCACACAGGCTGGCAGGTATATTAAATGTCAAAGCCCTGCTACTGCTGGGTGCCTCTTACAGCTTCAGAAGGGTGGAAGTCTAGGCTCCCCACTGGGCTTTTGTAATGGGAATGAGGGTGGAGCCTCAGTTTATTTCATGGTGTTTATTTCATAGCTGGATAGAGCAATTATTGTCTAAAAGTTTCCTTGCCTACTAGGTTGCCCCTTTCCTGGTCCTTTCACTAGAGAGAGCAGGCTTTTTTTGTGGGTGTTTTTGTCTGTGCTTACTGGTGTTTCCTGGTTGTTGGCTTCTCCAGTATCCAGACTCAGATATATGAGGAAAAAAGAAAAGCCAGAGAACTCACTGCCATGTCTTTCCTCAGGTCCCAAGGACCCTAGTAAATCTGCCTTCTTTTCTCCACCTTTCAAGTCTTTTTATATTTATTTTATATGTAATATCAAGAATTTTCAGCTGCATTTAGCAGAAGGGGTAGGGAAGAGTATGTCTACCCCACCTTTCCCGAGCATTAGTGTATTTATGTGAGATTTGAACCTACTGAGCTATAAAGCGAGCCTACAGATCCCCACGCGCCCACAGGGCCAGTGACTGAGCCCGGCCCTGGCGGGTAGCGGGAGCTGGCTTTCCCTGTGATACCCTCTTTGGGAAGAGAAGCAGCCTCTCCGAGTCGACTCCCACGCATACCTGGGACAGCTTCCTAGGCTTATTGCCCTTCCTCTGGGAAGGAGAATGAGAATAGATCCCATCTGCTGTCCTCCCGCACTCCAGCTGGGCCCCACGGGCACACCTCAGCCCTGCTCCACTCACACACGGCTCATTCGGACGCGGGAAATGGAGCAGGCACCACTCCCCCCTGCACTCCTCCAAACGCCTTCCAGCGTGGACTGCCAGACCGACTGCTCTCCACCCCCATTCTTCTCTTCTCTCCTGCCCTTCCCCTCAGCTGTCTGGCTGAGGTCCAGCTCAGCACAGTAAGCGTTTTATATTAAAACATCTAGCGCTGAAGTCGCTGACTTTTTCTCAGTCTTGTTCTCCTGACTCTCTCTTCTGCATCTGACACTGCTGACCAGGCTTCCTAGTAATATAATAGTACCGAACAGATATATTGCCGCCTGCATGTCCCTCCTCGTGTTTATCTCATTCTATCTCCACAGCAGCCCTCAAAGGCAGCCAGAACAACATTGTGCCCATGTTATGTATGAAGAAATACATGGGACGTGAAGCAGTCATATGACTTGCCCACATTGACATGATATTAGGTGCCAAAGCCAAGAATAGATCAGTCTGATTTCTTAGTTAGGGCTCATTCTATACCGTGACATCTTGGCTTCTGTGATAATAATGAGAGCACCTATAGCTACCATTTGATTGCCAGGCACTCTACAAGACCTAACGCCATATACACATACTGTAGAATCTGAGGCTCAGGGAGCTGTGGTAACTTGCCTAAAGCCACTCGCTAGTAAGAGGCAAGGAGCTGTTGCTCTGTCCTTGGCCCTCTGTTCTTCCCATACTACATATTCCCGCTTATTAAAAAAAAACAACTAATTTATTCTATGGCTTCTCTTCTAATTTTCTAAATTTATATCAACAATTTTGTTTTCATCTCCAAAATCCATTTCTTTATCTACAGTTGCCAAGTAGAGACTTCCACTCAAATGGTTTATCATCATTTCAAGTCTCATATGACTAAAAATGAATTCACTATTCTCACCTCCCCAACCAATTTCCCGTCCCGCCCTCTCTAGCACCAACATTCTCCCAGCCGTAGGGTACAGAACTTTAGCATCATCTTTTATTTATCCCTCCTCTGTCCTCCATATTCCATCTGTCAATCACAAAGTCTTACTGAATGTTCCTGGGAAGCCGCTTATCCTTCTTCCCCTGTACCTCCCTCTCTATTCCCATGGTTACTTATTCAAGGCCCTGAAACTGATGTTATTGGGTCAGGCTTCTTTCAGCAAAACTCACAGGTTTCAGGATTATCCCCATTGAATTCATCTTCTATGCCACTGTCAGACTAATCTTCCTTAACATAGCTCTGTAATATTACTCCCCCGACATATAAGCCTGCTAGGATACCAGAATTCATATAAAAGGAAACTAGAGCCCTGTGAGTAACTTTCAACCCTCCAGAATCTGTCTATTCCCCACCTGGCTGGGCAGGTTAAAGCAGACTCATCGCTGCTCATCTCCATGGCATCATCTGTTTCTCAATCCCACCTAGACTTTCTTTCTGCCCCCTTCTACCTCTTCCTACCCTGTCTGTCCTTTAGATGCAAGTTGCACTCCACCTCCTTTCAAGAGACCAGATACTTTGGAACCCATACAATCATGAAATTCCTGTTGCACATATAGGTTGTATGATCCATCCAAGCACCAGGCTGCACTCTGACCTGAACTGTTCACCTTTGTTTCATGTGAGTCAGCCACAACTCCCAGTTGGATAGTAATAAGCTCAGGAGGAAATGGGGAAAGGGAACTTAAGCTCATGATCCTCTGTTCCCCACATCTTCTACAAAATGCCAAGCATAAGGAGGCAACTACATAAATCGGTGCTTCTTAAAGCCTTAATATTCATTCGATAGGCTTGTTTCCCTAGCTTGAGGTCCATGTATGACCCTATATGATCCTGGAGCAGGTAGCCTATAGACCACATTTTGAGAAGCCCTGATTTTTTCAGGGTTAGTTAAAAAATTCATGTCAAAGGAAAGTGTGACATTGGTTTTTATTCTTATGCCTGTCAACTACATCAGCAGTAATTCAATGCAATTTTCTATTGTCCAAGAGTTGTTTTTAAAATGAATGAAGATTTGCTATGCATAAGACAAAATTCTGGGAGTTTTGAAGGATGTGAAATATTCAACAAATTTTGTACCTTCAGGAAGCAGGAATTTGGTCTATAACTGCTTTTATAAAAATTTCATGCAGTAGATGAATTGGAAAATCCATTTGGGGATTGGACATGGAAATTAGAATGCAAAATCATTCCAGCTAAAAATGTAATTCATTAGGCAATTCAGCAAGCGTGGTTTTACAATGAATAATCTGCTGTAAATATGCAGATAATGAAGCAGAGAAATAAGGGAAAAAATCATATGATACTTTTAGAATTATAGAATTATTTAATGAATTCCAAAACATTTTGGAATATTTTGAATATTCATAGAACTAGATTCAGTAGTAAAAAGTGAAGAAGACAGTTCAGGAAAAATAAAAAATAAAAGAGATACTTGCAGATAATATGTTTCATATTTAGGTTGATAACCCCAAACTAGATAAAACTGTGTAGTTCTTAAGGAGTATGTTACATTCTGGAGTTTTCTTGACAATGGAGAAATAGAGAAGAATTTTTTAAATGCCACGATTTTGTGAAGAGTGCATTTTATAATGAGTAATTAGTATGAGGTTAACTGTGGTTTTTGTGATGACACTGTTTTCGGTTTCATTAGTGTGTTGATCACTTTTGAGAAATATTTTAATAACCAGTGTAAAGTAATAATGCAATAACAACAATGTATATTAGAGGGTGCTGTTCTCTTTTAGGAAGGTATAAAGATCTTGGTATATCTAACACTTTCTTAAGTTCCCCCTATTTAAACAGCAACCTCGCTTTTGCTTGAAGATGAACAACTGGGAGACAATCTGTCTCTTTTCTGGTTAGTTCTAGTTTTTAGAACATTCTCCTTCATTAAATGGAAATCTGCTTCTCCAAATCACTAGTCCCGGTTCTGCCCTGAGAAATAACGTGAGTCAAGTCTTCCTCCTTTGCTTCATGAAAGTTCATCTAGTATTTTAATTTAACTTACAGATCTCCTTTAATTCCTGTCTTCTGGCTAAAAATTCTTAATTTCTTTTACCTACTGCAAATGGCAAGTTCTCCAAAAGCCTCACAATCGCTCTTGTCTCACCATATTATAGCTTATCAGTGTCTGTCAAAGCTCTGCAGCCACCCATTAGCACAAGACTCCAAATCTGGCCTGCCTAGAACAGAATCTAGGGGAACTATTACCTCGTATAATGCACACCTGAGACTTTCTATTAATACTACCTAAAATTACATAAGAGATTTTAGTAATTTCACCATACCACTAGCTCATATTTAGTTAATTACAACCCTCAAAATTCCCAACCCCCTACCATGAACTATTTTAAGGTGCATCCCCTACGTTGCATACATATTAAATGGAGTCTGTAGAACCTATAGCCAGGATTTTGCATTTATAATTTTACAGGTCATTGTTCTTCCCTTCCCTTAAAAACCCTTAGATTTGAAGCCCAGGCCATTATGTCTTTTCCCAAAGACATCAATTAGCACAGGTTTCTACTCTGTTTTGTATATATCCTCAAATCCATTTCTCCTCTTTTCCTGCCATCCTCACTAGAAAACAAAAACAAAAACCAATCGAACTATCCACCTACTCCAAACTAACACTCAGGCAGCCAAATGTGCCTTTAAAAAAAGACAGCATATATGGTGATATAGTGACTAGTCTCACTTTAGGCTCATGACCACCAACTCCAAGTGAGCCCCAAGGTTTGCTCTGTATTCCTATAAATTTCCCTAGTCCGGTCACTCTCCCATTCTCCTAGATGACAATTTTATACCTTCTCCCCTCGTCTAAAACTTCCAACACCTCCCCTCCTGCCTTCACTCTGCTGTTGTCCTTGCTTCCTATTTCACTGATAAAATAGTAGCAGTCAGACTAGAACTTCCACTTGTTCTCAGCCCCACATCTGCTCACTCTCTCTCCTCTGTATTTATTTCCTCCAGTTATAGCCATGAACTGTCCTCACCTCTCTCTCATGTCAACCCTCCACTGTGCACTGGGTCCATTCCCCTCACTTACTCAGGGACATAGTTGCAGGAAATGCCCCCTCTGTCTACAGCACCATCAATGTTTCCCTGCCTACTGAATCATTTCCATCATCTTGCAAATATGCATTAATCCTCCCTATAGTAAAATAATAATGATAATAATACTTTCCCTTCTTTTCATCCTAATCCCCCTCTCATTTTTTAAGTTTCTCTTATAGCAAAATTCCTCAAGATTCATGTCTATAGATACCATCTCTTATTTTCTCCCTTCCCATTTTCTCTAAAACCCATTATAGCCAAGATGTTTTCCCAACACTTCAAATGACTTCCTCACTGTCAAATCCGATAGCCGATTCTCAGTCTCCACCTTACCCAAACTACAAGCAGCATTTGACAGAGTCAATCACGCCATTCCTCTTGACATACATTTCTCTTGCCTTCTGGGGTCCCACTCTTCCAATTCTCCTACTTTGTTACCGACTTTTACTCAGTTTCCTTTGCCAGACCTCTCATATTTGAGTGTCTCAGGACTCCTTGGCCTCTTCCCTGTCAACACTCACTCCCTTGGTGATCTCATCTAAACCAACCATTGCCCAGCCCCACTCTACACTGCCTACTTGACATCTCCACTTAGACATCAAACAGGCATTTTAAAATTAACATTCATGAAACCAAACTCCTGGTTTTTTTGTTTAAAACTTGCCCTTTCTAAAGTTTTTCCAATCCCATCTTATAGCAACTCCATTCTTGTGTTCGCTCAGGCCAAAAGTCATGGTGTGGTCCTTGAGTCCTTTCTCTCACACCTCCTACACAATTCATTAGACTACACTGCTAGCTTTAGGTTCAGAATATATCTGGAATCCAACCACTTTTCACCCCTCCAAAGCTATCATTCTGGTGCAAGCCACCATGATCTGCTGTTCAGATTACTGCAGTGATAGTTGGTCAATCTTGCTCCATATTCACCACCACCCACCCCCCAATTTAGATTCTTGACACAGTGACCAGAGTGATCCATTAAATTTAACGTAAAACTTAACTCTAAACATGCCCCTTCTCTACTAACGCCACCCCTCCAACATGGCTCCCATCACATTCAGAGTAATAGTCGAAGCTATTACAAGGCCTGAAAAGACCTAATCCACCCATTGCTCTTTACCTTTCACTCCTATCATTCTCCCCTTGCTTATTACACATCACTGTCCTTCCTGCTCTTCCTTGAATGTGCTACATTCAAGCTGTGAACAGCTCTGCACAGGCTGTTCCCTCTGCCCAAAATGACCTTCTCCCAGACACCTGAATGACTTGTTCTATCACTTCCTTCAAGCTTCTGCTTTAAAGAGGCCTTCTTTAACTATCCCTCTCACTCCCACTGCTTTGATTTAACCTTCTCCATAGTACTTATCATCCATTGCAATATATTTTCTGTTCTCTATCTCTCCTCTTCTATTCCCCTCCCTGACCCACCAAAAAACAGCAAAAAATACAGTTTATGGGCAACAGACTTTTATCTGTCCTTTTCTCTACTATATCCTAAGTGCTTAGGCAATGTCTGACATATAGCAAAGGTTTAATAAATAGTAATATAATCATGAATGGATTAAATTATGCTATCTTGCTAAAACTGATTACAATGGTTGCCTCTGGAAAGAGTCAATGGCTGCTTGAGAGATACAGTGTGAAGAAGGCTTCCTTTATTTGTTATCCACCCCAAATTTTTTAAATTAGCACGAAAATTATTTTAATAAAATGATTTATCTTGTTGCTTTTGAATAAGCATTAAAACAAACTTTTTTTTCATAGCAATTCTACCCTGTAGCATATCAACCATCCTTTGAAATTTTGTGCCATTTGCGAAATTAAAGAGCATGCTTTCAACATCTTTATGTAAGTTAAGTGCTTTGTAGAGTCCTGGGCATAGTAAGTGCTGCACATATGTTGGCAATTCAAAATCCGAAAAAAAGAAAATTATGTTGTATGGGCCATATTTTTTAGTGAACCAATGGGAATTTCTGGTGATCAACATATTCATTCTTTTCCAAGGGCTTTTAAATACTTGGCATAATAATGTATTCTTAGAGTCTACCAGAAACCAGCATCAAACATATTGGCTTATAAATGTTAAGAATCCTCCATTTTCCCTTTTTTGAAAATCACTTACCGATTTCAACTGTTCTAGTATTAGTCTTATTCTCAAAAGATGCTAGGAATGCCTTTAAAACTGCTCAGCACACTCAATACCATGAGATGTCAAGTAGTTGGATCTGAAGAATTGACCTCATCAAAGCAGTAATAAAGGATTTTACCTTATGTTTACTTATCCTGGGCTTCCGGTCTCTCTTTTATATGTTTTAGATTTTCCAACGTAACAATCACTGTCCATTTTAAATCAGACAGATCAAATATGAATTGAGAAGCTATTTCCTCTCTTTTCTCACATACTATCACTATGGCATCTTCCACAAACAGTGGGCCTCTCTGGTTCCTGCTCATCTCACTGTTCTCGCTTTACCCTCAATTATTATTTAAACAAAACTCGTTGTTTGTCTTTCATTTTTTCACCATATTCTTTACAATGACTTTAGAGGAGACCATTCCTGTGTGGATACATTAGTCTCTTGCAATATGTCTTTTATTTTCACTGCCCTCTAACTTTTCTAGTACCTTTTTCAAAACTCCCTTAGTCACAACTAAAATAATTTAATTTTCAAATAAAATCACAACTAACTAATCCAAAGATCTTGGTGTAATATTTAGTCACTTATTTCTATGAAGATACATGGAATGAGACAGATGATAGAGAGAAAGAAATGGAAAGAGAGAGAAAGAGATTTTATTTTTCACAGCTATATGGTCTGAGCAAACTGTGCTGATATTTATTTATCTTGTGTTGATCTCAGAAAACTAACTCATGCCCTTGTGCCTGTGGGGCTAGATTATTATAATGCCCTTCTAGTCAAGCTTCCAGCAGTGACTTGGGAATGAGGAAAATGAAAAATGACACAAAGGAACTGTTTGGCTAAACTAAATACTAATGTGAAACAGAAAGGTGCACATGTTTTAGAAAACCACGACCTATGTTTAGCACAGATGCTTACACAAAGGAGGCATTCAATAAATGTTTACTAAGTTGAATTGAACCGCAAGGGTTTCTCACTTTACAGATAACTATAAAGATTTCTGTAATCCATACTACCCAGGATAAAATGGGCAAGATAATCAACAACTCTCCCCAAACCCTCAGAAACACAAGTAGATGGACGACCTAGAAAAGAGATGGAGGCAGGAAAGCCTGTGGTATATTTGAGAGGCAATGAGTAGGCTGGGTTTCCTGGAATAGGAAATCCATGAAGGGAAAGTTATGCTGAAAGCCTTGATGATATCTATTTGTAAATGTATTTTTAAAGTATGTAAGCATTTCTAAATTTTAATTTAACCTAATTTGAATTCCTAATATTAAAGGACATATATTGTACTTACTGACAGAAATGTTATTGATTGTATCTAGAGGATATGTCCAGAGAAATAAATTGTAATAGGTTTCCAAACTCTTTTATTTGTCTTATATGTTCTTTATAAGTCTGTAAAAGCAAAGTGTGGTGTTCCTTACCATTTCAATAGAACCGTAGCATTCTCAAAACATGAAGGAAAGCAGAAGATAAAAATTTGTACCCTGCGAGGGAGATTACCTGGAACTGTCTCCAAATAAAAAATGTCCACGCTTCTTTTAAATACATCTAAAAGTGAAGACAATTAATCCAGCCTCCAAATGGACTTTAGAAGATGATTGGTAATGTGTTATGGTTCCCTAGATTTATTATATTAAACAGAATAAACACATGTTATATAAAACATTATGGAAGTTATTTAAATCATGATAGACTGAAAATAGGTTTTCCAATGGAGCATCACATTTAGCGTTTGAAAAATGCAAATTTATGAGCATTGTGGTCCAAGTAAATTGGAAATTTTATTTTGCAATTATCTAGAAATTTAAGTTAAATTACCTATAAGTCAATATCACTGAAGCAAATCATATTGAACTGATTTCTCTTGACAATTCTCCACCCTATCCTCATTTTGCCTTCAATGCATGAAGCAGTCAATGAGTTAATTTCCAAAGTGGGTAATGAGTTAACTTCTTACCATTTCATTTTGGTCAAATGTTCTATTTTAAATTCTTTCTTTAAACAAAGGGCCATTCTTCTATCCATTTGTTATTGTACGCTCCTTTTGAATAGTTTCCAGGAATACAATAACTGATCATGAAAAAACAAAACAGTTGCTCTTAACATCCTTTGTAGAAAGTTATTAGATGATGGCACTGTTTCATGATTAACAACTCTAACATGTTGTAGTCTACACATGTATTAAATGTTCCCTTGGCAATATACATCATTTCACATGCCCATTATGAATTTCGGACATGAAAAATTGTAGCTTTAGAAGACAGTGCTACTTTTTTTTGAGAACATTTCCATGCCACAAAAGGGACAGAAGCCATGAGAATAACTGGAAATACAATACTGAAGAAGTTTTACAGCTTTAATGATATTTAAACATATATTCATTCCAGGACATTACTTAGAAATATTTTTGGAAATGTTTCTTTGGGAACTTTAATTATCATCAATGTATAAAAATAAATCACAGAATTTCTGTACAGATGGTATGATTGGTGATATTTTTCAGAAAACAATAGTTTTTAAAACATCAATATCTTACATCTTAATATTCCATCTGAAAAAGAAACAAAACCTGTTTGCAGTGCATTACACTCAAAGTCTAAGCTACTTCTTAATTTAAGTCCCAAAGAGCATCATTCTTTTTTTAAAAAGAAAATAAAGCAGCCTTCTGCCAGGTAAGGACACAGCGAAAAGACGGCTGTCTATGAATCAGGAAGCGGACCCTCTCCAGACACCAAATCTGTCAGTGCCTAAGTCTTAATCTTAGATTTCCCAGTCTCCAGCACTATGAGAGAAAAAAAAATCGGTTTATAAGCCCCTCTAAAAAGTAAATAGAAAAATACACAGTAGTGTGCTTAATAAGCACCCTCTGTGGATAGCTCAAGGTCAGGAGTTCGAAACCAGCCTGACCAAGAGCGAGACCCCGTCTCTACTAAAAATAGAAATACATTAATTGGCCAACTAAAATATATAGAAAAAATTAGCCGGGCATGGTGGCGCATGCCTGTAGTCCCAGCTACTCGGGAGGCTGAGGCAGAAGGATTGCTTGAGCCCAGGAGCTTGAGGTTGCTGTGAGCTAGGCTGACGCCACGGCACTCACCCTAGCCTGGGCAACAAAGTAAGACTCTGTCTCAAAAAAAAAAAAAAAAAATAAGCACCCTCTGGATTTTGTCTCTGATACAGTTGAGGATTCACCTGCTGACTTTGCTTATAGCAACAGAACTGCCAAAATATCAGATAAGGAATTTGGCCCAGATTTTTTTTGGATTTTTAAAGATCTAGTTATTTATTTAAATATCCTCTCTGGCATCTGAGTCTCTTATATCAGCCCATCCAGTCTACTTAATAAGAAACATACAGATTTAAAACATTAACTGATAAACAACTGTACGAGAAATTCCTTCAAGCAGCAATAACAAACTACAAAAAGAATTCTGTATAAATATGCAAAATATGTGTTCCCTCCATCTTCCTTCATTCTCCTCCCACCCAAACTTAGTACCATGTTTGGTTTTATTATTGTATTTGCTGCCTAGTATAGAAAACCCTAACACACTCACAAATGCAAAAAATTTTTATAATAATAATACTAAAAATGGCAAATGTGCTATTATTTACTATAGTCACCATCATGTAACAATGCACTGTATATTGCAAAATTGCTAAAACAGTAGATCTGAAATGTTTTCACAACCACAAAAAAATAAGTATGTGAGATAATGGATTTGTTTAATTAGCTTGATTTAACCATTCCACAATGCAGACATATAGCAAAACATCACATTGTGCTCCATAAATACATATTCTAAGTATTTTCTACATAGTAACTCATCTTCGTGGATAGCATGCTACTGAACACAAGGGGCTGAGTTTCCTTTTCTTAGTTCACCTAACCTTGGTGACAGTAATGGCAGGCAGGCAATGTTTATAAAGAAATAATTTACTTTGATTACAGTGGATAAAGGTTCTGAACTCTGAGCTTCCCTCAACAAAGAATGGTAATGACAAAAACTACCTTCCTTTTTCTATTATAATTTGCCATCTTCTTTTCCAATTATTAAGACTTTTATTTCCTCTTCATTCGGATGCAGAAGTTGCAAGAGAGACTGGGCAGCCATTCTAAGACTTAAATCCTCCCTCACCACCAGAGATATAATTAATATATGACAAATAAGGGTTTCGGCTTTTGAGTCTTTTTCTTTCTTTTCCTTTTCACTTTTCTTTCTTCTTCTTTTGCTTGTATATGGTCTCCACTTTTTCTCTTCCCTTCAGAATACTGGCAAGTTTTATTCCACGTATTCCCCAAAGCTCCTTTCCCCAGCTCAGATCTTTTGTACTAGGGCAGAGTTAAGATTACCTAAGGCACTCCACGAAACCCTTAAGAGAGGCGGTGGCTTACCAAGGGGGTTCCCGACATCAGCTTCCAAGAGCACATATACCAGCCCTACCCTCCTTCCTCTCCTCTGTGGGCACCCACACCCCAGGCCTTCCAGCGCGCTACATTGCTCAAACTACACAACTCCCACTCCACCGCAGCAAAGCTTTCTTGGGGAACAGCACAACACAGCACCCTCTCCCCTCTCCCTGGAAACAGCGCTAACCAGGCCGGCAGCCCCTCCCCCAAGTGCGCCTCTTGCATCCTTTGACCGGAATGCACCAGGGCCCCGGGGCTCCCGCCCGGCACCTCCGGGATCGGACTCCAAAGCGGGAGTCAGGCGAAGGAAGGCCGAACCCAGGGCAATTTCCAAATGCCCGAGCGGGTCTAGACTGCTGGTAAACTGGGCCACGTCCACTCAACACCACCCAAACCCTCCAGCCCGCAGCCAGCCCCACTGCACTTCGGGATTCCAAGTTTCAATGCTCCCTGCAAGGTGGGGGCATCCGGGCAGCCGGGAAAGAAAGGTTCTGGGCGGGGGCAGCCGCAGCGCCCAACCCGCTTGCCACGCTGTCCTTCCAGAATTAGGCACACGCTCCCTGGGATTTGTTTTCTGCGCGGAGAGAGGGGAAGGTGGAGGATGGGAGGGATTGGGTGTGGCGACTCGTGGAGGGAAGGGGTAATGGAGAGTTGAAGCCACATCTCTGCCCTGGACCGAGCGGGGTCCTAGGGCGGCCGGCCTGCCTGCCACTTTGTTGTCAGCGTCTCTGGTCGCTGGGGCGCAAGCTGCGCGCAAACACGCCCCCCAAAGTCATCACAACCTGTCAAACGGCCCTACAGCCCCAACCCCCCCCCCCACAGGAGGGAGAAACTTGTACCTAGGCGCGCCAGCAGCCAGGATGCTGCGGTTTGCCAATAAGGACAATTTTTAAAGCCGAAATAATAATGAAATAAGAAGATCAATAGCATTTTGTCTTCTGAACCTTTGGAAAAATTAAATTGCTGCTTTCTACGAGTCCGCGAATATTTACAGTCGCCCGCAGAGAAGCGGGGGCGGGGTTGGTGCTCAGCGTAGGGAGTGCGCGGGAGGCGCACGGGAGAGCCGTGCACAAGGGACCAGACCCGGGCCAGGGGCCCCGACGCCATTTGCGGGGCAGCTGCGCCCGCCTTACCTGTGGATGTAGTTTCCATGGCAACGGGTGGCGGCCGGGCGGGGCCCGAGCCCAGTTCCCGGGGCGCCGCTTCCCCGGCCCCGGCGCCCAACCCCCGGCCCGGCTCCCCCGCCTGCATCGCCGGCTTGGCCCCGGTCGGCGTCACCGCTTCCTCCTCCCCCTCCCCCCGGTCCCTGAACCACTGGGACCCGGGGCTGGCCCGCGGCAGCAGCTCGTCTTGGGGATCCGGCGGCGCGGCCATGGCTGGTGGTCCCCCGGCGCGGCGACGGCGGCTGGGCTGGGCCGAGGAGCGGTGGCTGCGCGGGCGGGCGGGCGCTCGCTGCTGCTGTCCCCGCCGGGACTCGGGGCTCGGGGAGGATGCGGTGTCTCCCCGCCGCCGCCGCCGCCGCCGCCGCCGCCGCTGCTGCAACTCAGGCCGAGCCGCTGCCTGCCGCTCTTCCCGCTTCAGCTCCTCCTCCTCCCCCCTCCTCTTCCTCCCGGCCCCGCGGCGGCCGCTGCTGCGCTCCTCCTCCTACTCCAGTCGCTGCCGCTGCTTCGCTACTCCCAAGCCTGCTATTACGCAGGTGAAAATGGCCTGCTTCGTCCGAGTCCTCCTCGCGCACGTCAGCCCCCGCCCGACCTGCTAATGGCAGGCCCGGATTAGGGGATGTGCCAAGTCCACTCGAATCTTCCCCTCATTTGGGGAGGAATAAAAAGGGAGAGTCAGCAGGTAGCAGCAGCCCCCAGCTGCAGCGTGACTGATTAGGCAAGTCGCCTTCCCAACTCAAGAAGTTAAGCCCCGACTGACGTCCTGGGTCCTGAGGCGAAGCGGAGAGCTAGAGACCTCAGGGCCACAGTTCTGAGAGTGACCAGCATCAGCTGGCGAGGAGACATAGGTCTCGAGCGCGAAGCGGGTAGAGATGGGTGTTAGCGGCAGATGGAGACACGGGGAACCTGCAACCCGGGGTTAAATCCTGCATCCTTAAACTGCTGTTTCCAGGATGTGGCTGAAAACAGTGGAGTACAGGAATGAGCTATCGGGAGAGCCTCCAAAAAAGCTTAACAGACCTCATCCCAACCAGCCCTGAGGGCAAATAGGATGTCAACAGGCAGGATAACAGCAGCTACATTTCCTTTCAGAAACACTGAGCCAAAGTCATACAAACCACGAGCTGTTTGTGCAGAGTCTATTTTATTGGAGAAGTTGGACACTCCAGGAAGTATGCTTTTTTTTTCCTTTACAATTCCTCTGATAAGATGGAAGATATTTAACAAATAAACCAAAACTCAGGGGAGGAAGGTGGACTTACCGTAGACCCATCTTTTCAAAGAAAGCTTGTGCTTTATCGGTTTCTAAATTGCTCATAAAATCATGTGCCTTGAAAAACAAAGATTCAGTACAACATACAAGGTAGAGAAATAGGCTTATCTGTTGTTCCTTCTCTAGGAAAGGTGGGTATGGGTGGTACAGCACACTGGGGCTTTGGGGTACTCTAAGCCACCATATGCATATTGAGGAAGTCATAACCTGTCAATTTGAATATCCACAGGCCAACTGGAACACCACTGAGGTGCTCCTCAAAAATGCTAAAACTAAAAAGTCCAGATTCTGCCTAATCTTTTGTTCTGCTCATGCACTAATGTTCAAAAAGATGACAATAAATTAGAGAAAGGTGTTTACTAAATAGGCGATACATATGGTCTCCTAATGACAAATGCCCCTGGGGATCTGATGTTCACCAGATTTTTACATTATTGATATAATTAATGTAAAAATGATCTGCTGTGATGGACATGTTCATTATTTTTTGATTGTGATGATAGCTCCACAGGTGTATACCTATGTCAAAACTTATCAGATCGTTCACTGTAAATATGTGAAATATATGCATGTCAATTATACGTCAATAAAGCTATAAACAAATTACCCCCTCCAGCAACAACAACAAAATTCTTGGTTATCATGAATCATCATGGCTTTTTAAATCTTTCCATGGGAAAACAAGGGCCTGTTTAACAAATCTTTAAAGTGAAAAGCTTATTTCAGTGCCATCTTTCATGGAGCTTAATCCTGTCATGTAATCAGAGGACATTTGTGAGCTTTTTTCAAATCTATTGTTTAGTATGCCCTAAGGCATTAGAAATACCAGATGGGAAATTCTCATAGTTTTATTATTGATAACAGGCCAAGGACACAGAAAACTCTAATAATATAACATTAAATGGTTACTGATGGGTACTGATATTTAAGAATTGTTATGGTAAGGGCATTATATACAAAATAATATGGAGTATGTTATTTTGGTTCTCTGAGAAACACAAATGAAAGTCATCATTAAAACCTGGAATAACTATGCAAGCCTCTTCACTTTCTTCTGATTCAATAGATACAAAGTTTGGCAGTACGGTTCTAATTACTTTCCATATATCATCAGATACTGATCAATACTGTCTTTGAGAATGTGTGGAGGAAATAGCCAATTAAGTATATTTAGATTTTACTTATTAAAGGAAATTGACAATTCCATTTTGATAAATTGTTCTAATTTACTCTGCTAAAAAGAGGTATGCATTATGTTTCAATGTTAGCAATTTTCATAACTATATTCATTTATTAGATTCCACTTTTGGATGTATACAAATTACCTATTTGGAGGAAGAAATTTTCAAGTTTATGCTATGGTTTGAAATGACCCATGTTTATTAGTATTATTTATTTTACATTTGCACCCCTCTGAACTGACAAAGCTTATCTAATTTGAAGATTTATGGGCATAACACACAGTCAACGATGGAATTCTAGGACTTGCATAGTTGCTGTAAATTATGAATTGCTCTAAAAGGCTTTTGAGACACAGAAGCTGGGGTTGTCACTTCTAAAGGATTCTTAGCAAGAAGAGTTGAGACAAAAGAACTGTCAGGTTTTGTCTTCAGCTTTTGTTTTTTGGAAAAAAAGTTTTGTTCGTGGTTTCAAAAGAAGGAATGTGGTGAGGAGCATTTATTTGACACTAGCTTCTTAACTTAGACTAAACCTTACATCACAGGGAACGGTAGTGTGGGGACATGCAGGAAGAGCACCCCCAGTAACAACTTTTAACCAAGTTGAAATTCTTTCCAGCCTCAATATTAAAGTTACTTAATATCTCTACATCTCAGATTCCTCAACTGTAACCTGTAGATTTTAACAGTATGTTCTGCATAGGCTTTAGTGGAGCACTAAATGGGTTGGCATATGTAAAGTATCTCATTAATTAAGATGATAATAGCACATGCCAAATTATTTCCAGGAAATGATGCCTAATGCTAAAAGCTCTGTCTGGGTATTTATATTTGTACAGACCAAAGAGTCAATAGTAACTATTCCAGGCACTTACAGCAAATTAGATGAGGAATGTTTTCCTATATTGAGTAACTATCGGGCTGTTTCTACTTGTAATTTCTATATTTGGAAAGGTAAACCTTATGTAAAGACAAACACACTTCAAACGTTCTTTTAAGTAGTTGGGTCAAAAATACACACACACACACATACACGCACACACAAACACACTTCAACTTGGAATAAACTATGTTAGGAATAGAGAAAATAGGGCTCATTGATGGATTAGTAATCCTTAGAGGTCTGTGTTGAGAAAGAATTTTGGACCATATTGAGATTTCATGAGAGTGTCTAGAAGGATAAGCAATAGCTACATTCAGGCAAGTGAAGGGGCCAGGCAACACATGCCACGTATTTGCCTTCTCTGACTTATATTTAAGCTTATCAGCACCCAAGCCAAAGCCTTACTTTTGAATCTTTTTAGGACAGAATACAACTGTGGATTGCAAGTCTCATTGACTTAGCAAGGTTAAGAGTTTGACTCAAGATGACGGTTAACACCGGTGACTCAAATTTCTCTGAAATCATTGTGTGTAGGGTTGGTTCAGGGCTTAATTTGTCTAGGTAGCAACCAGATCATTTTGCAACATAGTTGTCACCTTTTTACAATGTGTGGAAGCTCTTGAAGTTGATAGGGAAAACAGTTCTCCATTTCCTACTGCAGTGAAAGAATATTTAAATTGAAACTAATGTATACAGGCTACATTCTGGTACACCAGACAGCTGTGTTTTCTCTGGGACATCACTGCAGCACTCACAAATGCCATACAACACATTCAAAACACACCAGGTTCCTTCTGTCCACGGGAAGTTGCTGCTGTTACTTAATCTGCCATCTGAGGAAATGAAACATAGATAGTTCTAATGTCTTCCAGTAGGGGTGGGAAGAGGAGAGCTGATCACTTTTCATTGAACCTAGTTTCTTTTTTTCTTTACTTAATTTGTACATTTAAGTAAAACTGCAAAGATTTTTTTTTATTTCTTTGGGCAAAAATATGAGTTAGGAGATCTGTAACTTGAACTCTCCATGCTTTGGATGCAAAATAAAAAACACCTTTTAATATATTCGGAGCTTGAGAAGCAAACCAAAATATACATGATAGAAATAAATTGCCTTTGAATAGCTCTTTGCAGTTTACAAAATGTATACACATATAGATCTCATTTAATACACACTTTTAATTTTTGCTTTTGTGAAAGATATGGTATCTTGTCATATTTTTAATTTTTTATTTATTTGATGACCAGTGAATAGGAGCTTTTTCATGAGCTTCTTAAAAATTTGTATTTTTTTTAAATAACAGTTTTATTGAGATTTAACTCATATATTATACAATTTAAAGTGTATAATTCAATGGTTTTCTGTATATTCACAGAATTGTGCAATCCAAACCACAATTTTAAAACATTTTCATCACTCCAAAAAGAAATCCCATACCTATTAGCAATTACTACCCCAGCCCGTAACATCAAGTCCAGTCCTAGGCAATCATTAATATACTTTCTGTCTCCATAAATGTGCCTCTTGTGGACACTTTATATGTAATAAATTGGAATCATAGAATATGTGGAATTTTGTTACTGGTTTCTTTAACTTATAAGTTTTAAAGGTTCATCTATGCATGCATGTATCAGTATTTCATTCCTCTTTATTGATGAATAATAATCCCTTGTATGTATATAGCACAGTATGTGTATCCATTCATCAGGTGACGGACATTTAGATTGTTTTCAATTTGGGGCTATTACAAATAATGCTTCTATGAATGTATACATGGTTTTTTGTGAAAATGTTTTCATTTCTCTTGGGCATAAACTTAGGACTAGAATTGCTGGGTCATATGGAGACTGTGTATTTAACGATTTGAGGAAGTGCCAGACTGTTTTCCAAATCAACTATAGCATTTAAAACTCCCACTGGTAATGGAAGAGAGCAGCTCCAATTTTTCTACATCCTTGTCAACACTTGTTATTTTCTGTCTTTTATTTATCACAGTCATCTTAGTGGGTGTGAAGTGGTATCATATTGTGGTTTTGATTTGCATTTCCCTGATAGCTAATGATGTTGAGTATCTTTTTATGTGCTTATGGGCCACTGTCTATTTTCTTTGAAGAAATGTCTATTCAGATACTTTCCCATTTTTAAATTGAGTTGTCTTTTTGTTATTGAGTTGTAAGTGTATTTTAGTATATTCTTGATATAAGTACCTTATCAGATATATGATCTGCAGATTTTTTCTTCCATTTTAGGGATTGTCTTTTCACTTTCTTGATAGTGTCTATTGCAGCACAAAAGTGTTTAATTTTTTATGATGTCTAATTTATCCACTATTTGTTGCTTGTAGGTTTAGTGTCATATTTAAGAAAGTATTGGCTAATCTTAGGTCACAAGGATTTACACCTACCTTGTCTTCTAAGAATTTTATTGTTTTAGGTCTTACATTTAAGTCTTAGACCTATTTTAAGTTAATTTGTATATATAATAAGGATAATTTGTCTTTTATTTGTCTAATATTACTTTTTGAATTGCTTTTTGTGTTCTGTGCTCACTTTCCTGATCGGGTAGTCTTTTCCCTTATAGTTTTAAATATTCTTTGTATGGCATTTTGTCATTCATGCTGCAAATATTTTTCATCTTGTCGGAGTTGACAAGAAAGCCAAGGTTCTGAAAAATTCAGAGACTTCTCCAAAGTCACATCCTAATGCAGCTGTTACTAAAGTCTAAATCTTCTGACTATGCCTCATGAGCCCCAATTTAAAAATCATGAAATATTAATATTATAATCAAGTTTTCAGTTTATATGCAGTACACTATTAACAACAGCCTGGCTCAGCAAAGCTCAAGGTAAACTACAAAGGTAGTCAAGATTAGTGATCACAAACCATATCCGAAGTATTCAGAATTTAAAGCAAAACATCAGCATCAAGTCCAAGGACAGGGAAGATACCAATATCCCGTGTGGAAGTCAGAACCCTGGACAGCTCAGTGAGAGCATTAGATGAAAACCGGAGTTTTCTTCTAGCTTCAAACTGCAATCATGGAAACCCCAGATTGGCGGTTAAGAGCTTATACTTTATAGGGTTAATTCCAATTTAAAGGGATCTGGGCTTATTCATATGACCCCAGTCTCTCCTGGGGAAAAGTGTCATACCATCTTCCAAGGGTTTGTAGTCTTTGTCAAGTAATATGGCCTCATCTTCGGGCCTGAGAAATATGTTAGAAACTCCTGGGTCCCTGAAGCTTATTTACAGTTAGGCCAGTCCATTGTTTTCTTTCTCTCCTTTCATGGAGCCCCTTTATCTGCAAGGCTGCCTTTTCATCCACATTTAGAGACCAGACAGGTCTGGACTTTAAGTAAAGACCTGAAACAATAACTTGGCTGAAGCTTAAATTTTGAATGCCAAGGAGAGTTGGGGTAAACACTAATATAAACAGGTTCAGAGCCAGGATGTATTTATAATTGCATATGCACCACAACACACATGGAATGTATTATAATTTGACCAATGGTGTCACAGAGCAGATAGGACCACAAAAACTCTGTGATTCGTATGCACTTATGAGTTGCACTAAATAGTTGGTCATCTATCCCAGAGTTGTCCTATTTGGTTACAGGTGTAAGACAGTGATAAATCAGGATCAGCCTATCACAACTGAAAAAACAGCCTAAGTGAAATTCCTGAAGATAGTATAAGGTTCCAAATAAAATCTTTAGTATGAAGATAGTCCAGGATACCTAGTACAGTCAGTAAAGAGGCAGAAACACCTTGGGTCTGTTTCATTTCACTTGAAAAAAATTAGGAAAAAAAATAACCTTGAACTTTGTCTCTTAGAAATGGGCATAGCATATTAGAACATCAGTCCAGAGGCTAGCTTTCTGTTTTAAAAGCACTAGGCCAGCTATCTTATGTAAAGAAACAATTGATCTGCAGAAACATATAGATGACCCTGTAGAATAATATTCTTAAACAGTCATGGCTTCCTGTGCAACTTAGTTTGGGGGACTTTAGAAAGATCTTCCTGCCAAATGTGACTCCTATTCTAGCCTGTCAATGGTCTTGGAAATTCAACATTTTGACTTTATACATTTGGCAGGTAAGTATGGTTATAAATGTCAGGATCCTCAGGAATGGTTATTCAGCATTCATGTCATTAATATCTCACAGTAAATTATCAGGCAGCTGATAAGGGGAGAAGGCTAAAACCAAAGTTATCACAACACCCAAGGGAAACAGCCTGCAATCACAGGCCCTTGAGTACTAGAGGAAAATGCTTCCATTTCCCCAGGGCTGAATACATTTGACAAACTGTAAACATGCTCAACAATAACTTAATGATTGTAATAGAAATTATATCTGGGGTTGTGAAAAAAGTTTATTTTCTTCTTTTCTGAGTTCTTTAAGAAAAAATAAGTTATATTAAAAGTTTCTTAATCAGCTAGCATCCTCTAGATACTAATGAACTTTTTAAATAAATTATACCTATAAGGTTATCTTAGACATCAAGGATTGATTCATGAAAGGAGCACTGAAGGCTGTCAGTAAGCCAGAGGAAAATAGGGAATATGCATTTGACTACATCAGGAAAACCTCATGTATACCTTTTGATGAGAAATGCAGCTCTAATGCCAAATTCAAATTCTGCTACCTGAAAAAAAACATGAAATTACATACACAGTAGATTACCAAATGAATTTTTAAGGCAACAGGTTTTTAAGATATTCATAGGAAGAATATAATCAAATTGTAGGCTATTTGTAATCCAATGATGTTGTTCTTTTTATATATTCAGCTATGAAACTATAACTTCCTAAAGACTGTGGATCAAGCTTTTTGAACAGTTACAGCAACACAATTTACTCAATAGATATGCTGTTCATTTGATCATTCATAAATGTACTGAATACCTCCTCTGTTAATCAGGTTAGGAAATGCTATGCTGCAGTAACATATTAACACTGAAATTTCCGTGGCTTACCACAACAGAATTTTTCACTTAGACTCACATCTAGTACAGTTCAGGAGGAGCTCTGATTCCCATAGTCAATTAGGGACTCAGGCTTGTAGAAATTCTACCAACTGGAACATAACAGCATTGTAGATCATCACAGAAGGGGAAGAGGAAAGAAAGGGTATTCTCATCTGTTCCAAAATATGTCAAGCTGGAAATGTTATACATCACTTTCATAGCCTATTGGCCAGGACTAATCACGTGCCCTGAGTCCAATGGCAAAGGATGCTGGGTAATATAAAGAAAGTCGTGGAATATTTGGTGAGTCCTATCAACTTTGTTCAAATATTTATACCGGGCACTTTGGGAAGACAAAAATGAATCAGACTCTGAACCAATCAAAATATGGAGATAAAATGTGTATGTAAATAATCAAAATCCAGATTAGAAAATAATAAAAATTAGGAAAAAGCCATAGATAATGTAAAATGGCAGATCAGAGATATATAGATTGCTGCCATCTACAGAAATCAAGAAAAACTTCATGAAAAAAGTCTTTGAGCTAAGCTTTGAATGATGTAGGATATGTACATGAAAGTTGATTAATAGAGATGATTCTGGTCCAAAAGAATAGCAAGGGTATGAGAGAGAGAAATTATAGGGCACTAATAGAGAAGACTTAAGCACATTTGTCCAGAGCAAAAGGTAAGCAAAATGAGAAATAAAAAGAGAAAAAATGTGTTGAGTTCAAATGTGAAGGACCTAGAATGCTAAATTAGGGTGTTTAGATTTTTTTGTGAAAAGAGTTTTAATGAGAGATATAACAGATATTATTCAGGAAAAGATAGTAGCAATTAAAATGGATTGGAGAAAAAGAAAACTAATGGTAGGGAGGATAGCTAGCAGGCCACAGAAGTTATTTTTGATGAAAGACATTGGGAAAGAGGAAATAATAATCAAAAGGGAGGACAAATATTAGAAATATTTCAATCAACAGAACTTGGTACCTAATTAAATGTAAGATGAGTAAAACTTGACCCAAAGGTCTAGAATTTAGGAGACTGGGAGTCCATAAATGTCATTAACATAAATTTAAAAAACAGGAAGAGAAGCTGGTTGTAGATAAATAAGTTTATGTTTGGCCATGCAGAATTTAAGGCAGATGAGATGCTTAGGTGAAGGTTGGTAGCTGGCTACTAGAAGTGTGAAAACGAGGTCAAGGTCAAAGCTGGTAATTCAGATTTAGTTGTCACCTGGGTAGAGAGAATAAACCAGGTCATAGGATTGGATGTGTATGCCAAGGAAGACAGTATAGACAGAGCTGAGAAGCAGGCCAAGAGCATATCCTTAAGAAATAAATATTTAAGGCTGGGAGTAGTGGCTCATGCCTGTAATTCTAGCACTCTGGGAGGCCGAGATGGGAGGTTCGTTTGAGCTCAGGAGTTTGAGACCAGCCTGAGCAAGAGCAAGACCCTGTCTCTACTAAAAAAATAGAAAGAAATTAGCTGGACAACTAAAAAAAATAAAAATAAAATAAAATAAAAAATATATATATATATATAAATTAGCTGGGCATAGTGGCGCATGCCTGTAGTCCCAGCTACTCGGGAGGCTGAGGCAGGAGGATCGCTTGAGCCCAGGAGTTCGAGGTTGCTGTGAGCTAGGCTGATGCCACAGCATTCTAGCCCGGGCAACAGAGTGAGACTCTGTCTCAAAATATATATATATATAAAAGAAAGAAATATTTAAGAGTCCAAAGAAGAAGAAGAAAGAAAAAACATCCAGAGAGATAGGATGAGGGCACAGCCAAGAGAGGAGTTTCAACGTGGGGATGTTTGACAATGTTTAATGCCACAAAGAGCCTAATTAGCATTATGACTGATCGAAACCATTGAATGGCCACGTTTGGGTAGGTGGGGAGATGACACTTGCTTGAAGAAATAAAGGGAATAAGAGAAAGTGTCGCTTTTGGGAAAAGAAGAGGAAAGTATATAGGCTAAAGTGGGGAATACAATGAAGAGGGGGAAACTGTATTCAAGAAAGAGAAGAAGTAATTGATGAAGCTAGTGGATAAGAATGGAATCGGCACCTGGTTTTCTTCCTGACATAAACATCACCCCAAAAGAAGGAGCTACTGGCTCATTCCCATTTTCCTTGCCTACACTCTAAACCATTTCGTCTGGACCCACCAGAACTCCTCTTTCTGTATGTTCCTGCCTTTCCTGGATCCTAGATCCTGACTGCTTCCCAATAGCCTTGAAAGACTCCTTGCAGCAGATGCCTGATATTTGCCCTGATAATGACTCTGGCTTCCTCTTGGTCCGCAGCTCACACTAACCCTTTAATGTTGCCATCTCCCATATAAACTAGGAAAACACCCTACTCTATTTAGTCTTGCTATAGGACCCCACACCTGGTACAGGCCTTTGAGGGCAAGGATTAAATTTAGGATGCAGAAAATTTAATTCTTTTCCAGAGATAGAAAAAAACAGGACACAAGGGAGATGAAGATTGAGAAAAAGTTTCAGTTGGAAATGAGGGAGGTTCATGTCAGATGGTTTGTTACTTTTCAGTGAAGTATAAAGCAGATGTATCTGTAAATCATGAAGCCAGCAAGGGTAGGGTTTCAGGAGAAGAGGAAAGGTTATGTGAAAATCTCATATTTATAATTTATATTTTTTTCTAATTGACTTCATTTAAAATTTTACAGTCTATTCTTACTCAGATCTACTAGACTTTAATTCTTCAAATGGAGAATTCCTATATTATCAAAGAGGCTTCTCACCGCTCTTTATCAGTGACATTCTAATATGCTTTCCATGGAAGAAAATAATAGTAAAGTGAATAATCAACTTGAACTTTCATACATAAAGCATTTTAAGATATTCTATTTCTAAAAGTTCTCAGTGACTCCAGTGGAGTTTAATGTTTAAATGGCTACAGCAGTTATGCCACAATTTCTAGATCTTAGTACAAATCATTAACCAAAACAAACCAACTAACAAAGAAAACCATGTGAGATTGACTTTCCAGATGGACCAGTATTAGATTGGTTAGAGATTCTGAAGTCAGGCAGGGTTTGAAAACTTGTTGCACCACTTCTAGAAAGTAGTACAGCAGAAGAGAATTTTGGCATCAGGCTTCCGGGGTTCAGATTGTGACTATCCAGCCTACTCGATATGGGCAAATAACTTCCACAAAGCCTCAGTTTCTGATAATATTAATATCTATAATAATAATACAGCATGTTAAAAAGCATAATGTAAATCTCATAGAACTGTTGTGAAGGTCACATGAGATGAGCCACACATTTAGGGTTAAGATCAAGAGCTCCACAATCAGACTGCTTGGGTTTGGATAACAGCTCTGCCAAAAGTCTAGCGGTGAGACCTTAGGTAAACTACTTTCTATGCCTTATTTTTCTCATCTGCAAGATCAGAATAAAGGTATGTTCTTCATAGGACTGTTATGAAGATCAAGTAAAATGATCATGTAAAGCACTTAACATAGTATCTGACATATAGTGTTTAATAAATACTATTATTATTATGTAAAGTATTCAGCACAATGCCAGACACATAGTTAGCACTATCGATTAATAGTTCTAAGTTATTCTAAAGGTACAGTTTTTAGTGTCTCTTCAAGGTGATTTTGATCCAGTATTATTGCGTCAAAGCCAGCATTCCAACTACCATTAATGGAAGAAATTTTTACACAGTTGCATCAAGTTGGGCTTCTGAGAATTAAATTCTCTTAGAAATAAATGCATTTAACACTGCACCTGAGCAGAACACATACAAAGCACAGACGGTTGCAAGACTTAAAGTAGCTACTCTGACATGAGCAGAAAAGTGAAGTAATTGCAAGCTGCAGAAACACCATAAAATTCAATGGATGTATAGCCAGAGGGAATGATACCCCAGCTTGGCTACAAACTGCTAAGAAACAGCCCGCTGCCAGGAGCACTATTGTGAAAGAGCATTATGAACACTGATACATGTTGACTGAGAGTTACTTTGGTCCTGTAAAAATGAACTTTTTCCTATATGTTGTTTATCACTGAGATTTCAGATGTCTTTTTTCTCACTAATTTGCACGCACATTTTATAGAGGCGACTAGCATACAGTAGAGAGTTAATATATGATGACTGGATAAATAAATGAAGTGTGAGGAGTTCCATGAGAAGAAGACACACTGGAGACTAAGCAGGGTCACACTGGAATCCTCAGCCCATCTTCTTCAAGGACACTGCACCTTAATTATGAGTATTGGAATATCAGACAAAGGCACCTCCTGGTCCTGCAATATCCTGAGTCCTTTGACACATATTTCCTTCAGGAGATGAGGTAGCTTGGATTTCAGCTCCCTATCCCTGCTTTACTTGGTTTCTACCTTAGATATGGCTTCACTTCTGGTGATTTGGCCTTGCCTAGTTTCACTTCAACCTCCTTTCACCTTGCAAGTCTTCTCCCCTAACTTCCCAGATAAACCTGAGTCCCTGTGTCTCTGCTCCTTGGCTTTCTGCTCTCTATATCCATCACCCATGGGATGGAGGCTACTGTACAGTGGTGGCACCTGCCGGCTCTGACATTAACCTTTTGGATTGTCAGCCCATGCTATCTCTGCCCATTCACCCCACAAAATCACAGAGGAAAAAAATCTGCCAGCCCAAGGCCATGCAGAAGGGAAGTCATAGCATTCTTCAATATTTTAAACACTGAGGTCTATCATCTTCTTCTCTTGATTTGCCTATGATTTCCCCCCTCAGCCTTCCAAAGAAATTTGGAAGAAACAAAAGACTCTGTCTAACTTCATAGCCTGACTCTAGCTTTAGTTAAAATCTTTGGCATGCACTTTCAAATCACTTTGACTCAGATGACTTGAAATTTGGGCTTCCTCATAAATCACGTCTCCAGGAGGGTTATAGATAAAAACTCCAGTGATAATAAATATAGTCTCCTGCTTGACTACTATGGGGAATCCTCCACCGCTAAATTAGGACAGATTTGGAAGGATGCTCAAGGGTGGTGGCTGGGAGCTTCAGTGGCAATAGTAGAGTCATAGCTTAGTCTTGGCCTAGATTGTTCATTCCATTTAGTGCACTCAGTTTGGACTGGAAGAAAGCCACCTAGATAATGAGTTTCAGAAAGTTCTGAACAGTCAGTACATTTGGGCTGCCTAAGAAGAGATAATTGTGATTCTGTCCAGATCACTGTGCCTAATGATTGAACCTGATTCAATTCTCCTTAAATACCAGCTCAGGTGTTTGCATAATTATTCTCAGACTTAGTGGCCTCCTTAGGGACTATCTTAAACTGATACACTTAGGCTGGCCTGACCACTGCTTTCTCTTTCTCTTTGTATTTGGGCAACCAGTCACTGTGCCATTTATAATCCCCAGGTGGAAAGGGGGAGTGGGAAAAATCAGTTTTGGTCAATTTTGAGAACCCTACCAAGGTGTGAGTCTCATCATGGAGCTATCCAGCACCTGCATCTATCACCCTCCAGTTCTCCTAACAGGTTCTACCAACATAAGCAGCCTCAAGAACTATAAACTTGGGCTGATAACCAGGGACCACATCTACTTCCCCAATGTTCCTCCCAATGTTATATTAAAAATATCATGGAGCTCCACGCTCATTGCATCCTATGTGAATGACATCCCCAGGAGTCAAGCATTTACAGAAGCCTTCATTGTCCCACTGACATTGAAACCATTGGTAGCCAGCCTCGAGAAACAGCTGCTTATGATAAATATTCAGTTTCACCAAAAGAATTGTCACCCTGAGTGTAATATATATCCCACTTTATTCCCATAGGTCTCAGAATTTGTAGTCTGCTTCACAGCTGGCATTTTGCTCCCTTAACAAGACCTGTGGGTTTCCTGGACTCTGTCCAGAGGCCAGCCACCAAGCAAAGCCTTCCTGAGATATATTGGAAGTATCAAGACTTCCAGTGCACTTGTAGTACCATAGACACTATCATCCTTATGCTAGGAGCCCCAGTTCTGATGGGATGTTTCCATCCCACCCAGAATAGAGATCCAGGCACCCTGAGGCTTCCTTCCAATCTATCTGTGACAGTGCCCCAAGTGAGGAACACCATCTTTTGATACATGTTGGATTGGAGTACAGTCATATCCTGGATGATTGTCTCACAACTTTAGGGAGGTGGCCTGCTCTGCCATATAACCTTGAACTGCTGTTAGCAATACTAGCAATACTAGGCTCTTTGTTAAGCTGAATCATTCCAAATATGAGACCAGAAAGGCCAATCCTCTGGAATAATCTCCCCTCAAGACATTCCATAATGTGTGTGATTGGGGCAGGCCACCAACAGTCCAGCAGTCTCTAACACTTTTGGGACTTGTGTAGTATTATGGGATAGACAGAAGATATACATGTAGTTCCTACCGTATTTCTCCATCCTGACTTCCAAGCTTAAGGATAACAAGCAAAGCATCATAAAAGACTCAAAAGGCATTTCAAAACCACAGAGATGTTCTACTGTGCATTTATTCTAGCACATTCAGACTTTCAGGGTCAAGTATGTGTCCTGAACACGCTGTGGAAGAATGTTTCTCAAAGTATAGTCTGGACCAGCTATATCAGAATCACCTGAAGTTCTTGCTTAGCATGTTTTATTCCTAGGCCCCACTCCAGATCTACTGAATCGGACTCACTCGAGATGGGCTCAGGAACACGCAATTTAAATAAGTACTTCAAGTTATTTTTATATGCACTAGAATTTGAAAACTATAGCTGTGGCAGCATCTTTACTAATTCAGCCTGACTCAGCATTTTTACAAACCTATTCTGCAAATTCACCACTCCCCATCCCCTATCCCACCCAACCACCCAGTTGAAATTATGTGATATAGGGGAGAAATTTCTTGACCATTAAAGCAGCATAAAGCCTGAAAGCAATATTTGGAAGAAGGCTATGTATCCAATAATGACAAAAACAGGCTATTGCAAGTGAGAACAACATCTAATCACCCAAAGATTAAGCCAAAGTTTCATTCATTGATTCTAATTCCCCTGGTGTCAAGATGAGGGCAGGTTGGGCCAAGTAGGGTCAACAGAGAGCAGCTAGCCATGGGCAAGGTGTAGTCAGCTAGAGCAGAGAGAACTGTTTGTAACTAGGAATCCAGAAAGACTGGCAGAGCTGGGAGCATTTAATAACAGCAGGAAGCTAGAGGAGATGTGATTGGAAATTTAGAACAAAGCATAGTGTTAGAAGAGTTGAGACAGAGGGATGAGGGGACACTGGGGATAGTTAGGGCAGGAATAGGGCAATGACAACACCCAGTTGAAGAATTCGAGGCATAGGCTAACCTAGTAAGGGAAGGCAATGTTAACACACACATCCAGACAATACAAGATAGGCAATCATGTGACATTAGTCCATGCAGAGAAGCTTGTCATTTAGGTAGTACTGTATTACAGCTTTTAACCCAGTCAGCTCTAATGTCTCATGAAGTGAGAGAGGCTTCTGGTAGCTAACATGTCTGTAAGTATATGGCACGATTTACATCTGCTTTCTATTCAAAGTGCCCACAATATTGAGCCATGCCAGAAACCAAATCCAAAGATATACGGAAGAAAGAATTTATAATCTCATGTCACAGAAAGTTTCCTGGGCAGTGCTTGTTTCAGACTCGCTGGATTGAGACGTTCATTGGGGATCGGGATTTATCCTGCTCTCTCAGACAGACATTCTCCCTGTAGTGGGTGAAATGACAATTGGCAGATCACAACATCCTTCCCATGGACTTAGCCCAGCCAGAAGTAATAGAACCGTCTTCACCAATAGCTCTGAGAAGAGTGTCCCAGGGAGGACTTCCATCAGCCCAACCTGGGGTATATGTGTGTTCATTTAGGTTAGGGGTGGTGTAGTGTGAGGAAGGGTGACCAACTCGTCCGAGTTTGCTTGGGATGCTTCTAGTTTTAAAACTGAAAGTCCTGTGTCCCAGGGAACCCCCTCAGTTCCAAGAAAACCAGGAAGGTTGGTTGTGCTAAATGGGGTCGGCCTTACTTTTTCTATATGGAATGAGTTCTCCATGGAAAAGAACATTTCCATTATGAGATGAAGAGGTAACAGGGGCTGAAGGAGGGGATCTATCTAGTACCTGGGTAGAAGGTTGGCAAAAGTCCCCCATCCTGCCCTCTTCTCTGTGGCCACACTAGGGCAGATGGTCTTTCGGATCAGGCTGGGCCTATGTGACTGGCCCAGGCTACCACCTTTTTCTCCTCATGGACAAAATATTATTCTAGAGCAGTAGTTTTCATTGTGTGGCTGGTGACTCTCAGGGTGCATGAGGTCAAAGCTGTTTTCAAGAATATTAAGACGTTATTTGCCTTTTCACTTATCCTCTCACGAGTGCACGGTGCAGGTTTCCAGAAGCTACATGAGTTAAAATTTTGCAACAAATTGACTGCAAAAGCAGCATGAAAATCTAAGATGTCTTCCCTTAAGACAGACATTAAAGGACTTTTTAAAAATGTAGAACAATATTTTGTTTCTCACTAAAGTCATGTTTTGGAAAATATGGTTATTTTTTATAAAAATGTTTTTATGTTAACAGGTAATAAGTTTATTATTATTTTAAAATAAATCAATAAATGATTTAAATTTCTAAATTTTAATTTTTAGTGTGATAAGTTTCAACTGATATAACTTATATAAATAAAAGTTCGCCTTTATAATAATTTTTAAGGGTCTTCAACAATTTTTAAGAGTATGAAGGAAATCAAAAAGTTTGAGAATAGCTGTTCTAACCAAAAGATATATGTGGTGAAATTCTAAATTAAAATCTCCAATTAAATATGCTATGATATTCTAGAAAACTGGCAAAGATAGGGATAGTCTACAAATTAGGTAAGAAAAGTGCATTATTATTATCACCAAAAAAATCCAGTAAACTTGTAATTTGAAATACCCATTCGTTCACACTTGAGTCTATGTATTTATGGCTCAAATAACACTCCTAATACTTAGCAACTTATTTAAATTGCAGATAGAAACAGTCAATGGGAAGAAAATTAGTGACCTCATTGAGTTTCAGCCCTCATCATGCTCAGCCAGGGCCTGAGGTTTCTCTCTCAGGATCGCTGGCACCCTCTCCAGGCCCTCAACTGTTCCTAGTTCCTGGCTTTGATCTGACTCTCCCTCCTGTGACCATGCAGCTTGCTCTGTGGCTTTCATGCCTCTGCTCACCTAGGTTCCAGCTTCTGTGTCTCTTTCCCTCATAGCTGCTCTCATCTGCCTGCTCTTCTGATGCCATTGCTGCATAGTGCTTGGATTTGGCCTGATGCTCTTTCATCAGGGTCTTTGCAGCCATCTGCAGCTAAGGGTTGCCAAGCCTCCCTCCTCACGCAGTTCACCACTGCCCCCACCTGTTTCCAGGTGGAAATCACATTGCTGTCCATCAAAATCTGTGCCGAATTTCGAGGTGGGGCTTAATCCTTACAGTCACAGGTATTATTAATAGCTCCCTCCCTCTCCCTCACAATTCTGCAATGCAGGTATTTTTATTCCCATTTCACAAATGAGGACACTAAGGTTTGGAAGAATGAAATAAATTGCCCAAATTCTCAAAACCAATCAAATCTGAAGTTAAAACTCAAACCCTTGAGCTCTTCTTTCTACTATACCTTGATGACTCTATCAGGTAATATGATGATGGTAATGAGTTATAGTAGTCAGGTCACAAAAGAGAACTGAAGACTACTATTTGTAAAGTTCTGCTCAGTGTGTGTGTGTGTTTGTGTGTATCCTTGGATTACTGGCACTCAATAATGTCAAACACATATGTGGTGTTCTTCAGAATTTTAAAACTAATTTCTACTTTTACAACTTAAACAGTAGAGAAATTATTTCAAAATATATTTTTAAAGTATGTCCCAATAACTGGTGGGATACGTTTTAGACCTACAATTCTAAATTTATTCACACTCAACTCTTAGGATATATGGTGAGAGAATAGTCAAATTGGCTTTGAAGAAAAGCAGGAAAAGTATAGCTTTGAGCGTTGTGTACCATCTGTGATAGTAACTCTTGGATATTTGCCTTAGATTTCATAGCTTTAAAGTATCAGTACATTTAATTAGAAACATCAAATATCTGTTGATTCAAATTCTCTGCTAAAGTTGTGTCTGGAAAACACAAAAGCAATGAAATTATAGACCCCTGCTTTCTGGGCATTTACAGATATGTAGGAAGAAAAACAAAACCTAACAAAATGGTTAAACAAAGCAATCTGTCAAAATAAATAAATAAATAAAAAGGAAAATGGACTCTACCCCCAACCCTTTAGCCCATTTTCTCTCCAGAAGATAGCTCTAGATTTAGAGAAACTGTCAATTCAATAGGATAACATTTCTTAGACACATGACAACACAAATTTTAAAACTAGGCATTTAAATGTGTGCATGTGTGAACTCAAGAATGGAACTGGAATAAGAAAGTCATGTCAGATGATCTGATTATAAACCTAGATTAAGAGGATCTTTCTTCCGTGGCAGAAACCCCTCTGAATGTTGCACAAGCATAGCTCCAGTTATCCTTCCTGCCAGGTTCTAAGGTCACATAAAATCTCTAGCTTCTCGGATGTTAAATTGTCAGTACATTTGCTGGTAAACTAACAAATCTGTGGATTGATTTTATTAAAGTAGATATAACCCTAGAGATGCCTCGTTTCACTCCCAAACAGTAGTAGGTATAATCTCCTCAAAAACTCATTAAGGTTTCAAAGATCTTCTTGAAATAAAGACTATTAATTTTTCCCTCATTATCTGCTTTCCTTTCTTCTATAGTAATAAAACCCCCAATTTTAAAATGGACATAGGGCTGCCTTAAATTAACATTAACTTTTCCCACCTCTCTTGCTGCAATCTAGGGACTTGTGACTAAGTTCTGGCTGATGGGACATGATTATTATATAAAACTTCCTCCTTCCCATTCTTCCTCTTTGTTGGCTGAAATGCAGATGTGATGACTGGAGCTGGAGCAATCATTTTAGGTCATGAGGTGACCTTGCTAATAATAGAGGCCACACATACCAGAGCAATAAGATGAAAAAAGCCTGGGTTCCTGACATCTTACTAACCCCAGACTGTACTGCCCAATGTTATATAAAAGATAAATACTTATATCTTTATAAAGCCATGATTATTTCTAGTTTTCTAGCACTGAAATCACACCTATGCCTAATATTAACCTAAATTCTAAATGAAAAAATTAAAAACAATCATCTAGAACTGTACAATTGAATATGGTAGCCCCTATCCATAGGTGTCTAGAGCAATTCAAATGTGACTGGACTGAATTTAGATATGCTGTAAGTATAAAATATATACTGGATTTTGAAGACAGTACAAAAAGAGAATATAAAATAACTCATTAATAATTTTCATATTGATTACATGTTGAAATGATATTTTTATTGTTGGGTTAAAATATATTATTAAAATTAATGTTACCATTTAAAAAAGCTTTCTGTTGTGGCTAATAAAACATTTAAAATTACATATATGCCCACATCTTATTTTTATTGAACAACACTGATCTATACTATGAACTTTTTAATACAGAGATCAGTCAGTAGCTATCTTTACTGAAGATCAGAAAAGATAAAGAAGGTAGAGACTGTATTTAGGTCAAGCATGGAGTGAATGTACTACCAGTAGGGGTTTACTAATTGAGAATGGAAGATGGTTAACATATCTTTCAAAGAAAGAGCATCTCAGATGATTTTAAATGTGATTATGCTTTAAAACAAAAAGTGAATTAAATGAATGCACAAGGTCTCTGAAGCACAATAATATTAAAACTCTTATAATTGATACAAAGCCCACTAAGTAAAATTTTTCTATGCATATATAAATACATTTATACAAATGCAAATACATATGAGACATTCACATTATATTATATTAGCTTTTATTGGATTAACTAATGTTTTCAAGGGCATGAATAAGTTCCTTAGTTTTGATGTCGTGGGTTTGGTTTAAGAAGCTCATCTAGTGTTAATTACAATCTAGTGCTCTGCTTGCTAGAGTTCATCTTATATTTGCACAATTAAATTCTACTTCTCAGGTGTTAGATTTGCAGGTTAGATCATGTAATGGTCATTCTGGCACAGTGAGCAAAATGGGGCTGGCCAAAACTACCATTTGTCTCAGAGCTCTCTGTATTTAATAACAGTGCGGCATCTCTTTCCCAAGATCTTTTGTCAAGTGCACAATACACAGTTAGCCATGGTTTGTAAAGCAGGTGTTTCCATATAGGCTGGCTCTAATTTCTACAGATACTGCCATCTTTGTGTATCTGTGACTAAGAGGTAGGTGTATAGAAATAGTATTGCAAATTTTACTTTCTCAAAATGGAAAAGGAGTTATTTATTCTGACTAATGAAATATTTTGTTTTTTTGAGAGTCGGTATGCATTTTAAATTTCAACATTTGGATTATATAAAAAAATATACTTAACCTAGAGTCAGGCTTTAGACAGCATATAATAACCCCTTTCTTTCCCTTCAAGCTTGAAACCAACTGAGAATAAGACACAAGGCAGATAAATAGACATGAAACTGTCAGGTTTATGACTGAAAAAGCCATTGGGAAAATGACTGTAAATCTGTAGAGAAAAGGGCGTGCTAACATTCTCTATTCCTACTGGAATTTGCAACAGCCCACATGACGGAAAGTTTGGGACCTTGCAAGAGATTCACTTGGCAAAACTGCTGCTCCCACTACTAGGCTGAGCCACAACTAGATGAAGACAGGAGCAAATCCTCAGTGTCTCTAGTCCTATAGTAGATTAATTTCACCAAGTCAAGAAATGTGGGCCAATGGGGTCTCTTGTTCACCCTGTTAACGTATTTTATCATAAAACGCTACAGATGGAAAATGAATGAGGATCAATCTCTACGGAGTCAATGAAACCCCGGTTTCGGGGTTTTTGGGGTAGTACTTACCTACACATTGTGATGTAAAGGTTGCTACAGTGGATGTCTGTTGTTTTTACCTTCCTAGCATTCAATATTTCTGGTAAGAACATCTCAATTTTCTTTCATGGTATCTACCCTCTTCCTCTAACAGTATATGGGATATATGGGATTCGGGTGGGCCTCACACCTCCCCACCCCCCAGCCCAGGCCAATCAGAGAATTCCATTGAGCATGTGACCTACATTCCACCAATCAGCCTGATCCTAGACCTTGTGTTGAAACTACTGGGAAAGGGCCACCCTCTTTACATCCTCTTTCCATTAGGGTCTATAAATTGGCAGAATGTAAACCTGGAACTACCCGGAGATGCTCCTCTCCAAAAATGAGGCCAATGAAAATAGCTCAGAATGACAGAGACATTCTGAGTCCTAATATTTTGTTTGGATGAATCCTGGATATATGTCTTTGCCTAAAGCCACTCCTACTCCTGGACATTGACCTGCTGCTTATGAAAGTCAATGAATTTTTTTTTAATTTCTTGAACT
Organism: Cheirogaleus medius; assembly: GCA_008086735.1. Lineage (NCBI taxonomy): Eukaryota > Metazoa > Chordata > Mammalia > Primates > Cheirogaleidae > Cheirogaleus > Cheirogaleus medius. The sequence goes on along the minus strand of VBSM01002121.1, from coordinate 8,425,343 downwards.
TTTTTGAATTGAGTTTTCTTCACTTAACATAAAAAATTCCAGATTAATAAACTCTCTGACACACACAAAAACATCTTTTACAGAAATTTGTTGCATAGCCTAAAATTGTGCCATAAGAAAAATCATCTCCTAGAAATACCATAGTTAATTAGAACATCTTACTATCAAATGATTTACTAGCTTTGCGGGGAAAGAACAGTAGGAGAATGAACATTTTTATCAAGAATTTTTCTAAGGAAAATTAAAGGATAAAAATTTAATTTATTCCTCATTGAATCAGCTTCTGGTTAGAGCTTGATACTTAGCCAGGGTATCTCAAACAGGACTGATTACTAAAAGCATCTGGGGAACTTTTTAAAACATAAATTTGTGAACTGCACTCTAAATCTACTGAATAATATTCTCTGGGATATATACTTAGAATCTTAAAAAAGTTTTATAAGTTACAAGTGATTTTAATAATCAGATAGGTTTACAAAGTGTTGGTCTAGATTGAGGTGATGCTAACTCACCCCAATAGTATCCATTTATTTATTTATTCATTCAGGCATTATTTTTAGGTTTCTACTTTGCTACAGGCCATGGGAATGCAAGGATGTAGCCTTGACTTGTAGGGAGCTTGTAGCCTGGTTCAAGAGATGGACCCTGTGGGCTCTAAGGAAGCATGAGCCAAGATCTGGGCACGCAATCTGGGAAGGGAAAAAGGCTTACTCTGCTGAGGTATTGAGAGAACGTTTTGAAAAAGAGAGGATACCTGAATAGGAGTTGTAGGGATAGGCAGGCAGAAAGCGAAAAGAGCATTGAGGCCAAGAGACTAGTGGATACAAAAGGGCAGTATGGTAAAAGGCATTGGAATGGTCTAGAAATGATGAGTTTGGTGTGAATAGAGGAATTTCTGTAAAGTGAGGTGTTGGAAATGAGAAAGCAAGAGAGGTAATTAGGCCTTTGATTTTACGTAATGCTAAGAATTTATAATTTATTTTTGTGTGCTTCCACATGTATGTTTGTATAATCCATCAACCCAGGCTAACCCTGTTACCTTCCTCATGAAGTCACATTCCTTCCCAGCTTAAATTCCAAGATCAGTCCTTATTGACCTTCCCCTGAATACATCCTTAACACTTCTACTCCTCTTTCACTTTGCTACATACATTTGGTTAAATTAAAACCTTGGTTAAACCCAACTCTTCCAGCTCTCCGTGCCAGCACACACACAGCTAAGGGTGGATGGAGAAAAATCACAACCATACTGACTGTTCTCATTGTATACTCCTGATCACTAAGCTCACAAGAGAGTAATGCTTCCAGGCAATCATATTCTATTGATCTGGAACACTCACTCTCTCATTTTCCTGGACCACTAAATCATAATTTTTTCCTCTCTCTTCAAACCTCCACTTCCTCCCACACCCTGACTCTCAGATGACTTTGCTTTTTATAATTCTTCACTGAGAAAACTGAAGCCATGAGAAAAGAGCCTCCCCACATCTCCATCACCGTGTACAACTACCTATCTGCTTCTGTGCCTGTCTACTCTGCCTTCTCTCCTGTCAATCTCGGAGCTGAGGCTAATCCTGTGACCTATGCACATCCATCTTCTCTCAATTCCTTAAGGACATTGCTCCAACAATTCTCCCTCTATCTTCTGGATAATTTCTTCTCCTTATTAGATCACCCCATTAGCACAAAAGGATGTTGTTATTCTCCCATCTTAAAAAGAAACTCTCATTAACCCTATTTCTCTCTAGCTTCTGCCCGATTTCTCTTCCTCTTTTATAGGAAAACTTCTTGAAAGAGCTGTCCATGATACTCTCAGTCTCCAATTCCTCTCTTCCCATTCTTCCTGAGCCCACTCAATAGAAGCTGTACTCTTCAGTAGCATCAGTGACCTCAATTCTCAGGCCTCCTCTTCCTTGACCTAATATCACTCCATTTTCTTCATTTTGCTTCTAGAAAACCACACTTCTCTTGTTTTTACTTCACCTTTCTGGCTGGGACTCTTGGCCTTTGCTGGTTCCTTCTCATCTCTCTGACTTTTAAATATTCAAGAGTCCCAGAGTTCAGTCCTTCAGCCTTTTCTATTTTCTGTCTACACTCATTCTTTTGGCAATTTCACCCAGTCTCATGGCTATAAATACAATATTTAGGTTAATGACATCTAAATTTATATTTCCAACCTGGACGTCTCCATTGAACTCCAGGCTCATAAATCCAACTTCCTACTTAACATCTCTACTTGCATTTCTAATTGATATCTTAAACCAAACACATCCAAGACTAAGCTCTAAAATCCTCCCACCCTCTAAAACCTATTCCCTTTGCAGCTTTTCCATTTCAGAAAATGCCAACTTCTTTCTCCGATTTGCTCAGGACAAAGCCTTGGAATTATCCTCTCTTTCTTTCACACCTCACATCCAATCCCTCATAAAACCTGCTGATGTCATTTTCAAAATAGATACAGAATCCAACCACCTCTCACCTCCTCTGCTGTTGCCATCTTGGTCCAAGCTAACAAGAACTCTTTAGCATTGTGATGGCCGCATGACTGGGATGATCACACATCTTGGTTGTCATATATACAGTCCCAGTTTTTGCTTTTTGTCCTGACATAATTATTAACACTTTCCCTTCTTTTTAAAAGATGTCCAAGTTGAATTATACAGTATATGATCAACCTTTTTATAACTCTGCTTCTGCTGTTGCTCTGCTTCTGGCTGTTCTTCACACACAAGCCAGAGTGATCATTTGAAAGTAAGTAAGATCAAACAAGTCACTCCTCTGTTCAGCATCCTCCAATAGTTCCCTATTGCAGAGTAAAAGCTAAAATCCTTATCAGTGCCATATAAAAGCTTACAAGGACCTATATGATCCAGCCTCCCATTTCTCCTCTGACCTAATCTCCTATGACTTGACCACTTGCTCCTTTGCTCCAGCTACACTATCCTTATTGTACCTGGAAAACGTCTGGCACATTCCTGTTACAGAGCTTTTTCACTTGCATTTTCTTCTTCTGCATTTGTATTTACTGTTCACTGCTTCAACTGCCAGACAGATACACTAACAGAATCCTGGATACATATTTCTGTTGCTACATTTCCTAAGGACAAGCTACTGGTCCATCTACCTCATCCTACTAATTCACTCATTCCTTCCTCTAAAACAAAGCATTGCATAGAAAACAGTTTCCACATATACTGCGCTTCTGTGAATCAGTGAGCATCACCAAAATCTTACCTTTGGTCTGTACCAAAAGAGGGGAAGATATCTAGGACAGTCTCCAATGTGTTAGGGAACAGAACAAAGTATGCAGCTACTGACAATGGGCATCAGGGAAGGAAAATACAAGTTGGATGCAGAACTCCTCCAACAGATGACTTTGACTTGAGGACTTCCCACTGACCTAGCAGAATCTTTCTTTGAACTGCACCACAGTCTGATGTTCTCTTTATTCAATCCTTCCTTCTCTCTTTCCACAGGTATCAGATCTGCATTGTGGTCTGCAGACTCTCCCTGCCTTCTCCCATTATATCTTTTATAAGTCTAATTCTCTCTACCTCAGTAGACCCATACTAATTATCTGACAATCTTCCAACATACACACAATCCTTGCCCTTCCAAAAAACCCCCAAGATCGCTTCTAGAGCCATCCAGAGATTAATTAATCCTATGGCATTCTGCTTCCACTTATTTCCATCCATTTAGCTCCATCCTTCACCTCCAGCAACAGTTAGAGACAGAGTCCTAAAGCACACAATGGAAAATGTGCAGCATTCCTACCGACACCACAGCTAGCTCTCATAGCTGACAATAGGAAGGGTATAGACAAAAAGGTAAACTTGGAAACAAACCTCCCACCTCAAGAATACTGCAGGGTGTGAGAGGTCCAAATTTGCAGAAGCCTCAACCTTACCATTTCTGTCAAAGAGAATCTGGACTTGAGTGGAGAACAGTCTGTCTCTGGTTCCTTAAGCCAGTCTAACATATGCATATGACATACACCCATTTCACTGACAGAGATGTTAGTCACACTTACACCTTCATAGCATTGCACCAGACTTTCTTTACTAGTCTCCACCCCTATGTGATTCCAGGTTCTTGGACACAATGTTTATCTTCCTAAGGTAGAATAGCAAGCTCTTTCTTACTGAATTTTCATTTGGAATTACTGCTCCAAATTTTCTGACTTTGAAATACTTCAGGTAAATTTCTGCCCCAATACTGGCCTCCCAAAGCACTCCTCTAATATAGATTAACCAATAATGCTTTGTCCAGATGGGACCTACTGTTTTCCAGAGAGAGGAGCTGGATATTTAGAGTAAACCATCATTGCCAATTTGAGTTTTATAAATCCCAGTCTTCATATAGCATTTATTATAGTTTGCTTAATGTAGAAGAAACTTGGAATTTTCTCTAAGTTTGCAGAGGAAAAAAATATCTGCTACTTTTTGCTTTCCTAGAGAAAGCAAGGAGTGACAGGATGGAGGGACAGGATGCTACAGGCATTCTAGGAGTCTGTAACAACAAATTGATCAAAATATGAGAGAGTTTATATAAAACACTAAGCACATTACTTACTCATCCATTTAAAAAATCTTTCTTGAGCACTTGTGTGACAGCCACTGAGCTAGATGCTGGGAATACAACGTGATCCCTGCCCTCATAGAGCTCAAAGTTTATAGGTAGAGGCAGACATTAAGCAAACATTTAACAAAGATATGAGTGTAAAGGTAAATACAAATTTAAAAAATTAATTTTCCATAGTACCAAAAGGAAGAGACTACTCTTTCCTCTTTTCTTATAAAGCATTTTCTTTAGAAAGCCTGTAATGGCGATTCTTTCTCTGTCTCTTGGACATGTATGTATACTAAATCTTTTTAAAACCTAAGCCTCTTGCCAGCTTAATAACCCTGGAATTACTTTCTTGGGGACCTGGGAGCCATCAAGGAAGAAAGGGCCCTCATCTCCCAGTTTCTGTGGGACAATCGGAGCCTAATTTCAGCAGGTGCCTCACTCCCAAACTGCTTCCTGTCATAAAGATATGAGTTTATTTTTTCTTTGAATAAAGCCATTTAGCTAACACAGATGGTCACCCCAATTACGAGGTGAATTGTTCATCCTAAAGGTGTGACAAATGGTATTTGCCAAGTCCTCTTACTTGAGGACTAGTTATCATTTATTTTGAGAACATGTACGTAATGAGTTGCATCTGCTCAGCTACATAAAAGGATAATAAGATTTCTTTCTGTCCTAGCTATCTCTTAAGGGGATTGCCTGTGACACACACAACATTCTGGTTTAATGCTTATTCAGTAATAGAACTGTTTTCTTTTTCTTCTACCTTTGTGGAGAGGTTGGCAGGAGATTTTGTTTTCAATTATATTTCCCCAATAAGGGGAATGAGAATTCTCAAGTACTGTTGGTAGGAGGTAAAAGTGTGACAGCCATTCTGGAAAGGTATCAGATGGTATTTAGTGAAATTAAGTATGTCTTTTGCCCAAGAATTCTATTCCTGGTATATATCCCAGAGAAACTGTCCTTAAGAAAACAATTACAAGGCAACATGTTCATTGTTGTGTTGTATACTAGAGTAAACCTAAGTGCCCATCAGTAGCAAAACAAAGAAAAAAAGATACCCAAAATGTGGTTAATATACAGCATGGAATACTGTGCAGAATATATGAACTATATGCACATATAAAAACATGGATAAGTCTTCAAATAGCACTGCATAAAACAGGATCAGAATAAAATTATAGCATATCATTTGTGTAAAGTAAAAATACAGACACACAAAACAACACTGTCTATTTTTCAAAGATAAATGCACAACCAAAGGTTTATAGGAAACATTAGATTTGTACCCATGGTTGGAAGGGTTGGGGGCTGGAAAAAAAACTGGAGATAAAACTAGAGAAGGGTCTTGTATGGACCAGTGATGATAATGTGTTTTGACCTGAGGAACACAATCAACTTTCTTCTAAGCCTAAGGTCTAAATAAAGAACAGAAAGGAAAAGAGGGAGGGAAACAAGAATTCGCCCACACAAAGAACTGGTGAGCTCTCACTACCGCTCCTGCTTAAATTCACTGTCCCTCAATTTGCCACCTTAGAGCTAAATGCAAATATAACTGGAATGGTAAATAAGGAGGTAGTGACTTTTTACAATTCCATTCTGGCTGCCTTTTAAGAAAAGCTTGTCCATTAATTATATATCAACAAATCATGAACAAAGACTATTTAACCTTTCTGGACAGACCCATTAGAAATAGCATTCTGTTTATCTAATTAAAACTTTACTTCAAAACAACCCCTAACTTTTAATTGGATCTTAATATATATTTATTGCTAGACATGAATAATAAGAGGGCCTCTGTTGATGAGCACCATATAATTATCTCTTCTACTGCCAAACTAAATCCTAAGTTGTGCTGAATTTATGATCCTTTATATCAAATTCAAATATGAGACAGTGAATTTTTACAGATAATATAATAAAATCATTAGCTGGAAAGTACTTATTTGCATAACAATCAAATGTCTACAAGAATATAAAAATCAAATTAGCATTTAAAACATCTAAACTTAGTTCGCTGGAATTAAACTTAAAAACATTACAAGATATTATAGAATTGTAATTAGTTATCTCCACAGTTATGTACCAATGAGGATAGGGTAGCTTTGAGAAATAAACTTAACAACTGACTAAAAAAGGTTTTAATTAACAAATTATTGTTATTCAAAATTTTCTTATTTGGGTCAACAGAGTCACCTCTATTTGGTTAAAATAAATGATTCTTCTTTAATTTGGGAAGTGATGCAGTAAGTCTGCCATAATTAGTGGTAATATATCTTCCCAGTTGTTTTCAGATTCAAGATTTCTTTACCTATAAATAGATAGATTTAAGTTTATATGGTTTGGCCTTTGTCTATGAATATGAAGAGAGATGAATGAAATGAAGTCTTATTTCACTTTGGAAAATTACTCAACTTGCTAGACTTCTAGTAGTTTCAACTTCCATTGCTTTTTGTATGCATAAAATATCACAAAGCAAATTTAAAGTGAGAAAAGGAGATTAAGAAAAATGGTCACTGATTTTGTGTTGCTCCTACGGCTTTTAACTGTAAGCATCTTTTGCTTCACACATCTGGAATATGTGAACAACAGGCAATTCTTTTAAGAATTACTGTGGACAGAGGCTTTAGTTTGGCAAGTCACCAATGGTTATTAAGTCTACAGCTATAAAGAAACTCTTGACTCAGTTGTTTACTGGCCAAATCCTTGAGCTTTAACTAGAAATAAAAACATTCTAAAATTATGTGTTCATATACTATAAAGTAAACTATGTTATCTTTCTCCAAGTCTTTTACTGGTTAGGAAAATCACAACAGATTTCTAACAATATACTTTGATAATGTCTATACTTTCATCCAAAGAGCTGCATCACCACCAAATGAGAAACTTGATGTGGGTAATTCATCTAATTGATTTCTAATCTAATTTCTATATTTAAAAGTTTAGAAACCTGAACTATTATCTTCTAATTAGTCTTTATATTCTACAAAAAAAAAAAAAAATTCCCCAAAGACAGGTCATCTTGTTCAACTAGATTTCAGAGAGGATAACAGTAAAAGTAAAAATTATGAATCAAATTTTTCTGGCATTAGTATGAAACCACTAAGCCACAAATATTTTAATTAGTTTAATTTTCCGTGCAATAAAAATGTTGGAAAACTAGTTTACCTTTTTCCATATATCTACGTATCTTTACAAACAGTTAATATTACAAATAAAGTTAACTGAATCCCGGCAAATATGCTGAATTGTTGATAGTTGTTAAATAAGTAGAAATATTTCTTAAATCTGAAATATTTTTCTTGAGAATGTAGGGTAAAACTATAATCCATTGAATGAGACAGCCATCTGGTGACGGACAAAAGCACTACAGACACTATTTTGCATGAACTGATCATAAATATTCTACAGAAGCCAACTAAACCACACACAGTCACAAAAAAAGAGCAGTATTGTCCAAAAGAAACATAATGCAATTCACATATGCAATGTAAAATTTTTCTAATAGCTGCATTTTCAAAGCAGAAACAATACGTGTTATTTGACCCAATGTATAAAAAACATTACTTCAATGTATAAACAATATAATTAACTATCTTAATTTTTATTCTATTGCTTTTCCTTTTCATTAAATTTACCGAATTAAGTTATATTGCTTTTTTCATACTAAGCTTTACACATACCATGGGTATTTTACAGCACACCATCAAGTGCTCAATAGGCACACATGGCTGTGGCTAGCTAGTGGCTTACTATATCGGAACACACAGACCTAGAGAATGAAACGAGAGCTGCAGTCACTTTGGTTTGTCTTTTACTAAGTTCATTCATTTCTCAGCCCCTCTACCCACTCTGAAAAGTCTCCCCCTTTCTCCCTTTAAATTCTACTTTATTTTGTTGATAATTTTTGTTTCCTGAACATTTTCGAATACTTAAAAGTCACTGAAAAGCCTGTCCAAGAACGACAAGGACACCCCTGGAGGATCCATCTCTGCTCCGGAGGGCACAGGGGCGTTCGTTTGCCCGCGCCGTCCTTGGATTCGGCTCGCTGGGCGCACAGCGGCTACGGGCGGCTGTCAGCTACACTCCCGGAAGGTGGTGGTCCCGGGACGCTGGAGGGAGGCTGCACCGGGGTATCAGGCCTCGTCTTGGTCGCCAGGCCGCCTTGTGACATCATAGTTCCACGCCTTTGGAGTTCAAGTCCACAGAGGCTCCGGGCGTCCAGGCCCCTAGGGCCAAAGATTTTCTTACATGAGAGAGGCAGGACTGGAGGAGACACCAACTAGTACCTGGCCACCTTGCCCCACAACTCGTTGCTTCCAGTCTGGTCCTCCGAGTCGCCCAAGGCAGGAGAAAAGAGGAGCGCAGGTATGAAAAGACCCACAAACCAGAAGCTCCCTTCCTTTCCCAGGAGCACCAGCGGGGTCTTCCGGCTGGACCCCTGCCTCTGCTGATTGGTTGGAGCTTGGCGCCACGTGATGCAGACTCTGGTCGGCTGCTGCTTTCCCCGCCCCCAGCAGACCCCTCCCCACTGGAGGTCGCTGAAGGCGGAGAGCAGGTTTCCTAGGCAACCGCAGCAGGCAATCTGTACACACCAGGCCCGAGGCTAGAGAGGTTGTTGTGCCCGCTGCTGCAAGACAGGTGTTAGGAGGACGGAGTGGACTCTAATCTGTCTCGGATCGCCCTGGAATCCATCGTCTCCCTGGGATAAGGTGAGTATCCGCCATCTGGTGGCCTTAGGCGTACATCATCTGTAAGCAGGCGGGGAGTCTTTGCTCCCCTCGCCTCCCTTCTCGGCTCGCCACCTGGAGGAAGACGCGAGTGAAGCAACTTTGAGGTCAAGGGAACTCCGGAATGGGGCAGTGGATGAGAGACAGTGACGTCGTGGCTTTATTGAGGCAGTCAGGGTGACTGGAGCAAAGCTGAAGAGGAGGAGGATGGGGGAGGGTGGCCTACAGCCACCTGTGAGCCTTTACTGCACCAGTTAAGGTTCTGGGCAGGGGGAGCCAAGTGCTTCTTGGCCAAACCTGATACTGCTCCATCTAGAGCTAGAAGGGTGTTTCTTAGGACCATCAGTGATAATTGATGGATTCTGATCCTTTTATACCAGTGAGGAAACAGTTTGACCATACAGGGCTACTACTTTGCAGAAAAGGAATTTGGTTTTCTCAGAATGACACCCTACTCAACTCTCATGGCAGACAGAAACGTGGTCATTTATCATCTGATTATTACTCTGAATGATCGTGTAGAACAAATATTTCTTTAAGTCATACCATACATTAGCCTATGGCATAACAATTAATTGAATGGCATAAACCATTCAACAAAATTTTATTGAACACTTAGCATGTGCCAGGCATTGTGATAGGTTCATAGTTCCAGCTCTTAATGAACATGCAACCTAGTAGCCAGGAAAGAATTGCGAACATCACAATACAGTGTGGCAGGTGCTATATACAGGACATGTGCACACTTTAATCAGAGTCACAAGGAAGAGAATGCTTATAATACTACCAGAAAGAATGAAAATCTTTACAGACTTTGAGTTAAATCTTTAAGGATGTATGGAGTATGCCGTACAGTCATGGGAAAAAGACATTTTGGGGAAAGGAAACAGCATATGCCAAAGTACAGAAACATCCCAGGCAGTTCAGAGAACTGTAGCTGTGACCTGAACCTATGGTGCTCTGTGGAGGTTGTGGTTGATGAACTTAAAAGGTAGGCAGGAATTAGAGCATGGAGATTGAATACCTTCCAAGGGGGTATAGCATGAGCAGACTTACCTATCAGGAGGGTGACTGTCACAGTATCATAGAGGATGGATTGTAGGAAAGTGAGAGTCCAGGGAGGGCATCCAGTTAAGGTAAAGTTATGAGAACCTGAACTAAGGCAGAGGCAATTGGAATGGAGAGGAGGAAAAAAATCTGATAGACATTTAGGAGGTATATGCAGAAGGATTTAATAAGTGAGTGAACCTGGGAAGAAAGTGTAAAAGATTGATTGAGAATAAGTCCCAGGTTTCTGACTTGGATAGGGGTCATTTATCAAGAGATGGCATACATTAGAAGAAGCAGGCTGGTTGGAAAATATAATGAGTTCAGTTTTGGACATACTGAATTTAAGATGACTGTGACACAGTCGGGTGTAACTTTTCATCTGGACGGTTGGGTTTGTTGCACAGGAAAGAGGAAGATAAAGATTTTTCACCAAGAAGGAAACAACTAATTGTAAAAGTAGGTTTGAAATAACAAGTATAGAGAAGCCAAGCAGAAAAAGTCAAACCAAAGAAGAAAACATAAAGGAGAGAGTCATCAGCATTGTCAAATGCCATGTCCAGGTCAAGTTCAGAGCTGAAACACACTCACTGTCTTTGGAAATTAGAAGGTTATTGCTGACCTTGGTAATAAGATGATGTAATGGCTTGAGGTGTCCTTGGAGTGCAGTGGGTCAAGGAATGAATGGAGGTAGTAAAGTGTTGCTGATAATTATCTAAAAGCTTTTCTCCAAAGTATCTAAAAATAGCTATTCATAGAAGAATATAGGATAGGAGGAACTTCTTTTTAAGATAAGAAAGACCTATCATTCATATACAGAAAGAAAAGAGATGCTTGAGAAGGAAATATGAGAATAAATGAGAAAGGAAAATTTTATAAAGCAATGTTCTGAAAGAGACAGAAAAGGATGAAATCAATATACAAAAAGAGAGATTAATTTTGGACAAAAGGAAGAACACTTCTACTAAGACAGGAGTCAAAGGAAAGGAGAGAAAGGGAATTGAAGGAATGTACATTTCATGGCATCACTATTCTCTGTGAAAATGAGAACAAGATCATCCGTTGAGAGAGAGACAGAGAGAGAGAGAGACAACCTTGAGAAGAGTGGTAAAAGTTTAGAAAGTCACCATGTCATGAATCCTAGATTTCTAGTCCTACTCTCCTAGGAGAGAAAATTGACAAGGAAAATACAAAACATTTGTTGCTGAAGATCCAGCTGAAGTTAAAGGCCATGCATTTGTAGTGACTTCAGCTCCATGCTGGTTATGTGAAACTTTCCAGCAACAAATCCAAAGTAGAGGAAAGAGGTGATTGGATCAATCCAATATTTGCAATTTGAAAGGTAAAATCTATGGAAGTTCCTGGTGGCTTCTGGTTTCCTGGGGAGACTAGAAACGACCTCAGCCTCTTTGATGGGCAGGCCCTGAAAAGAGCTTTCTCAAAGTGCAGGAGAGTTGGTACAAGCTGGTCAACAGGACATTCACCTCTTGTAGAATGAGAAGATTCATTTGGAAGCCTTGGGTCCATTTGTGACTGGAGAAAGCATATGAGGCTTATAAGTATCAGGTCCAGGTGCCTCATGATTCAGATATTGTTATGCAAATTATACAATTTGGGGTTCTAAATTAAATTTTGTTTTGCTAATTAACTGTTGAATTAGAAAAAGTTTTTTCCTAAATGAAGGTATTGGTGAAGAGAAAATAAGGCAAAGGGAGAGGTAAGATTGGTGTCCCAAATATGCATATTTCTCTACCAAAAAAAAAGTGGTCTCCTTGAATAAATAGAGAGCTATCTCTTGTTCCTAAGGAAGACTCAATACTGTAAATATGGAAATTCTCCCTAAATTAATCTTTATAATGTAATCTCAATCAAAATCTCAACTGAATTTTTAAAAACTAAATACAAAATAATCATAAATCTTATTTGGAAAATAAGATTTCCAAATTTGGAAACTTCCAAAGAAGAATATTAGGTGGGAATTTACAATATAAATCACAGTAGTTAAAACAGAATGATACTATACTGGTATAGAAAGAGACATAGCTAAGGAAGAGCACAGATTGGAAAGCCCAAAATTTGGCCCAAGTATATATGATCATTTAGAATATAATCAAGAGAACATTTAATTCCTTCTGGAATAGATGTCTTGGATATAGACTACATAACTTGGATCACCATTTAGTGACTTTGGAGGTTCGAAGGAAAGGCTTTGGTCCTTGTGGTGGGCAGCCAGGCTTTCCTTTGCTGTTCACAGACAGAATGTAGGGGGTTCTCTTCTTATGAGTAGAGGGGCTATAAACCCTCATTTACATGGTGTACTCTCTGAGTAAAAATAGGGAGGGAAGACTATGGCCTGCATCTATGTATAGACCTTTCATGGAGTATCTGAATTCTTTTATTTTTTAATATTTTAAATTAAAAAAAAACTTTTTTAGAAAGAGAGTCTTGTTCTGTCACCCAGGCTGAAGTGCAGTGTCATGATCACAGCTCACTGCAGCCTCCAACTCTTGGGCTCAAGTAATCCTCCCTCCTTGGCCTCCCATAGTGCTGGGATTACAGGCATGAGCCACCATGCCCAGCCTTCTAAATTTTCAGGTTGCTCCTTACTAAGTGATCCCTTGCCTGACACCGCCTGAAGCCAATGCTGTAATATCTTGGTGTTGTCCAAGAATGGGGTAAAGTTGCAGTTGCCAATGGGAAGCAAGGAAGGAATGAGCAATATTACCTTCAATATAGGTCCATCATCTAACCACTCTCACTACCCCCACTACTCCCCCCCTACTCCAACCACCATCCTCTCTCACTTATATTATTACAACTGCCCATTAACTGGTCTCCTTGCTTCTGCTCCTGACTCCTATAGTCTACTTTCAACAGAGTAGCTGGAGTGATCTTTTTGAATATTTAAGACAGCTCATATTACTCCTCCACTAAAAGTCTTCATATAGCTTTCCATCTTCTTCATACTACAATCCAAAATCCTCTAGAAGGGCCTACAAGATAGCACATGATTTGGTCCCAAAATACCTCTCCGATCTCACATCCTACCAGTCTCTATTTCTTTTGATGTACTCCAGGCACATCATTTTCCTTGCTGTTATGTGAACATGCCAAGTATACTCTCACCCCATTTTTTTTGCAATTGCTATTCCCTTCTGCCTGGATGCATTTTCCCCAGATACTCTCATGGCTCACACTTCCTTATTTCCCTTAGTTCTTTGTCCAGATTCCACCTTATCAGAGAGATCTTCTCTTTCCTCCCACTGCTCTCATTCTCTTACTGGTACATATTAGGCCCTCAATACCTATATTAATGAATGAGTGAATGAATGAACAGAGAGTCCCATGTATTAGGATAATTTGCTGGCTGTATTTTTTTTTTTTTTTTTGTGATGCTAGCTGGGGTCCCTCTCCTCCTTCTTAACTTAGTGTTTTAGTTCATTTTATGCTGCTGTATACTTGAGACTGGGTAGTTTTAAAACAACACAAACTCATAGTTCTCATAGTTCTGAAGGCTGGGAAGTCCAAGAGCAAGGCACCAGTGTCTGGTATCTGGTAAGGATCATTTTTCTGCTTCTAATATGGTGCCTTGAATGCTACCTCCTCCAGAGGAGAGGAACACTGTGGCCTCACATGGCAAAAATCAGAGGATTAAAAAGAGATGAACTCCCTCCATCAAGCCCTTTTAAAAGGGCACCTAATCCCATTCATGATAGGAGGGGCCCTCATGACCTCTTTAAGGCCCCACTGCTTAATATTATCACATTGGCAGCACCTGAGTTTTGGAGGGGACACATTCAAACCATTGCATTCAACATAGTGGAGCAATGTCCCCAGTTTACAAAGCCTGAGTGCAAATATAGACTTGTGTGTAGTTTTCTGGTACATAGCTCAAAGTCTTTTGATTTGGTCCCTTATGTATGGCCCACAACTACCCTTTTTCCAACCACTGCTGCTCTGAGTTTGAAGACTTTTTAAGAATAGTTTTGTGAAACTTTTTTCCCTGGTACCTTGAATTTTGATCTGCTTTGTACTGATGGGCTTTTTTCCCAATCTGATGTCTTCTGTGTCATTTTTAAAACACCTTTCTCAATATTTCTGACAAACAGTGCTCTTTTCCTATCACTGCTATATGTTTCTTTTTTATTTTCATATTTCTCTAGTCATTTTAGTGGGATTTGGGGACTGAAAGTGGGTAAATACATGAACTTAAGTTACCAACTTTTTAAATTAAAATTTTAATTTATGCATATATACCATTACATGTACATAATTTTGCATAGATGAATAAAAATGAGCATATAAATGCTTTTTAAATAAAAATTTAAGTAAAATTTTATTAAAGTATAACATACATGCAGATATTACATAAATCTTAGGTATCTAATTTTATTTTCTCAAAGTGAACACATCACTTTAACCAGCACCCAGATCAAAAAACATACTGTTATGAGCACTCCAGAATTCCAGAAGCCCCTGCTTTGCCTCCTCCTAGTCACTAACCCCTGAAAGATAACCAACATCCTGACTTCTAATACCATAGATTAGTTTGTTTTCAAATTTTATATGAATTGAGTCATGCAGTATGTGCTCATTGTATGTGTGTGTCTTCTTTTGCTCAGCATTGTTTTTGTGAGACTCGTCCATGTTCTGTATAACAATAGTTATTTCTCATTCCACCTTTAGGTATAAACCCAAAGGAAATTTCTAGCTATGACCAGCATGACAAAATGTTCAGAGAAGCATTATTAAACGCCATTGGAAATAGTCCAAATGTGTACCAACAATAGAAAGAATAAATAAATAGTTATACATTCATAGTATGCAATATTAAACATGTTTTTTAAAAAGTATAGTTTTTTGTTTTCCATTTTTGCCTCAGTCAATCCCTTGCCAACATTCCTATTCCAGCCACATTAGTTTTCACCTACATCTAAGGTAACTGATGTTAACAACTTGGTATATATATTTCTATATTTTCTCCTGATGTCATATACACATGCACACACACATATAGATATATAAATTTATACATGTATACACAAATATCTATGGAGGAGTTTTAATTATAAAAAATGGGATTATAATATACATCATTTTCTGCATCTTGCTTTGTCATGCCATCATACTGAAACCAAGATTCCTATATTCTTTAGATAGTATGTCTGGAATAATATAATGAAAATATTAAAAATTATGAAAGTTTGGTTAAATTTTATTGATGCTATTTAGTTATCAATTGGTTCATATCATCTAGAATGAAGAAGTTAGAGAATTCATTTTAATAAACATTAATTACTATGCCAAGTATATTGCTAAACCCTGAGGATTCTTCTCTTTGATAAGTACACTTAGAGAACTGTGTTCAGTTTTGGACACCATGGTATAATTCAAAGGATAAACAAGAGCCTGTTCAAAGGAGAGGAACAGGAATATCTAGTGAGAGAACTAACAACTTGAACTGGGAGTGAGGTAAGGGCATAAATAAGAGATGACTATTTTCTTCAAGTATTGAAGGCTCATTATGTGGAAGAAAAATTATACATGTTTTATTTGAACCAAAGAAGTAGAATGACAATAAAAGGGGAGAAGTTATGGAGAGGCAGATTTAAATTCATAATAAAAAATAAACTTCTAACAGGAAACTTCAGAGATGGAATGGAATCTCTTGGGGTTCAGATAGATACTTGGTTATATACTATGTGAAGAGTTCAAGCCACAAGTAGGTGGTTCCTTTAAGGTCCCTTTTATCTTGGAATGACATGACTCTAGTATTTATTTAAATTTTTCATTTTCCTTGACAGATATAATATTATGACCATTGTTTTTAATGGAAAATGATTGAAAGTGAAAATCTAAACCAAGAAGAAATAATTAAAGAACTGGTGAGTCAAAGCCAAATTTTTTTCAACATTTGTGACAATATTAAATGGAATATTTTTATGCTCCTTTCTAAAGCTGGAAGGGTTATCTAGTGATTTCTTTTATCCTGTGACTTTTGAAAGCAGAGAAAAATCACATATGTGGTACAACTTTCTTTCTTGTGAGAGTATAAAAATGGCATCATTTCAATTGACAAGTTATAATTTCTAATGGCAAAAGTCTTTTTGTATCATCTAAAATAAATAATAACCCAATTTCTTTCTCTTAAAACAGTGTTTGTGCAATGGTTTATCTTATGAGATGGTTGTACAAGAAGAGTCAGACACTTCAAAACTGGAGATGTTTTTCTCAGGGTATCCTCGTATAGTTGGATTGTCATTGTTTCCTAACTTAATAAGTCTTACAATTGTTGCTCAAGATATAAAAGAAATTTCAGGGTTAGAGACTTGTTTACAACTTAAAGAACTTTGGATTGCTGAGTGCTGCATAGAGGTAAATCTAAACATATAACCTTATGTGGAGTATTTTATCCTGAAATCTTTGGTTTTGGAAAAATAATTTATTGAAATATATGTATAAGGCATGGGTCAAAACAGATAAATGGACAAAAGATAGAAATTATACAAAGGAAAATCTAGAAATAAGGAATTAAAACATAAATATATTCTACTTTTTGGTAATCAGATCAAATCATAGCCAGTATTACTTAATAGTAACATTGGCTTACTTAGACACAATTGGTTGTTCAAATTATAACATCTATTTTGAAAAACAATATTGCAAAATGTATCAAGAGCCATAAAAATGTATAGTACATACTTTTAGACTTAGAAATCCCTATTCTAAGATTTTACATTAGAGCAGTAAGTAATTCAACAACAGAAAACAACTATCTGCCTGAAGATATTTGTTGTATTATTTATAATAGCTAAAAATATGAAATGTACATATGTCACACGTGGGATATTTTTTAAGAAAATTATAAACTGCAAGAAATATTTTTTAATTATTATATATTATAATTTGAAGGATTATAGAAATAGTTTTAAGCTTAAAAATCTTCCAAATGTATGTACATTATGATTATAACCACATAAAAGTAGGCCTAGAGTTGATTAAAATTTAAAGAGAACATGCAAAGTTGAAAATAATTGTACTTAGGCGGAGGGACTATATGCTTTTTCTTTTAAAAAATTTGGTTCATTTTCCTGGATATTGATTTTGCAATAAAATGTGATATTTAAGAGAAAATGTACTTAGAAACCTACTTTATTGAAAGGATTAATGGCAAACCATAAGCTAACATTATTCTGTCTCCCCCTTTATTTTTTTACAGAAAATTGGAGGTCTTCAGGAATGTAGAAATTTGGAAAAACTGTATTTATATTATAATAAAATTTCTAAAATAGAAAATTTAGATAAATTAATCAAATTGCAGGTTCTTTGGCTAAACCACAATACAATTAAAAATATTCAGGTAAGATAGTGTCAATGATTTCTATGTAAATCCAATTACTACTGTGGAGTTTAAATCACAATGAACAAGATTATATTATGGTTAAGGCCAGAATACCCATGGCTAGTATAATTATTGTTTTTAAAAAGAACTAACGTGTATGTAGCATTTTATAATGTACAGAGAGTTTCTTTTACATCACTTTCTTTACTCTCACAACAAACCTGAGAGGTAAGGTGGTGTTATTCCTTCTTTGAAGTTAAAAAAAAAAAAGAGGTTTAGAGACATTATATAACTTGCCAAAGATTATGAATGTATTCTGTGTGATATGTTCCTTTTCCTCCTACTGCTCTTCTTTTCCTTTCCACTCCCCTCTCTGTTTTCTCCTCCAATAATTTCCTCTAGGTTCCAGTAGAAAGAAACAGAGATGGCTTCTCTGAAGCACCCATTTCCCTCTGTGCTTGTGAAGTACGAAGCACCCAATGCTCAGAGCACCTGGACAACTAACCTGATTGATCAGAGATGATTTATAAGTAATTATTTTAATAATTTTTTTTCTAAATTATATTGTCTGAATTTTTAGGGCTTGCAAACTTTGAAGAATTTAAATGATCTCAACCTTGCTGGAAATCTAATAAGCAGCATTGGTATGTACTATTTCATTTGGAATCTGAGATAATGCTATAATAATTTTTATTAGTATAAAAAGTACATGCTTAGATTTCTTTGTTTTAGACTTTTTTGTATAACATTATTGCAAAGCATTTCTCAACCTGTGATTACAGGATGTGAAAATATTACCTACTAATCAGTTGTTACTAATTATACAATGATACCATTAGTCTTATTTATATGCAAGAAATGATGGCCATATATAATTCAGAAGTACAACATGATATAAACAAGAGTAAAACAAGAAATTTAATTTTTCTTTCATCTTATTTTTTAAAGGCCGAAGTCTTGACCCTAATGAACAACTGGAAAGATTAAACCTTTCTGGTAACCAAATATGTTCTTTCAAGGTATGTTTAAGTGAAATGATTCATTTTTATTTATCAGCCTGGATCATGAACTATTTTGTTGCATAAAATGTACTAAAAAGTCCCCTTTTAAGAATAATTTTATTATTTTGGGATACTTGATACTCCAGAAATTTGAGAGTCAACTGACTACATTGGCCTTAATGATCTGATACTATTAAAGTCAAATAAGTAACTATTTACTTGGCTCTTAGGATGCCATTTTCTCTTAGTTTTCTTTTAGTTTCTCTGGCTACAACTCTTCAGTTTCTGTTTTTTCATCCTCTCCTAGCATCTAAAAAATTGACTGCCCTTAATCAATCCTGGGATTGTTTCTCATTTCTATCTGCCTTCATTCTCTAAATAATCTCATCATGTCTTATGACTTTAAATACTTTTTATCTACTGATTACTCCTAAATTGGTACCTTTAGTTTCCCCGACAACTCCCAGAACTATAAACATCTCCTGTCCTAACTTGAATTGATTTCCCGTCCACCAAACCTTCTTCTCCTGCAGCCCTCCCTACCTCTCTAAATGGTATCTCCATTCTTCCAGTAACTTAAGCCAAAATCCTTCATCATTTTTTACTTCTCTTATCTAATCCATCAGCAAATTCTGTTGGGGCTTCACCTCCAGTATATGTCCAGAGTCTGACCACTTCTTACCACTTGCATCACTACCAACCTGGTTCAAGACATCATCATGTCTAACCTACATTATTGAAAACTTAAAAAAACTCCTAACAGCTCTCTCTGTGTTTATACTTTCTCTACTATCAATCTGTGCACACACTCACTTTAGGGCCTTTCCACTAGCAGGAATATTCTTCCCTTACATACCTGCATGGCTCATTTCCTCATTTCTTTCAGATCTTTGTTAAAATGTTATGTTCTTGGTGATGACTTTGCTGCCCAATTTTGGTGTAATAGCAACAACTCCCACTCACCCCCCTCCCCAACCTGCTGCACTCCTTATCACACTTCCTGTTTTACTTTTTCTCTTGACACATCCCTTGCTAGAATACAAGCTCCATGAGTGTAGGAACTTTGCCTATTTTGTTCACCATTATACTCACAATGCTTAAAACAGTGATGGACATGTAATAAATCTCAATAAACATTTGTCAAGAACATGAATGAAAAACAGCCAAATGAAAGGACTTATGTTTATCATATATAATATGGGTTAAAACATGTGGCATTCATAATTTTGACAATGTAAGATTGAAGGTGCATATTCAAATACTTCCTCTAAAAAATATTGAAGGAAGATAGGTAAATGTACTATAGAAATAATTTTGAATTGATCAGTATTAAAATAGGCATTCTTTTACTCAGAGAAAAATATAAAAAGACCAAAAAGCTCTATAATGAGGCAGAATAAGTCCTTTAAAAAGAAATTTAAACAAAATTTTATTTTATTAGTCAAATTCAAGAGGAAATATTTGACATGAACTTGGGTCAACAGAATTTTAACAGGCATTGCAGGAGGATTTTCTGGGCAGTAGAGGGTGGGCATTCTAAGAGGAGGGAAACAATATGCACAAAGGCATGGAAGTCAGAAATCAAGAGGTATATTTGAATAAATCAGCATTATCATTTGACTGGAGTACAGAGTATACAGGAGAATATTGTAAATTAAGACTAGAAAGGTTAATTGTGTCTTCAATAAGGACTGTATTCTATTGGCAACAAAGAGCTATTAAAGTTTTTGAGCAAGAAAGATATCATCAGATGTTCTTTAGAGCTAGTAATCTGAAATTACTGTTTGTTGGTTTGGAGCAACTGCAAGCAGAAAACCCAGTTAGGAGATTATAGAATAGCCTAAATGAGAGATCATGAGAATCTGAACTAGGGTATTAACAGCAAAAAAAGAAGAAGCAGAAGAAGGAGGAGGGATGAAGAGGGAGAGAAGGAGGAGAATTATTTGCAGGATTTGGCAGCTAGTAGAGTATGAAGATCAAGAGAGTTCAAAATGAATCTGTGAGTACAGTTCTTAGCAAGTTTAGGAAATACACAAATCAGAAAAAATGGCTAATTTGGGAGGGAAGAGAATATATTTGGTCCTGGATATGTTGAGTTTAGAGTACCAGTGGGGCCATGGAAATGAGGGGCTGAAATTCCAGGGCTAGAGTAGTTAATTTAAGAATCGTTAGAAGACATCTCCTATGGATTAAATATCCATAAAGAATGAATCTTTGCTCTTATAAAATGCATATATTTAGGGGATTCAAAGAAAATGAGGAGCCAATAAAAGATGGATAAAGAGCTCTGAGGGAAGTTGAAGAGTAAAGGATAAGAGCACTTTAAACAGGATGGTTCATAGTACCAAATTAGGCATAGAGATCGAGGATGACAAGGACTAAAATACCTGCCATAATTTATCATGGAAGCAAATATGTTTATGCCAGGCTACATCTCAAGGAAGAGTCATATTCATGGGACCCTTTCTGCTAGGCTAACATGTTTTGGTAGTATGTTTGATGGCTTGCTGGCATTTAACTGAATGGCTAATTAGTGAACTAGTAAAGGTCTGGTCAAGGAAGTCCGAGGCTGAGACTGAAAATCTGTGATCTGGGTGGAATTAGATAAAGGTCTTCTTCATGGATCAGCCATATGTCCTTAGTGGTTCCTTACTGAATGTAGATTGACTGAAGGCATTCATAGAGTGAACAACCTAGCCTATTACTATTTTATTCATACTGGCAGAAGAAACAAGACTCCTGGGTCAGAGACAAAGGACTTTATACCACAGAAGTTATCATGAACACAATGTTGGTTTGGTTTAGTTTTCTATGCCCCTTAAATCCCACAGGGGTGACTGGTAGGCCTGATGGATTCTGAATGTGCAATGGGTTTGCATCACATCACATCTAAAGAACACAGGAGCTTGGGAAATCTACTACTTTAGAAGCAAGCTTGCTTTCTATAGAGGGACAGGGGGTTAGGAGGAGTGGGGACATTACCTCATCCCTCACAGTTGCTCACTGTACACACAATGCTGGGAAATGGGTAAAGAGCAATCATGCCTTGCATTCTTGGCCTAGCAAGCAAGAGTGTAAAGGAATGCTTAGGGTCCATAGCCTCTCCCAACACCAAGACCATCAGATAAGGGATCAGATTAAACATGTGGAAACGAAGCCATGATAGAAAAACAAAGACACTCAGAGGGTGGTAACAGTTGTCACAGGGACAACTAGTGAGAAAGACAACTGTGTGTGTGTGTGTGTGTGATTCCCCCCTCTAGTTCTGCCAGCATAAGGTGCTACACTAAATCTTTAAGTCAAAACTAACAACATGGAAATTTTAAACCAGAAAGCATCTGGGAAATTATTCTTACTATTAAAAGAGCTCTTTAAAACCCATTAGGAACAAATAACCTAAGATACCCAGTAGAAGAAATGATAAATGAGCAAATAATTCGTAGACTTGAACTCCACATGGCTAGTGAATTCATAAAAGAATTTTCAATGTCACTAAGAATGAATAAAATGAAAATTAAAGCATGATATAACTTTTAACTGAACATATTTTAGATAGTCAACATTTTTATAAATATGCACTCTGTGCTAGCAAGATTGGGGTACAATGGGCATTTATATGATGGTGGTGGTAGGTAAAAGTGGTAGAGATTTTCTAGAAACCATTTAGACAATACTGTGTTTCTCCAAAAATAAGATCTACCCATAAAATAAGCCCTAGCAGGATTTCTAAGCATTTGCGCAATATAAACCCTACCCCAAAAATAAGACAGTGACGGGCGTGGCTACACAGTGTATCTGCACAACCCATGCATTTCATTGTGGAGTGATAAAGAAGATGAGCAGCCCTTCTCATCTGCCCCACGAGAGCTCTATTGCTTTACATGAAAGATTGGGGCCAATGGTTCTAAAGGAAATAGAGTCGCAAGAAATTCAGGATGGAATTCAGGGTTTGGAGAGTTATGATGATGTTACAGAAGAAGACGACTTAACTATATTTGAATAAATGTAGATTGTTGTACTGTACTTAAAAAAATAACACATTCCCTGAAAATAAGCCCTAGGGTGTCTTCTTGAGGAAAAATAAATATAAGACTCTGTCTTATTTTTGGGGAAACACGGTATGTACCAAGTCCTTTAAAAAGGTTTCTATCCTTTGACCTATCAATTCCCCATCTAGGAATCTCTTCCAAGGAAATAATGTGAAATGTGGACAAAGCTTTATGCCTAAATATGTTAAAATTGCAGAAGAGATTAGAGAGAGCTATGGAAGATAAATTCAGAGTGCTGTAGGAATATATGAAAGAGCAACCTAGCCTTGTTTGGGAGGTCAGTACAAGACATTCTTGAGGAGGTAATGTTTCAGCTAACATATGAGACCTAAGTAGGAGTTGCCTAGGGAAAGAGCTTAAAGGCAAAGAGCATGTGTGAAGGCCCGAGGTATTGGAAAGGAGTATGGCAGAGCCAAGGAACTAGAAATCCTGTGTGGCTGGAACAGAGCAAGGGAGGCAATTGTTAGACGAGGCTGAAGAAGATAAGTGCTGGATGTTGGGAGGATAAGGGATTGCCCTGCCAAGAAACCTATAGAGATTTTTTTTTACTCTGGCTAGCCTTGGCAGCCTTGTGGTGGTTACAAAAGTAGGCTGCATAGGCAGAAAGATCTGTCAGTTCTAACCCTGCCCTATACCAGAGGCAGCAATATACAGTGGGAACATGCAGTTTAAGTGAAGTAAAGCTCATAAAATTAATGACTAGCACATAGTAAGGACTCAACCAATATGTTGTTTTTATCATTTCATTACTATTACTTTAATTACATTAACCTGTTGCATTTCGATATCCTCATTTTAAAATGATAATAAAATAGGACTATTGTGAAAATTCATTGTATGACATAATATTAAGTAAGATCTCTATAGTAATGATGACTATCATAAAAACACAACATGATTTACAGGAACTTTTACTGTCTTCATATCAGGAATGTTCCTGAAACACTATTATCGTAGATTTTTATCTCTAACCTTTTATCTCACCATAAAAAGACACTATCTTGGTAATGATGGAATAACTTCTGTGCCCAGCTTCCATCCACACCAGGCACCACAACACTAATTTTCAATGACATTTTGTGCCATCATGGACTCCAATATCATCTCATTTTTTGAGTGTAAGTGAGGGATTCCCATATAGGGCTTCAGAGTTCACACCCACCATCTCCTAGCCCAGACTGGTGGCCAAATGAAACACAGCCACCCAGTAATCAAAGGGTAATCAAAGGGTTCTTCAGAACAGTTGAACGGTTTGCCTTCATTACCCCTGCAGAATTTGACCAAATAATTCTCTGTACAGCTTTATCCCTAAATCTCCCTTTTAGAGCAACTCTGCTTAGTCCCACTCCCATCATGGGCTCAGCCCCAGTCTCAGGTCAGCCAGTAAGTCACATTTTCACTTGTCCAGAGAGAGTTTGGAAATACATTGGCCACCTGACCCTGAATTATTCTTGATTTTAGCAACCTAACTTCACTACTTTCTTTTCCATTCCATTTGTACTTTATCTTTAGAACAAATGCCTCCTAGGTCTTTTGGATTTCCCTTAATTCTGATCCTGACTTTCCGAACTAGTATCTTTTCAAGTTTCACCCTACCATAGTATCATCCTACCTCAAGCATCATCCTAGTAATGAGGAAGATGTAAGGATGTCTTGGAGGTTGGTAGAAAGTAATAATTCAATTTACAAATTTATTTAGTGCCTACTTTCTTCTAAGTGCTGAGTGTTAGGAATTCAATGTTAAACAAGACACAAACCCTGCTATCAAAGAGTTTATCTCAGAGGTTGGCAAACTTTTTCTGTAAAACGCCAAATATTAATAGAAAATATTTTAGGCTTTAAGGGCCACCTATGGAGTCTAATGGCATATTCTTTAATTTTTTACAATACTTTAAAAATGTAAATGTCATTCTTAGTTTGTAGACTGAGGGCCAAAGCCCATATGGACTTATAGACTTGTGGGTGCACAAGCAATTGGCCATAGGATATGATAAATTCTGTAACAAAGCTAAGCCTGGTGGTTAAGAGAGCTCCTAAGAGGAGCATCTACCCCAATTTGGGGGATGAAAAAAGGCTCTCAGAGAAGATGACACCTGCATTGGTCTCTGACAGATTAAGAGGTGAAATTGGAGTAAAGATTAGTTCACTCAAAGGGAGGAGGATGAGTGAAGGTCTAAAGACAAAATAGGATCTGACACATTTTAAAAAGTTCAAGTGATTCAGACTGGCTAAATCATAAAATGTTACTGCTTAAACAGAAAGAGGCAAGACTATAGAGATAAGCAAGGACCAGAGGAAAAATAAAGGAAAATGTAAACAATGACTTTAGACATCAGGATAAAAAGACTTTAAGGAGAAACATTTGTCTGGGAGTGCATTATTAACCCATCCTTCATAGTTTGTGAGGAACTGAGGCCCTCAAGAGAAAGCCAGGTTTTAGTTGATCATAATAATTAGAAAGGATATTTATGGAAAAAACAAAACAAACAAAAAACAACAAAAAATCAGGAATTGCTTGGTGACTGTTTGTAATGAACAGGGATCCCATAGCCTTTGGGAGCAGATCTGGAGGGCAAGGAAGACTGAGAGCAGTATTTCTAGGTGATAAGTATAGGAGACAGGGGTGAAGGAAGCAGAGACCTACAGTAGCCTGGGGACAATTGTTAGCAGAAGGGGCTGTGCAGAGGGAGCAACTTCCTCATGAATAAATGTGCTCATGTGACTGGCTCCAAGGTTCCAGTTGGAATACATGGTTTAGTAAATATTTAAAATGCATAGTTGTATAGAGTCTGCTGTTTAATTATTATTAATCTATTCTTCAGGAATTTAGCATGTTTTTCACTAGAGAAAAATATGTTAGCCATCTAAATCACTTTAATATATCTAAACACATCATTAGAATACATGATATTAGATTATGGGTGATCTTAAGTATTCAAAGCAGCCTTTAGAAATGGAAAGTCACAATTAATTAATTAATTGAACATTATCATTGTTGTTGTTTTAGGACCTCACTAACTTAACCAGGCTGCGTTGCTTAAAGGATTTATGTCTGAATGATCCTCAATATAAAACCAATCCAGTTTGTCTGCTGTGTAATTATTCCACACATATATTGTATCATCTGCCTTGCCTTCTAAGACTAGACACATTTGATGTGTCAGCAAAGCAAATCAAGGAACTGGCAGATGTAAGTATATCCGTAATCAGGTATCTGTGACTTAAATTTTATTAATTAACTGTTTCTTTCTGGCTGTGTCCACACATGGTAGGTAGGATCATCAGGTCAGTTCTTGTTGCCAATTCCACTTTTGCCCAGTGAACAGATATTTCATGTAAAATTATCTAAATAATAACATTAATACTAGGGTTTCAATTTTGATGACAGTACTGGAAAGCAAAATAATAGAAAAACATTAGTCTCTACAAAACTAGAAGAAGGAAATTTGACAAATTATCATCAGTGTTAAGAATAATTGGACTAGTGTTATATGTACACAAATTAAAGCTTAAATAACAATGGAAATGTAACAAGTAACTGCCTCTCATTTGGAATAGTACATATGAATACCCATGGTCGATGGTAGTATGCCAAGCATTAGTTAGATTTTAACATAATTAAAAAGATGGCTCATGATTCCCTGGAAATTCAAGTGGGTCTTTGTACACTGCCATCACATCTCAGAAATCTTGAAGAGAGCTGTTCCTGGGCTGCTGCTGACAGTGACCTCCCTGAAAGGGGGCAACTTTGACATGCCATCAAGGGATCTCTGATTTCATAATGGAGTTTATAGGAATTCTCCATGCTTATTAATAGTCTTTCCATATTATATTTCTACCTCTCTTTCTAGTCCCGTGCCACTCCTCTTGCTCTGTTTGTATAATTAATCATCCAGTAAATAGCTTTTGAGTATCTAGTGTGCCATGTGTGTGTATGCCCAACATGAGGCCCTTCCATCTTTTCCTGACTCAGCCATCACTTCAACATAGGTAAGGAATGTCTTTATCCATTTATCTTAACTTGTTTTTCTTCTCTTGCTAGCCTGAGGATTTGTTCTCAAGTTCCATTTTCTCTTCACTTTTTTCTAAGACTGAGATTATCCTGTTCGTATCCTCAAACTAAGAAGTGAACTGTCTTACAATACTGAGCAAAATGCTAGCATTCTTATCTATTAGCAGATGTTCAGAGTCCTTGGAGGCCAAGGGCAGAATGTCTTCTCCAACAATGCTAATTAAAAATAACAAAATTTAATAGTATCAACCATATTTTTGAAACTTCCACTATCATTTCCATAATTTTACATTAGGCAAATATTCTACAAAGGTGAACAGGATGGACATGCTTCATGAAATTACTTGGCTGGTTCATTTATCTAACAAATAATGCCTATTATAATTAATGCCTATTATATTCTAGGCACAGTTCAAGTAGAGATACGAAGTAGAGAAACAGTAGAGATACAGAGTGATGAAACCAATCTGTGCTTTCTTGAAGCTTACATTCTAATGAAAGGAGACAGATAATAAGCAACCAAATAAATAAACAACTAATACATCAGACAGTAATAAATGCTATGGAGAAAAATAAAACAAGGGTGAAGGAACAGGGATTATTGATAGGGGCAGAGAAAGGGGTGTTGGTTATTTTATTGTCAGGACTGGATTTGAGGATAAGGTGACATTTGAGCAGAGACCTGAAGGAAGTGAGGGAGCAAGCCACGTGATATCTGGGGAAAGAGCTTTTTAGGGATCAGCAAGTGCAAAGCCCCCAAGGAGGGAGCATGCCTCTTGTACTTGAAGTATGACAAAGAGGATAGTGGGGCTGGAGCTGAGAACATAAGGGGAAGAGAAGATACAAAGACAGGAGTGGTAGGGGCCAGATCACATGAAACTCTGTAGAATGTTGTAAGAACTTTGGCTTTTACTTTGAGTGAGATGGAGGCCACTGGAAAATTTTGAGCAGAGAAGGGATGACTTATGTTTTAAAGGGATCCTTTTGAATAATGGATTAGGAATAGAGGATTAGAGGGGAAAGGTGAAAACAGAGAGACCAGTTAGGAAATTATTCTAGTAACTTAGATGAGAGATGTGGATGGTTTGATAGAAGCTGTTAGTAGAGGAAGTGGTAAGAAATAGTCAGGTTCAAAAAAAAAATAGGTTCTAATAGTAGTTACAAGGTGAAACCTATCTGAATTTGCTGATGGATTGGATGTGAGGTGGAGAGGAAGGAAGTAGTTACTAGCCCAAGCAACTGAAAGAGTTAGTTGCTATTTGATGAGATGAGGAAGAGTATGAGAGGGTAGGTTTAGGAGGAAGAATCACAATTTAATTTCAGTCATGTAAAGTTTGAACAAATTTTGAACATCCAAAGGGACATGTTCAATAAGTAGTCGGGTATGAGAGTCTGCTATTTAAGAGAGTTTCCCAGATTGGAAATATAACTATAAATTGAAAGCAAAAAGATGGCACTTAAATCCGTAGACTGGATGAATCACCAAGGTAATGGGGTGGATGGGGAAGTGTGTCATTTGGGTGTTAAAGGTTGCGGAGATGAGGAAGAACCTGCAGAGGAGACTGAGAAGGAAAACTGAGAGAGGTAGGTTCTTCTGAGTTTCTGACTGAGATTCTTATATATTTGGTTGAGTATTATACATGTGAAGAATAGTATAGTTTAAAGAACAAAATAAGGAATTGTTACACAGTTTCTGACATCTTAAATTAGGTCATATTTCAGTTTTCCCACTGTAAAATATTTATTCTTCCTTTACCTTTTAAGATACAAATAGGATAGATAATTTAGTTCAACTTTTGATTCACTATATAGAACTCAGGAAAATCAGCAAGAAAAAATCAAACAACCCTGTCAAAAAGTGAGCAGAGGACATGAACAGAAACTTTTCAAAAGAAGATAGACTAATGGTTAACAAACATATGAAAAATGCTCAACATCTCTAATCATCAGGGAAATGCAAATCAAAACCACAATGAGATATTACTTATCTCCAATGAGAATGGCCTTTATCAAAAAGTCCCCAAACAGTAAATATTGGCATGGA
This sequence comes from Cheirogaleus medius, assembly GCA_008086735.1. Lineage (NCBI taxonomy): Eukaryota > Metazoa > Chordata > Mammalia > Primates > Cheirogaleidae > Cheirogaleus > Cheirogaleus medius. Next base: position 8,396,546 of record VBSM01002121.1, on the reverse strand, counting down.
TGTGGAGAGATAGGAACACTCCTACACTGCTGGTGGTACTGCAAACTAGTATAATCTCTGTGGAAAGCAATATGGAGATACCTTAAAGAGATACAAGTAGATCTAC
>VBSM01002121.1:8371407-8396340 GCA_008086735.1 Cheirogaleus medius | reverse complement strand
AAAGATGTGGAAACAACCCAAGTGCCCATCAATACATGAGTGAATTAATAAACTATGGTATACGTATACCATGGAGTTCTATTCAGCCACAAAAAACAATAGTGATATAGCACCTCTTGTATTATCCTGGATAGAGCTGGAACCCATTCTACTAAGTGAAGTATCCCAAGAATGGAAAAATAAGCATCACATGTACTCCCCAGCAATTGGTTTTAACTGATTAACACTTAAGTGCACCTATAGTAGTAACATTCACTGGGTGTTGGGCAGGTGGGGGGAGGGGATGGGTATATACACACGTAATTGGTGCAGTGCACATACACCATCTGGGGGATGGACATGCTTGAAGCTCTGACTCGAGTGGGGAAAGGGCAACGTATGTAACGTAAACATTTGTGCCCCCATAATATGCTGAAATAAAAAATAAAAAAATAAACTTTTGATTCAGACTGAAATGATTTTTACAATTCAAAGTATTTGTAGTTTATGGATTGATATTGATTTCTAAAATGCTTCCTTCATTACTATTCATAAGAAGACAAGTTGTGGCAATTCTCTGTGATAAATTCTTCAACAGAGTGCTATTGATTCTTCAAATTTTCACCCATGACTGTGAAGTCGTTTGTGTAAACTACAAGTGGCAAGTAAAGTCAGAACCTACCAAGAAGACCATCAAGAAATCAGATTGAAACAGAGAAGAAAATGGGCTTTCAAATCAGCAGACCAATTCTTTCTACTTGTCACTTTGGCAAGACCCTTCACCTCACTGAGTTTCAGTTTTCTGAACTATTAAAATGATGACATTGAAAATACTATCAACCCTTCACCACAGGGTTGTTGTGGGGATCCAATGAGTTAATATGCATAAAAACCCATTTTAATTGTTACATACAACAAAAATAATCACTATGAAACTATAGTTGAGCATATTTATGTTTATGACTTTTGATCTTTTTTTGGCTATCAAAGAAGCACAGGGATCAAATTTTGCCTTAACTTAATACAAACCTGCAACTGAATCATAATTAGTCTAATTTCTAAAAAACTTTTCTGTTGTAACAGGCAAGTAATTCTACCAAAGTCCTTGAAAATTGCTTTGACATTAATTCATAAAAGTCCAAAGACAAAAAACAAATTGCATATGCAGCCTACAAAGTTTTTTTGCCTGTATGTTTATGGTTTATACAACAGTCTTCCCTCCTTCTCCAAAATCTTAGTATATATTCTCAAACAGCAAGAAGAAAAAATGCTCCCTGATTGTTACTTGTTTGCTTCCTATTCCTGACTCTAATTTTGGAAAAGTTTCAAAATAGTAAAATATCACAGTTTATGTTCCTATATGAAAATATAGGTATAGTCTTAATAAAATAGAAAAATAAAGTTGAAGAAAGTGTGGAAGGAGACACTAGAAACTAAAATCAGTGATTATCCTTGGAAAATGGGCATGTGTGAGAAGTAGGCTTTTCATTGTATGTCTTAATTTTTTGGTTTTTGAAATATTTGAATATACTGCTTATTAAAAAATTTTAAAACCAAGTAAAAAAGTAGTACTTTTATCTTTTAGATAGAATATTTTAGTATAATTTGTATAATTAAATAAGTATAAGTAAGTTTAGTAAGTATGATATTAAAACATTATTTGTTGTTTATATAAAATTCAAATTTAACTTGGCATCTTGCATTTTACCTTACAAAATAAACTACATCCACCCTATGTTCTCTTGCTGTTTTATTTTTTTCCCTTTTATCTTTAGTTCAGATGTAACAATTCTACATATTTATGGGATGCACAGTGATATTTCAATACTTATATATAATATATAATGATCAAATCAGGGTAATTAGCATATCCATCTCCTCAAACATTTATCATTTCTTTGTGTTGTGAATATTCAAAATCCTCTCTTCTAGCTTTTTGAAAAATACAATAAATCATAATTAACTGTGTTCACCCTATGGTACTGCAGAACACCAGAACTTATTCCTCCTATCTAGCTATAAATTTGTACCCATTAACCAACCTCTCCCTATTCTTCCCTCTCTTCTGCTTCCCAGCCTCTAATACCCACAATTCTCAATTCTATTCTACATCCATGAGCTCAAAATTTTCTTTAGCTGCCACATATGAGTGAGAACATGCAGTATGTATCTTCCTGTGCCTGACTTATTTTGCTTAACATAATGTCCTTCTGGTGCATCCATGTTACTGTGAATGGTAGGATTTCATTCTTTTACAAAGCTGAATAGTATTCCATTGTGTATATACTATGTTTTCTTTATACATTCATCTGTTGATGAACATTCAGGTTGATTCCATATCTTAGCTATTATGAATAGTGCTGCAATAAACATTGGGGTACTGGTATCCCTTCTATATATTGATTTGTTTTCCTTTGGATAAATACCTAGTAGTGGGATTACTGAATTTTGTATAGTAACTATATTTTTAGTTTTTGAGAAACCTCCATAATGGCTGTACTGATTTTCATTCCCACCAAAGAGTTCCTTTTGCCTCCAGCATTTGTTACATTTTGTCTTTTTGTTAGTAGCCATTCTAACTTTGGATGAGATGATATCTCACTGTGGTTTTGATTTGCATTTCTCTGATGATTAATGATGTTGAGCATTTTTTCATATGTTTGTTGGCCATTTGTATGTCATCTTTGAAGAAATGTCTATTCAGTTTCTTTGCCCATTTTTAAATTGGATTATTTAGTTTTTTTGCTGTTGAGCTCTTTGAGTTCCTTGTATATCCTAGACATTAGTGCCTTATCAAATGAATACTTTGCAAATCTTTCTTAGTCTGTTTTGTGTTACTATGAAGAAATACCTGAAGCTGGGTAATTAATAAGTTTTTTAAAAACATTTATTTGGCTCACAATTCTGATGGCTGGAAAGTTCAAGATTGGGCATCTGCATTTGATGAAGGCCTTAGGCTGCTTCCACTCATGGCAGAAGGGAAAGGGGAGATGCTGTGTGCAGAGATCACATGGGGAGAGAGGAAGTAATGGCGGGTGGAGTACCAGGCTCTTTTTAACAGCTAGCTCTTGTAAAAACTAGTAGAGTGAGAACTTACCCTTGAGAGAGAGCATTAATCTATTCATGAGGGATCAATCGTCATGACCCAAACACCTCCCATTATGCCCCAGCACTGGCAATCGTGAAGTTTGGAAGGGGACAAACAAACCATATCCAAACCATAGCAATTGGATTATTTGGACTTTTTGCTATCAAGTTGAGTTCCTTATATATTCTGGATATTAATCCCTTATTGAATCAATAGCATGCAGATACTTTCTCCCATTCTACAGGTTGTCTCTTCACACTATTGATTGTTTCCTTTGCTATGCAGACGCTTTTCAGTTTAATATAGTCCCATTTGTCTGTTTTTGGTTTTGTTGTCTATGCTTATGACGCCTTAGCCATACAATCTTTGCCTAGATCAATGTCCTGAAGCATTTTCCCTCCATTTTCTTACAGTAGTTTTATAGTTTCAGGCCTTATGTTTAAGTCTTTAATCCATTTTGAGGGTTTTCTTAAAATATGGTATAAGATAGTAGTCTAGTTTCATTCTTCTGCATATGGATTTCCTCTTATTTTAGATTTAAGAAGTCATTAATTTTTTTTTTGTGCTGTCATTGACTCAAAGACTTTTGTATTGGATTTTCCGTTTTTCTCCAAATAGGCAAGAAATCAAGAAACACCATTTGCTGTTTCTTAAGTTACAGTTTTTTCTTCTAACTTAGTTGTACCCCAGAAGTTAAGCTTTTCATTATCAGAGATTTTTAATCAGTTTATCATCATCATCCTAAAACAAATTTTTTCTTAACTGTTCTATGTTATGAATGCCTTATCTTTGGCAGAGGAATTTGGTGTGTTCATCATACCATATATTTATTTCTATTCTGTCTTTTATGCCAAGTAACTCTGTTTGGGATCTTGATTATCTACTCTATACTAAATAAAACATAAAAAGGGCCTGCAGCTACAGAAAATACACATCTAAGCCTTCTAGCTTATTTAGGTGCAGATTTCCTGATAAAATCAAATGACTTTATTATTTCAGGTAAACGGTTAAGACTAGGTCACATTTTTATGGTATACCTAATTTGTTTATGTTCTCAGCTAGTTCTTTGTGACTAATGTAACTCTTAAGGACCATTTATGTGGTATCTTTCTTAAAGATGGATTTAATCATTTTATCATGATAAACTTATTAATAATAACTAGATGACCCATTGGCATTAATTAATTCAAGATAATTGGATTAGATTGACAATTTAGTAATATGCTTAGTCTAAAATCAGTTCATTAGAACATTCTTCTATAGATTTCAAAAGAATTAAATCAAATTCTTAGCCATGCTTTTAAAAAATGAATTGAGTAATGTTACATTTGTTTTTAATTCTTTTTAATTTTTTCCCCTGAGTTAATCAAATAGAAATAATGTATTACATATTTGCTTTAGTTGTACTGCCTCATTAACTAAATGGTACTATTTTATAAATGAAATTATCTTTATATTGTCATTCTGAAAATAAATGTAAATATACCTCCCACTTAAATATTATCCACAGAGAAAAAACTTTGGAATTTTATATTTTTCCTATTAATTTTAAATATAGAACTCTATGAAGCCATTGTCACTCCAGCTATTATTGTTATTAGTAACTGAGCATGCGAAACTTTCTAATTGTTGTATATAACATGCTGTACTCATATAATACCACTTATAATTACCTATAATTATTTTTAGCTATTCATCTGGGTTTTTTCTTACTTTTAGACCACAGCAATGAAAAAAATAATGTATTACAATATGCGTATAAAAACTGTTCAAAGGCATCTTAATGAAGACCTTGAAAGACTGAATGATCGAAAATGCAAATTACAAAAGTTGCCAGAAGAACGAATAAAATTATTCAGCTTTGCGAAAAAAAGTGTAAGATTTATTATGTAAAATTCCAGTGGCCACATCTTAAGAACACTGCCAGATAAGATAGCAAGTGATACCTTCTAAATTATATATATATATTTTTAATTAATACTGAATTTCAAGTCAAGTTTGGTCAAAAAATGTTTTGATTTCAGGTACTTAACTAAGCTGTATTCTTAAAGTGCAGCAATTAGAAATTTGCAATTCAAACAGGTATAGGCTTATTTAATGATGCTGAGAAATCTGTAATTCAAAAAAGGTATAGGCTTATTTAATTATGAATTTTTTTTAAAGCTGTGTAGTTCAGTATGATTCTGAGAGTTATCTATTAGACTTATTTCAGCTGCATTTTTATTAGACACCAGCAGGCTGTGCTCAAAATTCATTTTCTTATTTAAAGTGCTAAAATATCCCTTTACTAATACTATTAAGGTAAACAACAGGTGGGAGCTTTAAATCAAGCTATACTTTGCTAGTATATTATGTGGTGCTTTTTTATTTAGAATAAATTAAATTTCCTTTATTAAAGTAGACTCTGAAAAATTAAGAATTATTTACCTCAAAATAGAACCTTATGTAGATATAACTGTATTTTTTAAAAGGATGAATAAATAATGGATTATTCAACAAATGGTATTAGAAAAATAATCCAAGTATTTGGAATGGGGAGTTGGATCTTTATACTTTACTAAATGCGAATACTAGTGGGGGGAAAAGAGAATTAAATGTAAAAATGAAAACATGAAAAAATTGAAGAATAAATACATACATGGATATATTTAATTGATTTTGGCCTGCCAAATAAAATAAATACTGGAAATCACAAAGGCACAGAATGTAGATTTGATTGCAAGAAAAAAAAAACAATGCTTTTGTACTAAAAAGCATCATTAATAAAAAGTAAATAATAAATGACAATCTGAAAAAATTGTCTTCAACGAACATGATAGACAAAGAGTTGATGTCTTTAGTATAAAAGTAGTCATAAGTAAACAAGATAAAAAATAAATATCCAAATAGAAAAATTGAACAAAGTATATAAACAAGAATTTTACAAAAGTAGAAATAAAAAATGACTAATAAACATTTGAAAGAAGAGCTCAATCTGATTATTAATTTCTAAATGTTAATTAAGATAAGAAACCATTTTCACCTATAAAACTGTCAAAGCATAACACATGATAGTACTCAGGCTAGTGGAGATGGATGTGACACACTATACACCGCTGGTGGGAGTGTAACTTTGGTCGTATGTATTAACAGTCTAAAAATGCTCATAGCTTTGATGCAGTAAATCTACTTGTAGTCCTCTACTGTAAAGATTTATAGATAAGGATATTTATCACCACACTATTAATAATAACAAAAAATTGTAAACTACCTAAATGTTCAACAAGAGAAGAGTTATGCATTCTTAAGATAGAATAGTATATAGCCATTACAAACAAAGGCTTTAAAATGTTTGATACTTTTTCTAAAATGAACAGGTTTTTATTATTATAATCAGAAAAATATTCTTAAAGTAAAACATTGACAAAATTTAAATTATTTATTTGAATAAAAACCACAGGTGACCAGTATTTGGGAATCATTTTATATCTGCCATTTTCATGTGTAAATTCATGTATTAAATAAAATCTGCAAATGTGAAAAGTAATAGCTATAGATATACAAGACTATAGATATTTTTATAAATATGCTTAATTTGCTTTTTAACAGCTGGATATAGCTATTATAGAGAAGAAGTACAGATAATTAGTAAATCTCTATTTATGTACACTTTTTTTTAGTTTACTGAAATCACTCTAATATGTACACTTCTTGTATAGTACAATTTATCTTGAAATCTTACAGAGCTGGGATTAGAATGAGGCAAGTGAGACTCTTGCTTGGGGCCCACAATTAAGGGAATACCCATAAACCTAGATAATCAAGATAAATAATATTGAATGCACTATTTTAAAATATCCAAGTTAATGCAAAAAAAGTCCATTATGAACAGAAAAACCATGTAAGAGACTAAGGCAAAAGGAAAAATATACTCCCTTATATACATGCTTTTGTGTATTTTTTATGATTAATTTTTTTTGTAGAATACCAAGGTAGTTGAAAAAATAGTGAAAAATTAAAAAGTAGTTGTGCAAAAAATTACATTATTTGAAGTTTAAACCTTTTTATAGCAAATACAGCATTTTATTTTAATTTTACTTTGACCTTAATAGAAGCATCAATAATATTTAAAAATCTAGTTCTTTGCTTATTTTTAATTGAGACATTGCCATGTTTGAAGTATTTAAGGTTGTCACTTGGTCAAGAGAAATAGGCTGACTGCGATTGCACTAAAGTTGAAAACACATTTGGCACGCTTTTGTGAAGTTTGGCCTACGTATTACATAGATTTCTACTCTGTTAGTTTCAATTAATTATTTAGCCACTAAATGCACTGAAAATTTATTATCTCAATTCAGGCTTTACCCTTACCATGTTTTATTTTGCTTTCTGGTATGTTGTTTTCAACAGTTGGAACGGGAACTGGCTGAACTAAAGGGATCTAGCAAAGGGCACAGTGCTAGATCTAATAACAATAAAGTAACTGAGCTTGAAAAATCAAAGAATTATGAAACTGTCACAGAAGAACCAAGTCTTCAACAGAAGATATTGACCAAACTAAATGCCTTGAATGAAAGGGTAGCATTCTGGAACAAAAAACTAGATGAGTATGTTTGATGAATTGTCTAGTTCAGATTTGAAACATGAGAAAATAAGATTGTTTGGGGCCATAAATTGATCTCAGTTCCCTTCTTCAGGAGTGGAAAGAACTATAGTATGAAGTAAATAAAGCATGAAACGTGTTCCTAGTTCTAGTTCCTAGTACATAGAGGCATTATTGGTTCAAAGCTGGCGTACAGTTTTTTGCAGAAACAGTTCTTAATTAGAAAGAGTGAGCTTCCTCTGAGTGGCTTTGTGCCACATCACTGCTCTAGTGTCTGAAAACTAAAAAAAAAAAAAAATAGAGCTGCTACTGGTGCAGAAACTCACCAAATACATGAGACCTGGCAGAGCACATACATAGTTGTCTGAAATCATGTAGAAACAAGTTCAGGTTCAGTTATCAACTAGAAATATGAAACACGAAGGCTTAATAAGGACTGCGAATTTTTTTTTATTTCCTAAAGCACTAAGTTAGTTTGCCCTGTAATAATAATACCAACAATAATAATAGTAACATTTATTGAGTTTTTACTCTGTACCAAATTCTTTGCTAAGAGTTTTACATATATTTTGCATATAATCCTCAAAACAACCTTTTAAGGTATAGGGACTAATAGTATTGCCATTTTACTGAGAAAACTCAGGCATAAAAAGGTTAAGTGACTTGTCTAAGATCTGAATGCCACAAGTGGTAGAGCCAGGATAGTCTTCTAACCTTTGTATATTTTCAGATTAGCAAAATTAGAGGTGATTTTAATTGCCAAAAACAGAATGTTTTTTACTTGGTTTCACTGTCAACACCAAGCTTTCTTTATCCATTAAAAAGAAGCCTTGTATTTTAATATCAGTTAAAAAAATCTATCATGAATTTTAATGTTGTGATTTTAGATATTTCTGATAGCTTTATTTATTTTTTTCTTCAATAGAATTGAAGCAATTTATCACATTGAAGTAAAGCAAAAGAAGAAAACTCATGGCTTATTGATCCCATTTTTGTTAATTGAGTTGGAGACTGTGGGGAATATCCATTTTGAAGAAGGCACTCGATCTGATGACTGGTAAATCTGTTTGAAATTTAGGTATAGCTTTATAAATAATTTTAAGTACTCAGGATCATCAACCAGAATATCAACTTATAAAAATTAAAATGTCCTATTTTTAAAACATTTCTCATGCAGAATATTCATCTATTGAAAATTGGCACTTACCTGCCAATTTTGTCACCTATACATTTCTCTGTTTACACCATTGTGGTGAGCCAACTTTGATGACATCCTAATGGTATATCATTGCTCTTTATCCCAATTTTCCTTAGCCCAAGAACAGAATATAATTTAGAAAAAAAATAATTTATAGTCAATTATTAATTTTTATGTATGTTTATACTATTTGTTTCTGGACTGGATATAGCCCTGGATTATGAATATTGGTTGAGAAGGTAGAACAGAGCAGGGATGCCAAAGCAGGACTGGGGACAGCAGGTTGCCCACATGGGAGGAGGATATCTAGCAGATCTGTGGGTCCATGGCCTGTTGTTTAGAGTTAGCTTCAGTCAGGGTGTACTTGAACACTACAAGTTAGAATAGGATATATGCTTAAAGCAGGAATTCAGGTCAAAAGCCGATATAGACAAAAATGGAGAGAACCACCAGGAACAAAAATCAGGTATCCATGCTTTAGAACCAAGGCCTACTTGCTGAAACAAGGAAGTTATTGTGTTGCTTAAACTAGAGGGCACAATTAGAAATGACCTTTAAAAAGAAAAAAGAAAAAAGAAAGTCTTGAAGAATGATATTATTAGTTATAACTTTTTATATTTCTGGAGTCACTTTTTTTTAAAATTGAGAAGCCTGCGAAACAGCCAAAGATTGCCCTAGAACCGTAATGTGAACCTGGCTATGTGGAGATACACTAGGAGGCATGTGAAACTATAGAATGGACTTGTCACATCACCCTGAAGCATGATTTAACTTGAAGTCAGTGTCAAAACAAATACCGACTTTTATGGAATGGAATGCAAAATATGCCTTAGGTTTTTAGGAAAAAAGTGTGATTGTTATGGGTTACTTTAAACCAAGCCCCCTGATTTCTACTGGACATGGCTTTTTACTCTGTGAATAAAAGCTTCTCAAGGGTTTTAGGGGTTCTCTGGTGGAAAAGTGTGAGCTCTGCCCAAGGGAAAAAGAGACCTTTTAAAATACTTTCTTTTAAGTACATACACCATTTGCCCAGCAGTTACCACTGTTTGCTTAACCATAATACTTGATTTTTATGTACAAAGATTTATATAAAAGGTGTTTATCCCAGTTCTCATGTAAACCAATAAAGGCCTTGATTTTTTAAGTGCAAAAACTGAATGGTGTCTCTTTGCAGGGTGCACAAATAATTTTTCGATCTTTCATTTATATTCATTCAACCTGAACATAATTGCTTATTATTTTTGTTTCTCTTTAACCTATTGCAAAGTAAAGTTTTTACAAAACAAGCAGGTAAGTGAAAAAAAATGTAAAACAAAATGACTAAAAAGCCATTTAGATAACTGTGTCAGCCTGATAGTAAATTAAATAGCTTTGAGGGATTTTGATAAACATTAATTATTGTTTACTTAGCTTTAATAAGAATAACTTTGATCCATTTTAAGAAGATCAAATATATTTTGGCAGAATTTAAAAGACAGTTTTTTACTTTTAGCATACTGCAAACTTGGCTACCTTAGCTCTGCTCTTTTATGTATGTTAAGAAATAACTACTAAATTACTTTGACTTGCTATGTACTACATATCCAGTAGTTTTATTTAAACATTAACTTCTCTTTTATTAATATTTTTAAGGCTAAGGATTTAGTATTTAAATAAAAAGTATCATACTTGAGTAGAGTTAGAACTCAAATAGAAAGGTTTTCTAATTTTTAACAAAAAATAGCATTGCAGGTTTCTAATTGTATATCACTTAATATTTCTTAGTTTCATTTCTTTTATGAAATAAAATTATTATATTTTTCAGTTTTAAAAAATCCTTATTTTACAGAGACTTGCTAGTTGAGTAGATCATTGACACTATAGCTTTATCATTATAGATGCATATTATTTACTTATGTATTGTCAGTAGAGTTACCCATTGACAGCAGAAAACATTTATCAAGTAGGGACTCTAAAGCATAAAAGATGCTGTCCTTGTGCTTGAGAACTCAGCTTTCTACCTGGTTATGGATACAATGTACTTATAATTAAAAATATAACTTTAAAGTGCCACAAAGCAATATATAAGTGATTGTATATATTACTTGGGGACAGATATGATGTTTTATGTGCCTTGTAAGTCATAGCACAGGTCTGGATTCATAGCCTAGTCGACAATTACTAGTTGAAGCTTCTATATCACTTTATAGATACTCAACTGTTTCATTTTTGTGTATATAATGACTTTCAGTAATTAAACTAATTCTTTATATATAAAGATTTCATGAGTTACTATTTTAAAGAGCTATAGCAGCAGAAACTTTTTGATTTATACTGATAAAATATTGCCTTAAGTCAGTAAGTCAAGTTATAGAATTTATTAAAACCTTGTCTAGGATTATGAAATGCATTTTAGTAGGTAAGATTCTAGCTCCAACCATTTAAAAACACATGCATTCTACATTTGCTAAATGAATACATCTTTTGTATTTTAACAAAAGTTTGTGGGTATCTTTCTGTGTAATGAATATCTTAGTCAATGATGTAAATCATTGTGGTTGCTTATACACTCAGGTCCCACTGAATGAGTGAGGGTACCCACTGAAATGAGAGGCCCTTATTCTCCTGACCACTAAAGTATTTGACGCTGTTAACCATTTCTTCCTTATAACTCCATCATCTCTCTTGTTTTTTGGACTCAGACATTGTGTATTTTCTTTTCATGCCTTCCCTTGCCAGTCTCTTCTACTCCTGTACTTTCACAAATTACTTATAGCTGCAACTCCTCTCCTAGACTCCAGCCCTGAATTCCTGTCTATTAGACATGTCTATCTGGATGTCCAACTGGCAAGGCAAATTCAACACATTCAAAAGGGAGTCAGCTGTGAAGTAATGGGATACATAAAGAAGTCAGAAACAGAAGACTTAGGTTCAAACTCTCTGCAGAATCTTGAAACAACTATTTGATACATCTGAACCTCAGCTGTAAAATTCTCTCCCTCAACCCCCACATCCAATCAGGCGCCAAGACCCACAGGTTCTCCTCCATACCGTGTCTTTCATTCATTCCTCTCCTGTCCATTGTGACCAAAATCACCTACACACAGGTCTTCATAACCTCCCACCTAGACTATTGCTATAACACCTAATGCAGTGCCTGCATGTGTTAATCAATCAGCATTTGTTAATCAATCAGTAAAGATTCCTGAATGGTCTTTCATATGATCCCTGTTGACATGCTTCCTACATAGACAGCACTCTGTTAAAAACAAAACAAAAGACTTTGTAGCTATCTGTTACCTTTCAAATTACATTCTGACTGTTTGCCTATAGTAGAGGATTCAGCGTTTCCACCGTATGGTCTCTAAACTATAACTCCTTTTCAAATCTTTTAGACTCAGCTGAACTGTGTGCCTTGGAGCATACCAAGTACTCCACCACATAAGTGGTTTTGTTTGTTTGGCTTCCTTCACTCAGAATGCCTTTGCATCCCTCACCCTCACCCCATCATTGCTCAGCTATTGAATTCCCAGGCAAACAAAAGCTCTATGAAAGGATCACACTTCATGAAGTTTCCTGTGCCTATTCCTACTTCTTGCATTCCTGGGGTACCAGACTAGAAGCTAGGTATTGTCTATTCACCCCTTCCACCAATTCTTGAGAACCCTTGTGCCCTACTAAGATGTCCACTGTATAACAAAAATGTTATCTAAAATGTCTACAGCATTAGTTTCTACCAAAGTACAGGAAGTGCAATAATGATAGCTTCAGTGCTTCCAAGGAGTTTATTTAGGAAAGACTTGACAGATTTAGGCCAAGTAAATGATCCCTCTATAGGAGGAGCAGCAAGTTTCTCACTCCAGATGATAATATGGCTATTTTATTAGACCTCTGAACTGGTTAGCAGGCTTAATTCTGATTGTAACACTATTCATATCTGGCTCCTCTACCAGACTGTGAACTCCTCTGGGATTAGTTTGGTTTGGGGAGCTCTCTTTTCAGCTCTAAAGGAGAAGTAATTGGCAAGCTCCTGGATGTACTGATTAAGTCTTTGCTAGTGAGAAAGGCAGATGCTCTAGGTTAGAATTTCAGATTTATTAGGCTCAAGGAGAAACTGACCACCCATCAGGAAGCTCATTTCTGTGATCTTATCAACCAGGTTCAAGTCCTGGTTGCTTATGTAGGTGAGGACCTAGACATGTCATTAAAGGAAAATGTATGCCACATAAGATCACTTACTTCTCAAAATGATCCATTTTTCAATCGCATCTTAATCTAGCTTCTATGCTACTTTTAAGACAGGACCTTGGTTTTATGAGCATGACCAGGTGAGGGCAGCAGAGAGCAAACAAACACTTCACTACTTATTCTCATCTTCACATAGCTGGCCCCTCCTCCTTCAGGTCTCAGATCAAATATCTCTAAAAGGTCTTCCCCAAGACCCTATCTTAAGTAAGTTCCCTCTGCATTCCTTACCTCAAGCCTCTCATTCTTCAAAGCCATTATCAGTTTAAGAAATTATTTTATTTATGGCTTGTTTATTTTCTGTCTGTCTGTCTGTCTACCGCACCCCCCACCCCCCTTGGCATATAGGCTTCATAAGAACAGAGACACTCCCTCTTTCATGTCTAAATTCCCATTTAGGAAGTTATTGAAATAGTCAAACTGAGAGATAATAGTGATTTGGACCTGTTTGGTAACAGTGGTGATGATGAAACATGGTCATATTCAGGAGATATTTTGGATGTAGAACCAAACTTGCTAAAGAATTAGATACTGGGGAGGAAGGGAGGAGAGTGTTATTCTTGTGGTTTTAACTTAAGCTACGAGTTAGATGGTGATGCCCTATGCTGAGATGGAGAACACTCAGGAGGATCAGGTTTTGGGGCAGGTGCAGATAAGTTAGGTATGAGAGGCCTATTTAATATGTAAGTGGACATATCAAGTTGGTAGTTGGATATTCAACTCTGGGCATAACCAGCTAAAATGGGTGGAGATCAAGGCTAGAAATAAAATGTAGGTTATCAACATATATATAAAGACAAAGAATCAAATGAAATCACTTAGGGAGAGTGTTCATGGAAGCAAGGGGAAGGCCAAAGGCTGATCCCTGAGGCAATCCAACATTTAGAAGTCTGTCTGAGAAGAACTGGCAAAGGAAACTATGAAGCCAGTCGTAGGAAATCCAGGAATATGTAGTTTCACTGAAGCTGGGGAAAAATAGTGTTTCAGAAAGGGAAGATTACTCAATCAACGTATCTTTTAGGCAGAACAAATATATACAAAAAAATTGATTAAAAAGTTATTGTTTTTATCATATTTCAAAATTTAGCATTTCTTTTATTGATTGAATAAGTATGCGCTACTATATGATTACTGTATGTATCTTTAGCAAAAGACACAAAATATGAGCTATAACTTTTGTCATATGTAACTTTGTGTTCTTGAACATTTTAAGTAAAATCTGTTATTTTCATTATGTATTTTCTGTATTCCTACATAGGTTTAATTCCTGCTATGAATTAATTTTGTCACGTTTTTGTACATGGGACTTCAGAACATATGGTATTACAGGAGTAAAAGTAAAACGTGTCATTAAAGTTAACAACCGTATTCTGAGACTAAAATTTGAAGAGAAATTTCAAAAGTTTTTGGACAATGAAGATATGCATGATCCAGAGTAAGAATCTGAATTCTCTAAGGAACAATTTTATAAAAGTTTGACTTTATTTTGTAAAACAGTCTGTTTTAAAAGTTTACAGTATTGAAAATATACCTTGTTAGTAAATGTTTCCCCTTTATAATTTCCCATGGCTAGGATGGCTTCATAATTTATCCACACTGGGCCTCTTTTCCAGAATAAAGTAAGGGGGGTTAGCTCTTAATAATGATGCTAGAATATTGGATGCAAATGAGAAATATCCCTGGCAGGACATACGGTCATCTTATCTATGGCTAACCTTTTGTGAAATAAATTCTCAACCTTGTTCTGTTTCAATTATTCTTAAGGAGCTATCGAAAGATGCTAGAATGCCTTTTTTATGTTTTTGATCCTGAAGTTACAGTGAAGAAAAAGCATCTGCTGCACATACTTGAAAAAGGTTTCAAAGAGAATGAAACAAGCAAGGTAGAGTAAAATATCATTTAGAATAATGCTTTCTTCCTCACAAGTAGAGCTCTGCTACTGGTTAAGCATGATTTTCAATACTTTTATTCATATTTATAGCAAACTTCTGCTGTTTCATAAAAAGCTTAGTGTTATTTTAGAAAGTATAGCATCTTTCATCTTTAGATTATACCAGAGTAAGTCCATTAATTACTTTTTCTGCCCGCCTCTACTTAATCCTTCTAGGCATATTATTTTATTGTGTGACACCTTTGTTGATGATTTTAAAATCTGCTTCTGTAATTGGCTAAAAGGCTGTTATAAATCTTTAATCTATTATAAACTCTCCAGAGTCTTTTCCACCTTGAAAAAATCCAGTATAGTAACTCTGCTGTACTTTCTAGCTATCATCGTGTTTTCTCTTTCCTTTTTCTGTCACCATTTCTTTATTCTCTACTTCACTGCCTCTACCTTGCTCCTGATACTGCTTTAACATTGGTGACTCCTGAGCTCCAAAATATCCAACAGGCTTTTCTCAGACCTCTATCTTCTTGATGAGGCACCTGTAGCACCCTGGTATATAGCAGTTCTTCCCAACCCTTTTCACATCATGGCACATGTAAAATGACAGCATTGCTACATTTGAATCCTAGCTTCACTACTCACCAGCTATGTGATTTCACCTTTCTATGCCTCTTTCTTCCTATCTGTAAAACAAAGATAAAAATAGTATCTATTTTGCAGAGTTGTTATTAGGACTTAGTGAAATAATGTATTAAAAAGTTCTTGGATATTTGTACACCAATGTTCATAGCATCACTATTCAAATAGCCAAAAAAGTAGAAACAATGCAAATATGCATCAACAGATTAATGAATAAATAAAATATATGATAAACATACAATGGAATATTATTTAGCCATAAAAGTGAAATTCTGAAACATGCTACAACATGGGAGAACCTTAAAAACATTATGCTAGTGAATTAAGCCAGTGGAAAATATCATATGATTCCATTTATATGAAATACCTAGAATATGCAAATTGAGAGACAGAAAATCGAATAGAGGTTAGCAGGGGCTGGAGGGGATGAAACATGGAGAGTTATTGTTTAATGGGTATAGAGTTTCAGTTTGGAATAATGCAAAAGTTCTTGAGAATGATAGTGGTAATAGTTGTACAACAATGTGAATGAACCTAATGCCACTGAATTGTATGCTTAAAAATGGTTAAAAGGGTAAATATTATCATATGTCCATTTTAACACAATAAAATAAATCACCAAAAAAGCATTCCACCACTCCGTGAAGAATGGATTAGAGGGAGTAGGACAGATGATGGAGGCACTAGTAGGGGAGCTACTGCAGCAGCTCAGGCATAGTTGTTGGTGGCTTTGATAGGATAGTGGTGGTGAGAAAACCTTCATTGTACTTTCTGGAAGAAAAGAGCAAAGTGAGGAATTCAGAGTTTTAGAAGGCAGAGTGAAGTGCTCACTTTCAGTCCAGAAAATGGTGAACCATTGTGGGCATGGAGAATAGGGGAAAGATGTGTGTTTTCTTGCTACCACACACTGTGCTGAGTGCTTCATCTCCTGCATCTCCTAAAAGAGATGAACTGCCAGGCGCGGTGGCTCACACCTGTAATCCTAGCTCTCTGGGAGGCCGAGGCGGGTGGATTGCTCAAGGTCAGGAGTTCGAAACTAAAAGAGATGAACTGTCTCCCTTAATCCTACCAATAGCTCTCTGTGCCCCTCGGTCCTATAAAGTAGCCACTATCCACATGTGACTGTTGAGCATTTAAAATGTGGCTAGTCCAAATTGAGTGTGCTAAAATTTTAAAATAAACAACAGTTTTTTTAAGACTTACAATGAAAAAAGACGATAATTTCTTATATTTATTACATGTGGACATGATAGTATTTTGAATATATTAGATTAAACAAAATATATTAATAAAATCTACCAAAAAAGTTCTTGGACCAGTGCCTGGTACATAGAAAGTTTTTGATATTTTATCATTATTGTCTGAAACATTTGCTGCTATAGATTGTTCTCTCCATTCTGAAACTCTCCTTTGGCATCCATGATATTACACTATCGTTATCCTCCTATTTTTCCGATTGTCCTATCTTTGTTTCCTTTTTGTTTCTCTTCTTGCCTCTAAACATGAAAATACCACCAGGTTAAAGTGTACTGATCTGCCTTTCTTTATTCACAAACCATCAATTACTCTCATTGTTAAGATCTTATGAACAGAAATGGGAGAAACATAACTATGTAGCATGTAAAAGATCAGATGACTAGACTTCTATGCTATGATGTGCACACAATGAGTAAAGATAAATATTTATGTTCTTCATTGTTTCAAAAATGGGCTCCAATTTAAAAGACCCCTTTGTAGGCGGTAGGAGATAGGTTTGGCTTAGGTTGACAGACTTTGTAAGGTGGAGGGGTGGCTGGAGTGGAAAAGAAGAAACTATTTGACTGGAAAACACATCTGAGGTTAAGTCCACCTCTAGGCTGAAGGAAAGAGCTCTTTCTGTCATTTCAGGATGAAGTACTTAATATTAAGGGTGGGAGAGTACAGATTCTTGACTAAATCTGCTCACATAGCTTGCGTTCATGCCCTACCAAATATTCACTTTTTTTTTCTTTATTTCATAATATTACAGGGGTACAAGTATTTTAGCTACATGAATTGCTTTTGTACAGTTTAAGTCAAAGTTATAAGTGTGCTGATCACTCAGATAGTGTACATTGTACCCGTCAGGTATGATTTCACCCACCCCTCTTTGCCCCCCCCCCACCTGCTTGATTACCTTTGAGTTTTACTTCCATATGTGCACATGAGTGCTAATCGGTTAGTTCCAATTTAATGGTGAGTGCATGTGGTGTTTGTTTATTCATTCTTGTGATACTTCACTTAGGAGAATGGTCTCCAGTTCCATCCAGGTTGTTACAAAAAGTATTAATTCATCACTTTTTTAATGGCTGAGAAGTACTCCATGGTATACATATACCACATTTTATTAATCCACTCATGAATTGATGGGTTGTTGCACTTGAGTTGTTTCTACATCTTTGCGATTGTGAATTATGCTGCAATAAACATTCAAATACAAGTATCTTTTTTATAAAATGTCTTTTCCTTTGGGTAAATATCCAGAAGTGGGATTACTGGATCAAATGATAGGTCTATTTTTAGTTCTTTGACATATCTCCATACTACTTTCCATAGAGATTGTACTACTTTGCAATCCCACCAAGAGTATATAAGTGTTCCTTTCTCTCTGCATTCACACCAGCATCTATTGTTTTGGGACTTTTTCATAGAAGCTATTCTCACTGAGGTTAGGTGATACCTCATTGCAGTTCTGATTTGCATTTCCCTGATAATTAGAGATGTTGAGCATTTTTTCATATGTTTATTTTCCTTCATCTTCTTTTGAGAAGTTTCTATTCATGTCTTTTGCCCACTTTTTAATGGAGTTGTTAGATTTTTAATTCCTGATTTGCTTGAGTTCTTTGTAGATTCTAGTTATTAGCCATTTATCAGATGTATAGCATGCAAATATTTTCTCCCATTCTGTAGGTTGTCTATTTACTCTATTGATTATTTCCTTGAGTGTGCAGAAGTTTTTTAATTTGATCAAGTCCAACTTATTAATTTTTGTTGTTGCTGTACTTGCCTTTGGGGTCTTCTTCATAAATTCTTTGCCTAGGCCAATGTCTATAAGAGTTTTACCAACATTTTCTTCTAGAATTTTTGTAGTTTTGTGTCTTAGGTTTTAATCTGTTATCCATCTTGAATTAATTTTCATGAGTGGTGACAGGAAAGGATCCTGTTTCAATCTTCTACTTGTCATTGTCCAATTTTCCCAGCATCATTTATTGAATAGGGATTCTTTTCCCCAGTGTATATTATTGTCTGCTTTGTCAAAGATCAGATGATGATATGAGGATGGTTTTATATCTGGATTCTTTGTTCTGATCCATTGGTCTGTCTCTATTTTTTTGCCAATACTATGCTGTTTGGGTTACTGTAGCCTTGTAGTATAACTTGAAGTCTGGTACAGTGATTCCTCCTGATTTGTTCCTTTCACTTAAGGTTGTTTTGGCTATTCAGGCTCTTTTCTGGTTCCATGTGAAGTGTAGAATTATTTTTTCTAGAACTGTGAAAAATGATGTTGGTATTTTAATGGGGATTGCATTGAATCTGTAAATCAGTTTGGGTAGTATAGACATTTTAACAATGTTGATTCTGTGGATACATAGACGTGATATGTTTTTCCATTTGTTTACATCCTCTGTGATTTCCTCCTCAGTGATTCTTAGTTCTGCTTATAGAAGTCTGTCACCTCCTTGGTTAAATACATTCCTCAGTATTTTATTTTCTTTGTAGCTATTGTGAAAGCTACTGAGTCATTGATTTGATTCTAACCTTGACTATTGTTGGTGTATGGAAATGCTACTGATTTGTGTACATTGATATTGTAATCAGAGACTTTGCTGTATTTATTTATCAATTCCAGGAGGCTCTTGGCAGAATCTTGGGGTTTTCTAGGTATATGATCATATCTTTAGCACAGAGCAATAGTTTGACCTCTTCTTTCCCCATTTGGATAACCTTGATTTCTTTCTCTTGCCTGATTGCTCTGGCTAAGACTTCTAACACTATGTTGAATAAAAATGGTGACAGTGGGCAACCTTGTCTAGTTTCAGTTCTAAATGGGAATGCTTTCAATTTTTCCCTGTTCAGTATAATGTTGGCTGTGGGTTCATCATATATGGCTTTTATAATTTTGATATATGTTCCATGTATATCTATTTTGTTAAGAGTTCTTATCATAAATGGGTGCTGGATTTTGTCAAATGCTTTTTCTGTATCTGGTCTGTGTTTTTGCTTCTGTTATGTGGTGAATCACATTCTTGATTTACATCTGTTGAACCATCCTTTCATCTCTGGGATAAAGCCCACTTGGTTGCGGTAGATTACATTTTTGATGTGCTGCTGAATTTGGTGTGCTAGGATTTTACTGAGAATTTTTACATTTATATTCATAAGGGATATTGGTCTGTAGTTTTCTTTTTTTGTTGTTGTTGTGTCCTTTTCTGGCTTTGAAATCAAGGTGATACTGGTTTCATAGAATGAGCTGGGGAGGATTCCTTACCTCTCAATGTTATGAAATAATTTCTCTAGTATGGGTACCAATTCTTCTTTGTAGGTCTTTTTTTTTTTTTTTTTTTTTTTTTTTTTTTTAGAGATGGGGTCTCGCTCTTGGTCAGGCTGGTTTCGAACTCCTGACCTTGAGCTATCCACCCGCCTCAGCCTCCCAGAGTGCTAGGATTACAGGCGTGAGCCACCGCGCCCAGCTCTTCTTTGTAGGTCTTATAAAATTTACCTGTGAAACCATCTGGTCCGGAATATTTTGTTGGAAGATTTTTTTTATTGCTGTTTCAATTCTTTTGCTCATTATTGGACTGTTCAGCAGTTCTCTTTCTTACTGATTGAGCATTGGGAGGTTGTAGATTTCCAAGAAATTGTCCATTTCTTCAATGTTTTCAAGTTTATATGCATAGAGATTTTTATAGTATTCAGAGATATTTTATATTTCTGCGTTATCAGTTGTAACATCTCCTTTTTCTCATTTATGATTGAGCTTATTTGGGTCCTTTCTTTTCTATTTCTGGTTAAGCTAGTGAGAGGTCTATCAATTTTGTTTATTTTTTTCAAAGAACCAACTTTTCATTTCATTAATCTTCTGTATAATTCTTTTGTTATCAATGTCATTTAGTTCTACTTTCACCTTTTCTTTTGCTGGGTTTGGGATTGGTTTGCTCTTCCTTCTGTATTTGTTGAGATGACTCATTATATTGTTGATTTGTGATCTTTCTGTCTTTCTGATGTAGAAATTTAAGGCTATGAATTTTCCTTTTAGGACTGCTTTTGCTGAATCCCACAGATTTTGATTACTTGTATCCCCTTTATCATTTAGTTTGAGGAATCTTTTGATTTCCATCTTAATTTCCTTCTTGACCCAATAATTATTCAGCTGTAGGTTGTTTAATTTCCATACTTTGTGTAGAATTGAGTCTTACTCATGGAATTGATTTCTAGTTTTATTCCACTACAGTCTGAGAAGAGACTCCTTCATATAAGAAAACTAGTGTTGCAGGATACAAAATTCTAGGCTGGCCATTATTCTGTTTGAGAAGATTGAAAATGGAGCCCCGATCACTTCTGGTTAGTAAGGTCTTAGTTGAGAAGTCTGCAGTTAGCCTGATGGGTTTTCCTTTGTAAGTTACCTGATGTTTTTGTCTTACAGCTTGCAGCAGTTCCTCCTTTGTGTTAACTTTGGCCAGTCTGATGACTATATGTCATGGTGATTGTCTCTTTGTGGTGAATCTTCCAGGAGTTCATTGGACTTCTTATACCTGGATATCTAAATTTCTAGCAAGATCAGGAAAGTTTTCTTCAATTATTTCCAACCCTTGTGTATTTTCTTCTTCACTCTCAGGGATGCCTATAATTCTTATGTTAGGCCTCTTTACATAATCCCATATTTCTTGTAGGCTTTGTTCATTCCTCTTATTTCTCAGTTCTCTTTGACTGACTTGTTTAATTCAAAGGTATTATCTTCAAGCTCTGAGATTCTTTCTTCTGCCTGATCTAGTCTATTCTTAAAATTTTCCACTGTATTTTGTATTTCCTTGAATGAATTTTTCATTGCCATAAGTTCTATTTGATTTTTTAAAATAATTTGAGTTCCTT
This sequence comes from Cheirogaleus medius, assembly GCA_008086735.1. Taxonomy (NCBI): domain Eukaryota; kingdom Metazoa; phylum Chordata; class Mammalia; order Primates; family Cheirogaleidae; genus Cheirogaleus; species Cheirogaleus medius. The sequence continues at coordinate 8,374,637 of VBSM01002121.1, read as the reverse complement.
AGTTCATTTTTCATTCATTGCTTGTAATTTTTATGTGGTTTATTTTTGTTTGGTTTCCATTTTCTCTTGTATTTCATTGAGATTCCTTATAATTCATATTTGGAATTCTTTATCAGTCATTGCAATATTTTTGTTTTGGTTGGCATCCATTGGTAAGGAGTTACTGTTTTCTTTTGGGTGTGTCCTTTTGCTCTTATTTTTCATATTTCCGGAGTTCTTTCACTGATTCTTTCTCATCTGGCCTCTCAATCAAGACCTGGGGATACTGGGAGTGGCTTGTGGGCCTATCTCTAGGTCTCCAAAGATCAATCCCTGATCATGGCAGGGAGAGGATTGCTGGTCCTGTGTTGCCTATGGTGTGTTCAAGTAGGTTTGATGAACCTCTCAGGTTGCCTCTGACCTTCTGTCTTTACCTCTTCCCAGCAGTGCTTGGGTTGGGTCCCCCAGCATAATCTCTGAGATGGTGGATGGTACTTGTGAGTACAAATCAGCCACACCTTGTTTGCTTGAGTTGGAAAGCACTATGCTGAGCTATAGAGTTGTTCCCCCGCGATTGGTTGATGTTTGTGTAGAATAGCCAGCTGTTGAGATGGTCTTTTTTGCCCATGGTAAGCTCTGGTCCCCCTGGTGGGGCACACAAGTGCCCCAAGCTTTAGGAGGGACCCTGTAGCTCCCAAGGGGTTGCTTGATCTCTACTCCCATGGAGGTTGGGGGAGGAAAAAAGCAGGTCATCAGGTCGTGGCTAGATTGTGAGAGCCTAAAAGGCTTTACAAAGCCTCCATGGGGCTCAGCAGTTGCTTTTCCATCTGCTAGGGGGAGCCGTAGGAATGAGCTTCAGGATAAGCTCTCCAAACCTGGAAGGCTGTTCCTGAGGGAGGGGCCTAAACACTTGCATGCTAAGGCCCTGGGCCTTGCTCTTTCTGTCCTTTCCCACAAGCACAGTTTCTCTGCGGGGAGGGGTGAGTGCCCTCCCAAATCACTACTCCCTGGAACCCTACTGTACACTTGTATCCGATCAGTCCACATGAGTTCTCTCCACCAGAGTTCAGCTCTCTAACTTACCTCCAGTCTGTGTGCCTGACCCACTAGCCTTCATTCCTCTCCACATAACTTTGGCAGGCAGGGGGGTTCCCCAGCTGTGCATCCCTGTTCCACCACAAGTCACCAAAGGGAGAATAGTGGGCCCCTCTATCTGCAGGGACCTCAGCCTGGGGCACGCTTCTGCCAGAGAGAAGCAGCCATCCATGAGCTTCTTGATTCAAGCAACTCTCATGGTTGCAATTAGTGGGGTAGGGGCTATGGCTTCCAGTCAGCCTGAGCTCCAATTACTTTCTCAGATGCCAGGTACAGAGGAGGAAGTGTCTAGGTGTAACAAAGCCGGCACTCTGGTCTCTTGTGGCACTCCTGTAGGGTGTCCCTTATGGATGCTCAAATTCCTGGGGCTTGCTGGCTCACCCCACTGTTCCTAATTAGCCACTGTGTCTGGGCTCATGGAGGGTAGAAAAGCCTTCAGTATACTTTATGTCCTGCTATTCACAGAAGGCACATAGTTGGGGGATGGAAAATCCCCCTTACCTTTTCCCTCTGCTCTGAACCTCTCTGAGTTTGATCTAAGTTTTATCTTCTCCTCTCCACCCTCTTCTTTCCAAGCTTTGCAGCTTTTGTCCATGGGGTCCCCAGTCATCTTTGTCAACTCTCTCTGTGATCCACACCTTTTGCTGCAACTCTTTTCTACTCTCCTCAGTCCAATATCCTACCTTCCAGCTGGGATGGTTCGACAAGCAGTGTCTCTAGTTGGCCATCTTGACTCACTCCTCTAGATATTCTTTTTGATAACCAAGGACTTGGTCAATAGCCAGAGGAGTTATCCTTTATTTATTTTTGGCTTTCTCCAAAATATATTCTCAGCCAGTTCATCTCATGACCTCTAATCTGACACCCACTGCTGCTACTCCTGGTTAATCTGTCTTGTCTTCTTATACAACACGTCTACAACTAGCCTTTAATCTTTTGCCAATAAGTAACTCTCTCCTGGTCTTCTTTCATGATTTATACCAACAATACTGTTATTTCCTCCACTGACCAGGCTTAAAGCCTTAAAATTATGTTCAACTCTTTCCTTTTCCATTATCTCTACATCTAATCATTTACCATTTCTAGTAATTCTTCCTTTATCAAATCAACTGTATTCTTTCCTTCCCTCCTTATTCCCATTTCCTGCCACCACTTTAAACCCTTAGAACATTCCTTCTTAATTTTGCCATTAGTCTCCCAACAGGCAACCTGACCTTTGGTCATGCTCTCTAATCCTTCTACCTTTCATAGTACAGATAAGTTAATCTTTCTTAAAACATTTTCATAGTGCACATTGTACTCTGCCCATGATGAGAAACCTGCAATAGCTTCCCATTACTTATATTAACAATGATGAAATCTACATTCCTCTGTCTGGCATTTAAGGCCTCTTACAACCCTCACAATCTAGCTTCAAACTAACTCCCTGTTACCAAATATACCAAATGTCCCAAATGAAGTATGCATTGCACTTGTGATTCTCCTAAGAACAACTCAATGCCATGTCTCCCTTTGGTGAAATGCTGTTTTCTTTTTCCCTGTGTCAAAGTTACTCATCATTCAAGTCTCAGCTCAAAGGCCTCTTTCCTGATATCTCAAACAATATCCTATTACCTAGTTTGCAGGTTAATCAAAAAAGTCAATTAAAATGGAGCACTGTAAACAAATGATTTAATTTACAAATCCTCTAACATATCTTAAAACTTAAATTTACATTCATTTGTCAATCTTCTATGTAAGACCAAAAGCTTTGACTATGAAATTGGAACTCTAAATAGTCTTTCTTATATTAGCCACAACCATCTTTCATATTAGTTTTGGTTTCCTTAAAGTTGAGCACACCACTTAAAAATTCTCACAAAGCAACTTGAGTGTAAGAATCCATCTAGTTTATCTGCCATTCCAAACTTTTGCATTTGCCTTGCCTAAACATACTTTGGCAGAAGTTTTTAATGATTAGCCTCTTTGAATTTTACCCAATTTTCTGCTTATTTTCAAAGAAACAACTCTCCTTCTATTTCATTGCTTTATGTAATATGCATAATTTGTATAACAAGTACAACTGGCATAAACAAGTATGGGAACAAAATTAACTGACTCTTGGTAAGCATACAACACAACTAGATAGAAGTATGTTTTAAAAGTATAGTCTTTTT
>VBSM01002121.1:8336196-8371307 GCA_008086735.1 Cheirogaleus medius | reverse complement strand
TAAAGGCCTAATAACAAGAATCTATCTAGAACTTAAAAGAATTAACAAGAAAAGTATAGTCTTATCCTTAAACTGCCACCATACTGTCTGTTATAGAGAGAATGAAAAATACTATTAATAGTTAATCCTGTACATGGTTAAGTATAAGTGCTAATCAATTGAGAATTGTTATCATAGCACCTTAGTTATATTGAAATAGAATCATTTGTGTGTCTTTCTCTACTAGCCCTTAAGGGTAGGGACTTTGTTAGTAGAGTACATTCTTAGTAAAAATCTAGTGAATGAATGGATGGATAGATGGGTGGATGGCAATCACACCTATTTCTATACCTTTATGAGGTTTTCTTCTCTTAAAAAATAATTTATTTTTAAATTTTTGATTATTTGAATTATGTCCACTCTTCAAGCCTAGTCATCACCCCATTACCTCTACAAACTCTTTCCTAATCATTTCAGTTAAAAAGGATATCTTATTTGACACATCTTGTGATGCCTTGTGTCTTTAATTATTGAGTAGTTTCTATCTTCATCTCCCTTAATTGAGGACCAAGACCATAGACTCACAATGCCATGCCACATGGGTTATAATTCTAATGGATATTTAGTGAAGTTCATTTCCATGCACTACCACAATAAGAAATGTTTTGTTTCTGGAAAATAATGTAGATTATTAAACAAAAAAATGGTATAAATAAAAACCTCCCTTGATGTAATATCTCATTCCCACAGAATTGTCTTTTTGGAGTTAGCAAGATTACTAGTGGAAGACTCATTGACAGCTGTTGCTCCTGCATCAGGCTGTGTTGTGAGTCTTGACTTTGGCTGTTTTTCCAAGAACAAATTTTGTCCTGTATCATTTTTTACAAACCTATTTGCATATGAATTTAAGATATATAAATGGCTTTGCAGAATGAAGTTGCACCTGGAGGTTATCTACTTCTTTTCAGTGAGTCTGGCCTGCAGATTTTTTGCCCAGACACATAAACATAAAATAATAAACAATCTGTATTGAAGTTGAAATATTGTCAATTTTGTAAAAATACCCAGACTTTGTTTTATCTTTGCAGCTGCCTCTCAGAAAAGAAGCTGTTATTCTTGCTAATAGCCTAAGTATGTGTGAGTGTCCTAGAATTGAATTTCTACAGCAAAAGTACAAGGATGAGAAGAAAAATTCTTTTGAGCATGAGCTCTTCAGACATGGTAATACAAATATACAGTATTTTGAACTTTAAGTCTTCAAATTCATTAATTATTTTCATATTATTTTTGATACATGGTTTTTCAGCCCAAGAGGTGTTTTTCAAACCATTTTACTTCATATTTACCAACATAGTAATACATGGTTTTCTCCATTAATTTAGCTACACTGTCAACAAACCGAATGATTACTGTGTCAGCATTAATAGGAAGAGACTAATTTGTTACTCAGATATTAAATCTAACTTATATATACTTTTCACAGTCTACTTTTGTTCATTATGTTGTGTCATAAAAATAAACTCAACATATATATGCACATATATATGTTACATACACCAAATTTAGAGGAAAGAGAAAAGAGAACTTGACCCATATATGCAATAATCATGTGGCACTCTAAAAAGTACACTTTATTTGTCCTTAATCATCACAGTGTAAGATGATAAGAAAACTTGGTTATAATTTAAAATCTGCTGAAGGCAAATTATGAAATGTATGGATTGCTTTATAAGTTGTCTTATAGATGATACATTTTTGGTATTTTAATTTATTCATAATTACCAGTCCTTTATTTGCACCTTGAATATATATAAATATAAGTACATGAACCAATTTATAGGACACTTCTGGGATAGATTCCCTGGTACCCACAGATTGGAGAAAAAGACCAACTCATCACGTCCCCTTGCCTCGCTGTTTTCCATTGTTCTACAAGTATTTATTGAATGCTTATTGTATGTTAGTCATCGGTAAGTGATAGGGATACAGTCTGTCTAAACTAGACAGTTTCTCCTTTATGGTGCTTACAAATATTAATAATCACATAAATAAATGTAAAATTACAATGATCATAAGAACTATAAACATGAAGTATTAACACACAGTACCAAAGAATGTATGATATGGAGAACAGATCAGGTCAGGGAGTATGGGACACCTATTCTTTGGTCTCAACCATCCAACCTACTGAAGCAAATAGTTGGAAATTTGGTTAACATAATTCTATAAGAATGACACTCTAGGTCTCAGACTATAACTCTGCTAGGATGATTCATGCTGAACTAAACTATGTGTGTTTTAAGTCTTTCATTCAGTTAATGATAATCAGAAAATTAAGCAGATTATTGAATCTAGAAAGAGCTCCTTATTTGAAAAAACTGTTTGCTTATTCTTTATCATTCTTCTCCATTCTCATCTTAACAAATACCTCATGATGTTAGATCTTTCTGGAATGTTTTCCAAAACAATTAGTTTCTCTTAACTTATATTTTATATCTTATACATAGTAAAAATAAACCCAAAATTATTTGAATGTTTTATTCTTTGTGATTAGAAATTATTTCTTCAGATTCATTGGCTTCTAGGGATCTTTCAGATTTAGTAAATCCCAAGGATCCCTAAGAATCTAAAGGCAAAAAAAATGTCCATCCATTCAGCAGACATGTATTGAGTGCCTTCTACCGTGTGCTAGGTGCTACTGTTATAGAGATGAATTTTTACCCAGTTAGCAACAAAAAAACTTTTCTTACTTTTAACTACTTAATACAAAACAATGCTAAATTATTGTTTTCTTTCCTTCTTTTTCTGTAAAGCTTTGCCTGATATAATCATGAGACTCCTCTTTTACAACCATTTCATTTATTGAACAAATATTTGCTGATCTTCTGTTTTGGATCAGGCAGTGTGCTGTGTACGATGTGCTATACAGTAACAAACAAAACAGCCAGGATCTCTGCCTTTATAGAACACATAGTCAAGTCCGGGGCCAATAAAAAAGGTTATATTGGAAAATTATTGAAGTAAATTATTGTTAAAAATTCTTTCTTATATATATATTTAGGCATCCTCCTCATTACAAAGGTTTTCCTTGGCCAGAGTGTTCAGGCTAATGAGCAAGAATCCATCAATCAAGCCAACTATCCAATGGTTAATTCAGTGTTCATTCCTCGGAAATATTTACTAAGTATGTCTGCCATAAAAAGAAATGTGATTTCATTTCTCTGAATGCAAAATGTTTGTGTTTAATACAGATGCTTACAGTTTAGCCTCTACCTAACAAACTTTATAGACTTTTCTACAAAAATCTATTCCTGGCCACTAATAATTCTCTTGTTCTCTACCTCAGTAACATTTATGTGTGTGTGTGTGTATGTGTGTGTGCATGTAGTTTATTTGGAAGATTTACATTTAATTATATATTTGTGTGTATATGTTTATATACAAGTTTTCAAAGGATAAAAAGCCACTGAACTTTTAAGAAAGGTTTTAGAGTAATATTAATACATTTGTCAAAGACACATGACCACACATTGAATAGAATGTGAAAAAGTATGAAAAGGAAAAGGATATGAAAGAAATTAAACCTACTAGTCTATGTAGTGAAAGGATGACTAGTATTTATAGAATTAAGATGCTTGAGAGGGGATAAAGGGGACAGGGAGATAAAAGAAAAAAACCCTCAATAATATAATTGTTGGAACTTACTGAGGTTGTTATTTATTATCTATGTAAGAATGAAAAAGTATATTATGTTTCATTTTGAAGAATGTTTGTTTTGCTTGTTTTTGTTTTTTACTCTAGATTCTATCACAGGACAAAGAAACTGTGATTGCAGCGTTCGGCAGTGCAAGTGGTTTGTCTTTGATCATGACCTTGTTTTGCCAGAATACATTGTTGAATTTGAGTATATTACAGTGGTATGAATTATTATATATTTTCAAGAACTGGTATTCCTTAAATGGGAACAGAATAGTAATTTGAATTCTAATAATTTTATGTCAAGTTTATACTGTATGAGTGTAATTGTTATTCTGTGAAGGACTTAATTCTCAAAACAAATCATTATGACACCTAAATATTTTTATTATACAAATATGTTACATGAGTAATATATGGTTATAGTCTCATTAGAAAAGATTCAAACTACATTGAAAACTATCTAACAAATATGAAAATCTGCCTTCACTTTAACCCCACTGCCACTCCCTTTTACCAAGGCATCCACTGTTAACAGTTTTGTGGGTTTGTTTTCAATCTTTTTTCTATGTATTTACATAGTAGAAACAAATTTTAAGTATTCTGTGATGTTTTGTGCCCTTAACAATATGTCTTGAACATATTTACACTCTTGTACATATAGGTGTATACTTCATTCTTTTGGTGACTGCGTATTATTCAGTAATACTCTGATTTATTTGACTCTTCCCCTGTAGGTAGACTCTATTCAGTTTTTTTACTGTTTTAAAGCATTATCAGTGAACATCATCAAAGATACATCTTTATACAAATATGGAAGTTTTTATACAGGATAGATTTGCAGAAAACTTGGAGAGTGAAAGGATATATGCATTTTAAATTTTATGAGATTTTGCCAAATTGTCTCTATAAAGACTTACTTTACAAATTTCCAACAGTGTGTGACAGTGTTTGTTTCTTTTCATCTTTACCAACACAAAATACTATCAGTCTTTTTTTGAAGGAGGCCCACTATGATGGGCAAAAAAACAAGATATTTTATTCTTCTATATGCTTAAAATTATTTATAGTTTTATGAATCAAATATTATATCTTTTGACCATTTTCTATTTTAGACTCTATCTTTTTTATAATGACTGGAAAAATCCTTATATGCATTCTGGATATTAATCCTTTATCTTATACATATGTTGCATATATTTTCTGTCACTTGCTTTTAATTTTATTTGTAACAAAAACTTCTTATTTTAATTTGTAATTTTCAAGTTAATTTTTAAGAGATCAGAATCTCTTTGGATTCTGAATTTTATGTTTTGTTTCAAAAATCTCATAATATTATAAATATTCTCCTTTATTTTCTTCCAATACTTACATAACTTGTTTTAAAACCTTTAGCTTTTTAAATCCATCTACATATTGTTTTATAATTTATAAAGTAGAAGAGCAGTAAAACAATTTTTTTTTCTTAAAAATGGGCAGGTACTTGTTGAAGCATTATCTTTTTTGCTCTATTATGAAATACTGTCTTTATTGTTAAAATTATTTTCAAATATAGGGATCTATTTATAGATGTCTATTCTCTTCTATTGAATTTTTTGTCTAATTTTGGACCCCTATCATATTTGTTTTGGTTATTACAACCTTGATGATATGTTTTGATATATAATAGAGTGGATTCCCTTCTTCTACCCACACTCATCTTTTTGAAAATCTTCTTGGGCCAGGTGCAGTGGCTCACACCTGTAATTCCAGCACTTTGGGAAGCCAAGGTGAGAGGATCGCTTGAGGCCAGGGGTTTGAGACAAGCTTGGTCAACATAGTGAGACCCTATCTCTACAAAAAATAAATAAATAAGTCAATAAATAAATTGGCCAGGTGTGGTGGTGGAGGCTGAGGTGGGAAGATTGCTTGGGCCCAGGGGTTTGAGGCAGTAGTGAGCTATGATCATACCACTACACTCCAGCATGGTGGCAGAGCAAGACCGTGTTTCAATCAATCAATCAATCAATCAATTTATTTATTTCTTGGTTTTTCTTAGCTATTCTTGAACATTATCTTTTCTAAATAAAATTTAGAATAGCTTGTCAAGTTCTATTTAAAAATCCTATTAGGATTTGAAATTATGTTTAATTTAAAACTTAATTTGGGGTGAACTGACTACTTTGTAATATTGGGCTTCTCATCCAGGAACATGAAAATGTACTCCATTTCCTTGAGTTCTCTCTTACAGTTTTCTTTATGTATATCTATCTTCAACATTTCTTGTTAAATAGAGTTCTGGGAATTTATACTTTATATTGTTATCATGAATGGGATTATATCAGTCAAGGATGCTTTTAGCAGAAGATACATAAACCCAGAGAAACAATAAACAGATAGAGAAGTTCATTTACCTCACATAAGAAGAAGCCAAGAGGTGGGCAGTCCCTGGTTGTTGTGACTGTACAATATCAGGAAAGACCTTTAGTCCCATCATCCTTCTGCTTGTCTTCATGAGCTCTTTTGAGCTGATGATTCAGTTCTTACTTCACTTCTGGGAAGTTTGCTTTTCTTAGTTTCTTGATTGTTTCTTCTCTTCCATTCTCTGTTAAGTCCTCTGGAACCTCTATTGTTTAAACATTGGGCAGTCTGAATTGATCCTCCGTATCTTTTAATTTTTTCTCTCATATTTTACATCTCCATGTCTTAATTCTTTGTTCTTGCAGGTTTGCTCAATATTAGCTTTCACACTGCTAATTTGATCTGCTGCCACATCCATTTGGTTTCTCAGAGCATTTATTAAATTTTTAAAATTTTAATAATTATTTTTATTTTAGCTTTGCAGTGTTTACCCTATTTTCTTTTCTATAGTAACCTATTATTTTATTATAAATGCTTTATTCTCTTAGATTTTTAAAAATTCTTTGATGAACCATTTGGTTTCTTCTAGAGCCAGTTCTGTTTATTCAAGTAGCTCTTGTTCATTCATTCAAAGTTCTTACCATAATTATTTAATTACCTGATGACTAGAGCATTCTCTTGGTCTTTTATTTATTCATTCTGAACATCAAGTTTCTCTGTAGCGGGTCTTCAAAGTGGTTATCTTCTGCATATGTTTTGGCTAGAGATCACATTTCTTTTCCTATTTTTCTGTCAATTCAGTCCCTTCTGATTTATATGTCATAATTACTAGTCTTTTGTTGGCACCCTGTCCAGTGTTATGAAATATTTAATTGTATCTTTTGCCAGTTTTAAGAAAATTTCAGTGGGTGGGAATGGACACACCCATGCTTAGCCTATTCTCATAGATTTCCTAATGTAATTCTGATCATCATAGATATTACTGTATAATTTTAAAAAGTCAATTCATCTTTTCTACACAGCCTATTTGTTTTCAAAATGAAAAATACAGCAACTGAATTTTTGATATTGATATTTTTAATAAATTTTTTAGGTCAAGGCTCACTCTTTATTTTCTTCATTCAACAATGTTATTCTAGAAGAAAGCAAAAAAAATTCAGAAGGATCCGTATTGTCCCAGGATTTGAAATTTGATGATGAAGTTATGAAAATGCAGCCCAGGATCAAGCCCCGACCAAAACTTATTAGTTTGGATGATAAAACAATTCTTTCCCTTGCCAAGACTAGCATTTTCAGTCATATTGTGGTGAGTATTATGAGGAATAAAATTTGGGGACAGGAATCTTTGATTTGGAATCAGAATCTAGCATATGACAGCTGAAGATATTAAACTACCTATCTGATGATGTCAGGCATCATGCTACCTAATTTAAAAGTGCCCAGACCTCTTTACATGGACTAGGTCAGTGATACAAAGTGAATCACATAAGTAATTTTAAATTTTCTAGTGGCTATGTTTTAAAAAGTAAAAAAGGTAAAATTAATTTTAATAATACATTTTATTTAACCCAATTGTCTTACACTGTTTTCTGCTGCTATAACAGAATACCACAGACTGGGTAATTTATAAAGAAATGAAGTTTATTTGTATTTAGCTCATGGAGGCTGGGAAGTCCAAGAGCAGATTGCCAGCATGTGGTGAGGGCCTTCTTGCTGTATCATAAAATGGCAAAGGGTATCAAATGGCAAGAGGAAAAGAGCAAGATAGCTAGAGAGAACTCATTTTTATAACAAATACACTCCCAAGATAGCAGACCCACTTCTGTGACAGTGACTTTAATCCATTCATGAGGGCAGAGACTTCATTAATCCATTAATCTATTTGAGGGCAGAGAGATTAAGTTCCCAACAAATGAATATTCAAACTATAGCACCAATATACCTAAAATATTATCATTTTAATATGTAACCAATATGAAAATTCATTAATGAGATAGTTTCATATTAAATCTTTGAAATCTGGAATATATTTTACATTCTTAGCACATCTCAATTTAAGACTAGCCACATTTCAAGTTCTCAATAACCACCTGAGGTAGCTTTCCACTTAGCAAAATATTTTATTCCTAAATAACTAAAAAACTCTTTTTAAATGATTAAGATGAAGGCAGATAAGTTTCAAATCAGTTTCTAGATTAATCAACATAGAATATGGGAGCTTTATCTTTAAAAAATTAATCAACAGAATTTGAATTACTGATTAAAGTGACTTGCTTCATGCTGAGGCAATTCTATTGAGATATTAAGCATACTTCCATATCTGACTTTCAGATCTGTCCATTTCAGATCTGCTACTACCACTGTATTCAAACTACCGTCATTTATAACCTTGACTACTATCATAGCCTTCCAACCAGACTCTCTGCACTCTACCATCACAATATTGCACAACTCCAGGAAGTACCGTTCACATTATACCCTGTTAATGTGCTGTTTGGATGCCATTCATTGTATAACTGAATAGAACTCAATACAAGGTGAATAGGGGTAGGGTGCCTCCTTGGGCTTCGCAACAGAGGCCCTGTCCTGTTTCCATAAATGTTCAGTATACTGATTACAGAGCAATCTTCTGGATGACAGTACTGAAAAATTATTATTTTTGTACTGTAATATTGAGATTTAATATTTAAGTAATAAATTTTTGATAATAAAACTTTAGTAATGAAATGTTTTAAAAAATGTTTTATTGGATTTAATGTGTTTTTTAAAAAAACACATTTAATGTGTTTTTCTTGTAGGTTTAAAGGGATTAAATAAAAGTAAAAAACCAGCACCAGAAAGCTGGTCTTTTGATTATTTTGTTGTGCAAAACAAAAAGCAGAGAAAAAGAGAATAAGACTTCACATACCTTGGCCTTCCTGTGACCCCTACCTGACTTAGCATTAGTTGGATCAATACCCCTGACATCTAAATAGAGAGGAATTTTACCTTTAATTTGCCTATGCTGCTTAAAAACCAGCAAACTTTCTGGGGTGTCTAGTAAGATTGCTAGATATTACAACAAGAATGTTTAGATATCATAGCCTTTGCACTTCACTCCTTCCTTTGTGTCACTACTCTTATTTTCTTTTCAGTGTTCCACACTAAATTGGGTTTTATGAGAAAATCCATAAAAATAAATAGATATATAGAAAATAAAATAGAAATAAAACCCCCCAGATTATGTAACATATAATTTCATATTCTCTTATAGCACAATTAGATACTTAAAATTAGAGTTGTCAGTTGTAAGTCTGGCTTTTACATTGATTTATTCACCTAGAATTTGCTGAAAATTTGCTATGTCTTAGGCAATGAGGTATGTATTGGGATTCCAAAGGAATAAGTTATTTTCCCTTCCCCAAGAACATCAGTTTAGTGGAGGAGATAGATATGTAAACAAATGTAGGAGGCTTAGAATTATTGAGAGAGCTGTATAGAAAGAGATGAGTTTTGAGTGAATTTTTTAAAGGATATGAGAAATTTAATTGTTTAATTTTCCAGACAGAGACAATACTCCACCTGTAGGCACAAGGTTTTGAAAGGTCCTGGTGTCTTCAGGCAACACTGAAAAATTCAGTATGACCAGGATGTAGGGTTAAGACAGTAGGAAGGAGAGGTGTAGGTTGGAATTCAAGGAAGAGATACAAAGCTGAGGAAGAGTAGAAAATTATGTCCAAATGAGGATACATTTTAGAAGCCAAATTAAAAGTTTAAATTCTTTAAAGAATAGGCTTTCTGTTTTTAAAAACCCTAACTTGGGCAGCACGTGGATGGATTTAACTGAAGTCAGACTGGTGGTATAGAAATCCAGTAGAAAACTATTGCAGTAGTCCAAAGGAGAAATAATGGTCTGTACTAAGGCACCAGTAGTGGTGATGTAATGGTGTGGCTAATGGTAATAGTTGGAGACACATTTCTATAATCAAATGTATATGGGGAAAAAAGAGGAAAGGGGTTATCAACAGTATTTTAGATAGATAGTGAAACACTTAATCAGACATATAGGGAAGATGATGAATTCATTTGTAGACATAAGTGTAAAATATCTATAGAATCTATCATAGATGATACCCATATGTGACTTGTAAAGTAACTAGTCTGCATAAATTGGCCCTTCTTAAAAATTTCAGCTATTTTGACAGCTATTAGAAATTTGTTTCTCCCTTCCAGGAGTATAAAGTATAAGGTGGTGGTGGTGAGCAAAGAGGGCTGGGAGATAGATACTTGATTTTATCATGATGATACCTATTTGTTGTGAATACTGTAGTCAGTTATATTAATACATTTTCTTTTGCCATTGTTTATTTTGTAAGCCATACGTAAATATAGTCTTCACTTAATACCATCCACAACAGTGTAATTGAAAGACAGAAAAACATGTAGACATCAAGATCTTCCCTAAATATAAATATAAATATGTGATAATATTTCTTTGTATGTAGCCCAGGGTGAAATGGATAGGGAAAATCTGGGCCAAATTGTGATACAGGCACTGTCTTAGACACTCTCTCACCTCCTTCTTCGACTTTCTGTCCTCTTACTTCAACATAGTCAGCCTTTCTTCCTTGGACCAGTGCCCTCATGCAGTTTCCCGCAGTCAGGGTGTATCCTTGTCGTCTGTCTCCTGCCAGGTACTATATCTGACACCCAAAATTTTCAGGGCCTATACTATTCACTGATTAGCCTAAGAAATAGATCTTCCCTAATAAATATCTTAACACATTTATTTAACTATTTTCTAAAAAGAATTTCATGCCAGTCACTGATAAACTTAGACCAAGTAGGAAATCATATTAATCAATAACAAGGTTCAGTTATATTAATACTATGATAAACTGTCTTTTACCTTTTAACATAGTAGATATTTTCTTACTGGTACTCTCTTAATGTTGTGTAAAACAACTGTTTTCTCATTTTATACTGTACTGGCTGAAGTAATTGTTCTAAACATTTTAGATATCCACATTTCAGTATGATGTAGAATGTAATCTGTCTTATTAATTTATATTTTATTTTGCTTCAGAATCTGAATCTACATGGGAACAGCTTGAGTAAATTGAGAGATCTTGCCAAGTTAACGGGACTTCGGAAACTGAATATTAGCTTTAATGAATTTACTTGTTTAGATGATGTATACCACTTGGTAAGAACTGTCCTTTTCAAATTTGAAAAAGTTTAACTCATATAAATGGTGGTTGTAAGGGCCTAGGGGGCAGCGGAAATGGAGAGATGTTGCTCAAAGGGTACAAACTTTCAGTTATAAAATGAACAAGCTCTGGGTATCTAATGTTCAGCAGGGGTGGTGATGGATATGTTAATTAATTAGATTGTGGTAATCATTACACATATATACATATATCAGATCATCATATTGTATACCTTGAATATATTCAAACTTCATCTGCTAATTTAATATTTAAAAAAACTTTGGTGCAACAAAAAATATCATAAAGATAAAGGACAAATGATAAATTAGAATAAATATTTGAAAAAGAACTATCTTTTGAGAATATTTAAGTAAAATAAAATAATTAATGAATAAACTATTTTTGTAATTATGACTTCATATATACCATATACAAGATTATACATCCCAAATCAGGAATAAAGCACATATATACCTAATTATGTTACTTTCTCTAAAACAGGTCTTATTTAGCTTTTGTTTGCAGACCAAATATATATATCTCTGGTCATATCTGATTTCTAGCTACTTTGAAATAAATATATTAAAATAACTTCTCAGATTTGTTTTTAAAATGTCCTTTAGTGTCATTTCCATTTTCTTCTGCTCTTGTTTTCCCACTCTTCTTTTTCTCTTTCTCATGAGTCCCTGTTTCTTCACCTTCTAGTTCACCACTTTACATTTAACATTGTCAAACTTCCCGTCTGCTCATTATCCAGGTTGTTATTTCTCTTTCTCTTTGTCTTGTCCTTTCTACCTGAATTGCACATGCATAGATCTTGTTTGACTTGTGTTCACCTTATGATATATAATAGGATAATATAGTAATGCAGATGTACACATAGGCAAGGATCTCTTCTGACTTTTGTTTTCTTTGTTATATATCATATAAGAAAAATAATTACATATGTGGTTCCAGAAATTCAACCCAGCATCCCCTGTTTCCATGGATCCCAGGTCAGTCACATGCCTTTTTAGAATACATCATCATTCTCAGCTCTTGTTCATTCTCTCCTCTACCTCCCTGCAACCACATCAAAGCCTTTGCATTGCTGCTTCTACCATCGTGGTGGGAGCTGTTTCTTTTACTTAGGTTTTAGTGTTAAATCCTCTCCCTTGTTTCTTTTGGTAGATCTAAGCCCTTTTAAATCAACAGAATCCCTGATAGTCTAGGTTCAGTATGCAGCTGAGGAAAAAAACATAGTTTAAAAGAGGTGCAGGACCATGTGTAGATTATTGGCATTTTTATTTAATTTTTTCTAATAATTTGGTATCAGGTCCAGAGGTTATGACAGTCATTATAATTTTGCTAAAGCACAAATTGGAAGAGTAAACTCTAAGTCTTAGATAGTGAGTGCACTTAGCCAGCTTCCCAGCATTTATTTTTCAATATGGCTTTGCTGTTCTCTTTAAATACAAAAATTACTTTGATAATCACAGCCTCACAGCCTACTTGTTGGAGGAATATTATCATGGTCATTTCATACATAAGGGAACTGGGTAAATTTTATGCTCAAGTGGTAGTTCAAATTTTAGAATTAGCATATGTGGCTAGATATAGACCTCTCAAACATCAGGCATCTGGCTTGTGTCTCTAAAATTGGCTACAAGGATATAAAGGTGGCCAGAGAGAGGAGATACTCTACATGGATATACCCAAATATATATTTTTCATCTTATTGTAAGATAAAACACAGATACAGAAAACCACATACTACAATTGTATGACTTAGTATGTTGTTTTAAGGTGAACATGTTTGTAACCAGTACCCAGGTCAAGAAATAGAACTTTGCCACCTAGAACAAAATCCCCTTCTATGTGCCCCATCCCTTCTTCTCACAAGAAATCATTATCCTGACCGCCATAGTAATCTTTCCCTGCATATTTTCCTGATAGGTCTCCCTGCCAAATGTACATCCCTAGCACAATAGTTTGGTTTTGCAAATTTGAAAAATTTACTATATTTTGTTGTTGTTGGCAACTAGTTATTTTATTTATAACAGCTTACTATTACAGAGGAAGTTAACATGCATTATATAAAAGTAGAAAATGTAAGCCAACAACAATAAAACATATTCTCGCCCCTCAGAGATCACTGTTAACACCTTTGTACTGTGTCTTTTAAATTTCTTTTAATTTATAGATTTCCCTTCCATTTCCCATAGTTTATCTCTAGAAATACTTGGGCCCTTTGACCTAAAGAGTTTTCTGCAGTCTGGTACCTGCTGACTTGCTTACTTAAGATACAACCCTACTGGCCTTTCATCCTCCATATTTCCTGCAAATTGGCAAGCGGATCCAGAGATTGGATCAGACCCAGGTTCTATTCCTCTGGCAAGACGAATGTTTTAAAAGACTGTAGGAGACACATAATGTCTGGTTGTCTCACTTTTATGATGCCAGAAGCCATTATTACTTAATGCCCATATCTTTTAATTCATTGGGGATTACAAAATGGTTATATTCTTATTCTATCACTTTTTTCATTTATTAGTTGGAATACTTTTACAAAAAAAACTTTTCTCCTTATTTCATTACTTGTGGTAGCATTACCCAGTGGTAGCATTCACATAGAAAGAACAGAATAGATGCTTGATTAATTACCTTTATTTACCAATTTTCAAGATAATGAGTTGGTTCCCTATAATTTCCCAAAGGTGAGCAATTCTTTTTTGTTTTAATATCATTTTGAGTGCAGGGACTTAACACATGTTTTATTAGATTCAGTCCATTGCAATTATCATGGTTGAAACTCAAATTGTTTCATCCTTAGCCAGTGAGAACATTTTAAAGTTAGCTCCTTTTGCCATGACCCTAATGGTCTTTGATAGCTTCTTTGACATCTGGTATGACAAGATGTTCCATATACATCTTATATATTTTCTGTTGTAGACATGGGATCAGACATTTCTTCACAGAGCCCTGGTTTCTTTTAGAGAAAAGTGGTATTTTAGGAACACAGTCAGGATTGGTCATTATTTCTAGGTCTTTTCACCTGACAGAACTTGTTGAGGGAGGATGTGAAAAAATATATGTGTATGTGTAAGTATAGTTAAAAATAACTTTATGAATTTATATTGATACTTCCAATTCAGATTCAAGACTACAAAACCTTTAATCTCTGTTATATACAACTGTATCTTTTTTTTCATACAAGAATCTTGATTCTCAAGGATATGAGATGATAAAATTAAAATATTTAATAATTACTCATTTGTTTTAGCCCCCATTATATTCACAACAGCCTCAGAATGACAGTTCTTATACTCTTACCAATATTATTTATTGGAAAGATTTTCTAAAAATTTTGTGTATGTTCTTCCTATTCTTCCCCATTTTAAAAAATAATTAAAATAATTACACTATATCTACATTGTCAGAGCATGTTGCCTTACACTCTGTACAATCTCTCTTTTTGTTTATTGGTAGCTGTATATTTAAATCTCATCACCAGTCCTTATCATATCCAATCAATAAACATTTATCCAATCAATTAACATTTTGACTGTCTGAAATATGTTCTATTATAGATCATCAAGATCAGCTTATGGGAACAATATCTCTTCAGTTACTGCATGTAACAGTTTAACTATGTCCTTTATATTAATACTTGAAAGACAGCTTTGCTAGATAGATTATAAAATCCTTAGCTCACAATTTCTTTTTGGGGACATCTTAAATGTTACTCCATTTTGTTCTGTCACAAAGTGTTGCTGTAGAAAAGTCTGATGAGAATGTATGATTTTTTTTTACCTCTTACAAGTCACAAGCTTTTTTTCTTCTGGATGGCCAAAGAACTTTTTTAGTTTTCTTTAAAGTCTAATAATTTTACTAGAATTTATCTTGGCATTGGTTGTTCTGGGTTGATATTTCAGATTCACAATATAATCTTCTAATATATAGTTTAAAATAATATTTTCTTTCAGGAAAGTTGTTTTGAACTGGAAGTTTTTAGCAATTTTTCTGTTTCCCTGCTTTTGTTTTCTTCTTCAGGGACTCTCATTATCCATATGTGGACTCTTCATCTATCTTCAATATTTGTTACTTTCTCTTGAATCCTTTTTTCTCTTCATTTATTCATTAATTTTTTTTGTCTTTTCACCTTGTATTTCTCTTAAAGCATTATCTGTTGTGTTTATTCATTCTTGTGTTTGACTAATTAGTCTTTATTTCTGATATTATTTTATTACTTTATTTCAAATTTTTTTCTGGTTTCTTTCATCTCAATTCTAAGTTTTTCTAATCCAGATTTATGTTGTTATTTTATGTTTTGTATTGTTCCTAACATCTTTTTGCTTGTTTTGAAAAAGTAAGTTAATAGTCATGGTCTGCTTCTTGAGCTTATTTTTCTGGTGTACTTTTATTGCTGGCAGCAATATTAGTCTCTCCCTTCCTTTCTCTCTCTCTCTCTCTCTCTCTCTCTCCATTTCTTTCTCCCTCCCTATCCCCTCTCTGATAGGTTTGTCTTGGATTTGATCTCAGTACATTTCTATTGTTCATTTTTAAGTGAAATTAATTTAAAAGTAAATTTTATGTGTAAAAAGTATATGTAACAAATTAAAATCTTAGAGATTTCTTATAAACAAATAAAATGAAGTTCTGAATAAATAGCCAAAGGCAATAAAGGCAATAAACAAAAAAAGAAATTTAAAAATGGTTAATATAAACACATGGAAAGATATTCAACTTCACGGGTAATAAATAATGTAAATTAAAATAAGGCAGGTGGATCAGTGAGTATTTGAGGAAATGGGCATTTCCATATTCTACTGTTAGAAGAAAATTTTGGTACAAACTTCCTTGAACTCTGTTGGCAGTATTTATCAAGAGTCTTAGTAATACCAAATCCTTAGAACCAGTAATCCTATTTTTAAAAACCTGTTCTGAAAAAAATTTTCAGAGTTGTAGTTAAAGTATTATGCTCATGGATGTTTGTTGCTTTGTTGCCAACAATTAGAAACATAACAGTTCATAGTAAAATGTTTAAAACAATTATAATAATTTACATAGTAGAATATTATGCAGTCCTAAAAAATTATTTCATAGAATATTTACTGATTTGAGAGAATGTTAAAAGGATACAAAATTCTATATATCTGTTTTATATAAAAAATGTGCATATAATAAAAAACAATGTTTTCAGCAGTTCTTTCTAAGCAATATAATTATATATACTTTTTTTTTCAATTATTTACTATATTTCCCAATTTCCAACAGGGAACATGTTACTTTTATGATTTAAAAAATATTATTAAAAATTTTGCACTTTTAAAAAAGAAAATTATAGTATTGAATTAATAGATTTAGTTCCTACCTCTGAAGATGAATGCTTTTTAATCAGGCTATGGGTTCAACAGTATAAACTAGAAGCCTATATATTAAGAAGTGCATTTTGTTTGTTGGGGACAAGTTATCTTGCCAATTTCTTTGTGCTCTCTCTCCTATGAAAACAAACACTGCCACTGTATGTTACAAGGGTGAAGTGTGAATTAAGAGAGAATTACTAAAATGAAATACCTGTAGCTCTTTAGGTAAATACATATGTTGATGTCATTACTGTAATATAATGAATGTTTAGGTTTTCTGTGAGAATACATAAAGTGTATGAAGTCCTTAGAGAATGATAGAGAAAAGAACTTTATAAATATAAATCATGATTTTCTTAGCATCACTTTCATTTGTATGTGTTGCAGTATAACCTTGAATACTTGGATGCAAGCCATAACCATGTGATAACCCTTGAGGGATTTAGAGGCCTGATGAAACTAAGGCACTTAGACTTGAGCTGGAATCAACTGAAAAAATCTGGCGATGAAATAAATATGTTATGCAAACACGCAGCAAACCTTCTCACTCTTGATATTCAACATAATCCATGGCAAAAGGTATGTGACAGACATGTTTATAAAAAAGCACTTTTATTTCAAAGCCATTTCTCACTACTTTACTATTCAATAACAGCTAGATATAGGCAAACTATCTTTGCCTTTCTAGACTTTAAATCTTTCACAAATTAAATTTAGTGTAGTGATCAAATAAATCAAATGTTACTATAAGAAAAGGCTATACTTTCATGTCAGATTTTTTGTAACCCCTAAAAGTTTGAGAACATTATTGCTTTGAGTCATTGATGTTATTGCTGATTGCAAACCTCCAGAGAGTTATATAGCTCAGTGTGCCAGAACCATACTGTAATAAGAAATAGGAACTCATGATAATATGATATAGCGAGAGAAGCATACTATTAAGGAAGAAACATAATTTGATTTATAATATTTAATTTACAATCTGTGGTTGAGAAATATGTTTTATAATTTTACTTTGCATTTTGCATTGTTTGTATTATTTGTTCTCTAAGTCCAGAAACCACCTCCCCTCATAAACTTATATTATACAGTCTTCTGTTGTAAAAAGAAAGTTGATTGAACATTTTTTCTCATCACAAAACACATAGATTAATGCTAAGTAACTTCCATATTCAAGGACAATATGAAAGCATATTTTCAAGTATTTAAAATAAACCCAAGTATATAACTTCAAGAATCTTCCTTTCTCTTTTAAAAGATATATATAAGGCAGTGTGCAACATTTTGAAAAGAAACTAAAGCATGCTTGGTTCTATTAAGTTGGCCATATTAATAAGTTTATATTGTTGTATTTCTTCTATCTTGCTCAGTAGAATTGAAGAATATTTTTCTTTTGCCAAAGCAGACTTCCTGGATGATCACAGTACAACTATCCTCCTGTTGCCAAATTGGATTGTCAAGCGCTAAAGATCCACATTGAATCACACAGGCAGATTGCTAGCTTACTGCTGATCTAGATACACAGGAGTAGTCACTGCAGTTGTTCTTTTAACACTTTTCACCACAGTCACTTGTCAACAGCTTATGAGATCTCCTCCCTTCGTAAGAGTAGGGTCTTCTACCTTAAAACAAAACATTAATTCTTAAATATAGCTTAATTTCAACTATTATGTAAAGAATTAAGTTAAGCCTTTATTTTTAGATACATATATAATAAATAAGGAGATGCATAATTTTTAATTATGTAAAGGAATGAAAAAGCACTCATTTCCATGCCATAACATATATAATATTTTGTGAAAATTAACTTTTCGCTATTTTTCCCAAGCCAGCCACATTGAGGCTAAGTGTAATTGGCAGATTAAAGACTCTTACACATTTAGATGGAGTCCTCATTTCTGAAGAAGAAGCAACAGAAGCTATGAAATTTATTACTGGAACAAGGATAACTCAGGTTGGATTTTATTGTTTAATATTTCTTGTGCTATTTGAAACATACAAATTTTATTTCCCATATGCTTTTTCTGTCATTAAGCTTTTATATTCCTTCTTAGCATGTTAATAAAAATTAGTATAGCAATCATATCACTTGATGTTTTTTTCTGTTTAAATGTACCACATTTAAGTACCAGCTGGTTATATGGATTCTCTTGATTCATCCCTGAACACTACCCCCAAAAATACTTCTAGGTTAACTGTTTTTTTTCCTGGTCACCTGAACTCACCAGAGTCCTTTCTAGAGCCTACATGAAAATAAGCAACTTTCTGTGGATAAGGTAAGTTTACAGGCCTTGAGAAAGCATTTGGTGAATTATCTACTTAGTATTGACATTATATGTGTCTGGCTGAAAAAAACAAAACTTACTAACATGGGAGGAGGGGAAATACCTTTATTATCCAGATTAAGAATGCTATACTTTAGCCAAAGTAGCTTCAACATCCTAAATATCTCCAGTTATCTAGCTATTTACTCTTTGTGGGGTATTTAAACATTAATTCCTTAAATAATACAATATTTGATTTTGGATCTACTCAAAATGATAGAAAGAAACTTTTTATTGATAAAAATATAATTAACACCCCTGAGGAAGAGTTGGGAATTTACCCTGCTAGAAATCAGAGCCCACTGAACTCCTTTAAGACAATGTGGTATTGGCACAAAGTTAGTCAAATAGACTAGTTGAACAGAATAAAATACCTAATATAGACCTATTCATCTGTTGAAACTTGATAAATAACAGAGCTGCCTTTGCACATCAAGGAGACTATTCAATAAAAGGCACTGGGACAAGTACATTAAGGACTTCACCGTAAAAAACAAAACCAAAAATGTTTTTGAAGAAAACATAAGAGATTATCATTATGATCTTGAGTTATTGGAGAATTTTTTAGGCAAGAAACAAAGAGCATAAACCATAAAGATTGGATTTGTCTACATTAAAATTAATATATCTTTTCCTCAAAGAAAGTGAAAAGACAAGCTACATACTGGGAAAAGAAATTTGCAGTGCAAATGACAAAAGATATTCTTTATATATCCAGAATGTGTAAGGAAAAAGACAAGCAACTGAATAGAAAAATGAGCAAATGATCTAAACAGATACTTCACTGGAGAGGAAATTGGGACAGCCAATTAACCTAGGAAAAGATGCTTCACCATATTCGTATTCAAGAAAATGAACATTAAAAGCACAATCACCTACCAATTATTGCCAGTTTTATAGGCTGCCAAAAATTGTAAAGCCTTACAATACCAAGTTGTAGCAAAGCTATAAAGTAAAGTTATATATATACACACACTTGCTATACATATAAATACAACCCAACAATTTTGCTTAGGGGCATATAATCTAAAGAAACTCTTGCATTTATATACCATGAGACATGCACAGGAATATTCATGACAGCAGTGTTTATAATAGCAAAAACTGAATCAACCCCAATGTTCATTAACAGGAAAATTATCAAGGGAATACTATACATCAGTGACATATGAATGAACTATAGCTACATACAGAAGCATAGATGAATCTCATGAATATGACATTGAGCAAAAAAAGCAAGTCATAGAAGAATACATATATATTCAATTTACATAAAGTTCAAATGAGTGCATGACTAAATAATATATTTTTATGGACATAACTATACAACTATAAAGAAAGCAAGTGATTGGTAGACAAAAATAATTGAAATAGTTATCACTTCTAAGGGGAAAGAGAGGAAAAGACTTAGGATGGAACCCAAGGGAACTTGGGATTTCATGGGTAGATTATGTGGGTGTTCATGTTATACTAATCCTTTCAGTTTTACAAATGTTATCCTGTGATGTTTCAATATTTGCTAAAACAATAAAAGAGTAAATAAAATATATCTAGATATTGAAAACATTTTAAGGCAAAGGAAATATTGTATTTTAAAATTATTTATTGGACCACTCATCTTCCCTAGGAAACAATACTTTTAACTATATGTAAATAACCTCTGTATGCTATTTCCTTTATTCACCTATTTTTTTGTTTGTTTCATTAGTTATCTCTCTTACGGCATTGTAATACTAAAGAGGAGAGACCACGGATACTTAGTGTATGGCCTTCTGCCAAAATTCTGACGCAGATTTCAAAGTCAGGACCACATTTACATCTGAGTGGAAACTGGTACTTGAAGGTAAAGGCCAATTTTATTAAATCTAATATAAAAGTTTAATTTAAATTGATATTTTAGTCAGCATTGGTTTGTGTATCGTCAAGAAGGCACAGATAGGTAAGGAGCAGAAAACTGGAAGAGATGAATTAAAATAGGGCGGGAACACTTAAGATCTACCCTCTTAGCAAATTTCAAGTATACAATATAGTATTGTCATAGTGTTGTACATTAGATCTCCAGAACTTACTCATCTTGCATAACTGAAACTTTGTACCTCTTGACTAATCTCCCCCCATTTCTCCTTGTTCCCAGTCCCTGGCAACCACCATTCTATTCTCTGTTTCTATGGGTTTGACTATTGAGATTTCACATATAGAGATCATGCAGTATTTAATTCATAATATATACCTATATCAAATCAAGTTGTATACCTTAAATATATACAATTGTAAATTGTCAATTATACCTCAATCAAGTTGGGGAAAAATTAAAAACACCAGTGTTATTATTAGGACAAAAGTAATAAATTTACCACATTCCAAAAAATGAAAATAAGGAGATCAAGTCGTGAGTTGTCATGATACAGAGGCTAGGCCCTGACTGTTGTAAACCATAAAATTGGAGATTTAGGAAAAGGAACAATACAAACTGAAGGGTAGATTCTGATAACATGTCAAAATAGGCAAGCAAACATTAAAGCCTCAGAGCCAGAGAGCAAGCCCAAGTTTGAGTGGCAGGGGATCAGGAATACTGGAAAGAGAATAGGGGAATGGACAGAATTCAGCCAAGGATAAGGGAACAGGTTATAAAGTACCAGCAGCTTCTTGCTGCATTAAGTGCCCTTATACCTCTTGCTAAAGATAGAAACTGGGGCTAAGTGAAGCTGACCCTTGAAAATGGAAGCTATTAGTGGCATTATTTTTATTACAGGATATATATAGATATTGAGCTGCAGTGAAGGCCTAATGACAGCCTTGGTTGACCCCATAGAAGTTCTGGAATTAGAATGGCCCTTTAAATTTGTCTCAAATTGGGCTGAGATGGTCAGGCCCTTATATCTCTCTATCATTGGCTGTGGGCCAACCTGGGGAGGAGTGTGACCTTGGGCGAAGCAGCTCTCTGCAGCTCTCTCCACAGGAGGGGCTGACAGCTGAAGGCTTTCTGCCCACAGCACTCCCAGCAGCTGGGACAAGTCCTTCACTGCAGTGGGACTCTGACTGGCATATCACAGTGTCAATAATATCATATAAGTCCTTCTTGGAGTTATAGTCCTGTCAAATTTTACTTTTTTATAAACTAAGAGCTTCATAATATCTGTAGTCTCTGAAGGAATTCTTTTGATGTTTACTTCTCACATTTGAGTTACTTCATTAGCCTTTTTAAAATCTTATAACGTTGATTGAATTTACTTATAAGATACAGAAGTAACATGCAATGTGAATTACTCTACAGATAACTGCCTTAAATTTCGATGGACAGCATCTCTTTGAAATCACAAATTTAGAAAAATTGGAAAATTTGAAATGGGCATCATTCAGCAACAATAACCTCACTAAAATGGAAGGCTTGGAATTCTGTGTTAATTTGGAAGAACTCACATTAGATGGAAACTGCATCTCAAAGATAGAAGGTAAGGAACTTGAGAACTTTGAGGTCTCAAAATATAAATGTCCAAACACCAGAACAAAAAATTAATAACACTGAGGACAGAGTTTTTGAAGAGGAAGATTTCCAGAGGAGTTCCAAGAAGGTTTATGGCAGAGTATTCTAAATACCTATGCGAGGTAATGCAGTTATTAATTAGCTAGATTTAGCCATTTCGTAATGTATATACTTCAAAACATCATGTTATCTAAGATAAATACATATAATATTATCTGTCAAATTAAAAAATTAAAAAGAAATAAAAAGTAAAAATAAATAAATATCTATGAGTAGGATTTGTGACTGACTGCTGTGTATAACCAGCCCCAGCAAGCTGACTTTCACCTCCTCTGCCTTCTCTCTCTTCTCCTCTGTGCCAGTTTACAGTCTGTTACCAAACCTAGCACATACAAACTGGGAGTCATCAATATCTGTAAAGTTGAATAAATGAATGAATGAGGTATGCTTTTGAAAAAGATAAAGGAGACCACTTCATTTTTCAAAATATATAATTAAGGTCATATTTGGAAATTTAAAGATTTTAACAAAAATATAAATTAGATTCATTAGAGGTTGAAAATTAAATATACTACATATAACCTTTTGTATGAATCTAAATACAAGTACAATTAAGCAGCTTTAGTAATGTCTCAATATTGAGACCAATATAATATGTTTTATTTGACTGTTTAAAATTCAGTATTAAAACATATCTTTCTGGACCAGAGAGAATAAAAAGACTTTTCCTCCCTTCCTGCTTCCAAGCTTCTTGGATTCTTCACTTCTTTTGGGTTTATGCTTATATGCAGCTAAAAATCATGAGTTAAGAGGGTATATATTAAGTTAAATATTTTCTGACTCCTTCCCAGCTTTATTTTATTCTTACCCTCATTTAATGCTTGGAACTTAGAAAGAAATTGAAAGAAACCTTCCATGACTTGCTAACAACTTTTTCTTATTTTCCCTCTCCATCTACTCAAAGGGATAACTAATTCCCAGGAATTAAAAAATAATATGCCCACAAGTGTGCAGCATTTGAAAAGAAGAATATATGGTGCTCAAATGGTGGTAGTGTTCACCAGGGGTTTGGGGGGGGCAAGACCCACATCATAGGGATGTGGTGAGCATTGTCAGGGGGAAGGGCATACCTCTAACGCTTCTTAGGGAGAGGCAAAGTTATACAATGTATCCAAAATGTAAAAAAAAAAAATCTTTTGTCGGATGGAGGGCAGGCGGGAGGGGGGAGGAAGTGTAGAGTTACATAATGTGTGCTGTGCGCGCCACCTGGGGATTGGACTCGCTTGAAGCTCTGGCATGTGGGGGGCGGAGGGGTGGCAGGGGCAATGTATGTAACCCTAACAATATTTGTACCCCTATTATATGATGAAATAAAAGGGAAAAAAACAAACAAACAAACAAAAACATGGAAACAAAATTTGAAAAAAATTAATTAATTAATTAATTAACAATAAAATTACCAGCCAGTTTTTTTTTTTAATTAACCTTTTAGTGCTATCTGAATCTTTTCTTGGATTTGTTTATTTTTCTAGGTATTTCCAAGCTGACTAAATTAACCCGGCTCAGCATAAATAATAATCTTCTCACTGGTTTGGAAAAGCATACTTTTGATAACATGCTTCATCTTCACTTCCTTTCTCTTGAGAACAACAGAATCACATCATTGAGTGGTTTACAAAAAACTGTTACTCTAGTCGAATTATATATAAGCAATAACTATGTTGCTGTCAATCAGGAGATCTACAATTTAAAGGTGACCATCTGGGGTAGTAATTTCTGTTTTTTAAAAAAATATTTATTGTTTCTTTTTACTATGAAAGTAATGCATGTTCACTGTACAGAATTTGGAAAATGTAGAAAAATATAACAAGAAAATTAAGAATAACACGGTTTATTAAAACACATTTGCATTCAATTTATGTATATATACAAACATATGTATGTGTAACCATAATGCCCCCAATTTGATAACCTTATGGGGTAACTTTTTAAAAAATATTCAAGTAAAATAACCCAAATCCATGCCTCCTAACCTGGTGCCTTCTTCAATATTTCCAAGTAGTCCCCAACCTAGTTGAGGAGTAGGTTTCTTTAACATTCTCCTGTTCTCAGTACAATTCTTGATTATCTCTCATTGTTCTTACCAGTGACCCAAACTCAAGTCACCTTTGCTCAGATTTGCTTTCTTTAATTCTCCCAAAGAAATCACTAATTCAAGGCTACTGTGTAACAGAATTTACTAAAGGTTTGAACAAAATAGAGGGTTTCTACTACACAGAATAGAAATTTATTTCAAATGTAATGTGTGACTTCATTGTTTCTAAAGTTCAATGACCATTTACTAACACTGCGAGTCTTACATTGGCCTTTCCTTTTGCTGATACCATATTGCTAGAACTTTATCTCCTACTAAAAACTTGTGTCCATTCCCTATCTTTCCTTCTCCCTATCATTTCCCCCCAATATAACTACTACTTCTAGAGCTATAGAGGCAACCTAATCAACAACAATTTCAGCAACAAAATAAGCCATTTTACATTATTATGCACAGTAGCTTTATTCAGTCCTGTCTTAACCTCTCCCTTCCATACCTATTCAGGACACTTCCTTCACAACAATGGCATATCAAACTGTCTGGTCTAATAAGAAAGCACATTTTCTCTTAAGATGAATTCTGCTACCTTTCAGAAGGTAGAAGCACTTCAGTTTTATACCTTTTCAAATGGCAGTGTCTTTTATTCCTGTTATATCTATATATACACATACATAACATTTAATAGACCATAATTCCATAAACAAAGCATATAGTCTTAAACATAGCAAAGTTCCCTCTAAACCCTTACCCCACTGGTAGATAATATATTTGGTACCACTATTCTAAAATGGATTCTGATCATATAACATAGACCATTGAAATATTGTACAAAATTATGCCTTAGTGGTCTAAAAGGGTAACCTTTGCACTTAAAAGTACACTCAAAAGCATTCAAATCCTGTGAAATGATTGACAATTCAAATATTAAAATTCAAGGATGGTTAACCTCTTAAAGAAAATAAAAACTTAATGGAGTGCTTTATATATACATATATAAAATATGTATTTTATTCCCTTAGGGTTTATGCAATTTGGTAATTCTAGACATGTATGGAAACATTGTTGTATGGAATCAAGAAAACTACCGGTTGTTTGTAATATTTCATCTTCCAGAACTGAAAGCTTTGGATGGAATCTCAATTGTAAGTTGTTTTATGACTTAGAGCATTTAGTTCAAGCTGCATATTCACATATGCATATGCCATAATCATTTTGAACTTTGCTTTATCACTAGCATGATACCCAAACATACTATGCCTATTAAAAGCCAGGTCTCCAAAGCTCATTTTAGATTACATTCAGGTTTTAAATTTTTCTCATCTGGCCAATTCTTAATTGTCTGAATTGAGGTGGAAGGGGAAGGAAGATGCTGCTTATGGCTGAACCCACTGAATTTAGTGCCTAAAAAGTAAAGAGCACAATTTTATGAGACAGGATAGAAAAACTATGGTCTGGAGCCCTACCGTCCTCTTGGGCCTAAAAATAGCTTCCTATTTTCTGGAAAAATATAGTTGTTAATAATTAAGAAAAATATATTCCAACCAACAAGTGTAGTGAGCTGTAAAGAAAAGTAGACACAGAACTTAGGACCTAATGTGAAAGCAACATTTGGAGACTTGAATTCTATAACAAGCAAGTTCATACAGGGCTCCTGATTTCCACGTAACAGGGTAAGTACATGAAAAATGTGCAAAGAATAAAAGGTTTCTCTTTGTAATGTTGCCTGGCTCCCATTAGACAATAAAACTCATTACATTTTCTAGAAAAAATTGAAAGACAGTTTCATGATTATTTGGTACTCTCAGGTACTCTGAAAAGATTACTAATCCCAGCACTACTTTTTTCAGGACCCTCCCAAGAATGGAGATTAAAACATTCTCACTCCAACGTATACAAGTTCCCTAGAATCTTGCATGCTGGGTTTTATTTATTAACAGTTGTCAGCTTTCATTGAGGGATATTTTAAAAATAGTCTTATGACTCTAGTACTGCATATACTCTAAAGATGTTGAGGGTTTTATCTTTCCTATATCTTTGTGCTCTCATTTGCAGTGCCACATGAGAAAGTACTTTTAGAAATAAGTGTAAGAAAAACATTTTCCCCTGAGAAAGAGTTATATTCTGCTCTCTGA
The DNA here is from genome assembly GCA_008086735.1 of Cheirogaleus medius. Taxonomy (NCBI): domain Eukaryota; kingdom Metazoa; phylum Chordata; class Mammalia; order Primates; family Cheirogaleidae; genus Cheirogaleus; species Cheirogaleus medius. Next base: position 8,344,723 of record VBSM01002121.1, on the reverse strand, counting down.
TAATGAGTATTATTTAATTACTTTCCTTTTCATTTTGACTACCTCAAAACTCAGGGCCAAATTTATGAAATTAAAAACCCTATAGGTTCTTAGGCTCTGTCCTAGCATCTCTAACCCTAGTTTTTATCAATTCTAATTTATATTGTTCCTGGTGTTGATTTTCATTATGTATGATTTGAATTTTACATTTAATGATGTATGTTTCCTGTAAGCTGTCACAAGTTCTTTGTGAAATGAAGCAGAATATAAATATATGAAAATAATGGAACATGAAGATTAGACTGAAGAATTTAGACTTTAAATGAGAGGTAATGGGAATGCATTGGATTTTAAAGACAAGGAAAAGGAAGAGTAAAAGATGTCTACAAGATTTGAGTCTATACCGATAAAAGATATCATAACAGAATATGAATACAGGAAGAAAACAAATTTTCAGGAATAAGATGATTAGTATTGGACATGGAGTTTTATATGACAATAGATCATCTGACTTGTGATGTCAAGCAGGCAGTTGAAATTATAGAACTAAATTTAGATATGAAAATTTACTTTACACTTGTGTAGACTTAGAATTAATTTGAAGAGAGTTGATATTTAAAACCAAAAGCAGACATACGATTGTCTAAGGAAAGAGAGTAGAGATAGTAAAGAAATCTAAGTGCGGATTTAATACTTTTCCTTATGAACATAGGAAAAGACTTTGAAAAGTGGGTGCAGAGGGAGGTAAACGAACAATATAATCCTAGAGTGTTTGAGATGTAAATGGACTTTAGAAATGACATAGTCTAAATCCTTTATTTTATGGATGAGCACAGAGAACTTCAGAGAAGTTACATGACTGTGACTCTTCAATAGCAAATCATGCACAGCTGAGACTCATTCTCTGTCCAAACTCTCATATAATCACGTTGCCTTCTTTGGAGTAGGAGTAGAAACCAAGGGAGGACAGAGACTATGAAGAGCCAAAGAGCGGTCTGAGTAGTTGTGTTTTCATTTTATCTCCTCTTCCTACATACTCCTATTTTTAAAAGTTTATTTTTTTACATTGAGAATACATACTCTCAATTCAGATATGAAGTTTTAATGGAGTGGAAAAAAAGAAGGGAGTTTGAGTAAAAACAGAATGACATCAGTTTTATTTAAGTCAAGGTCAAGCCATTTTGACTAAAATAGGTTGGCAAAGTATGGCCCGTGGGCCAAATGTGGCCTGCCACCTGTTTTTGTAAATAAAATCTTACTGGAACACATTCATGCCTCTTTGTTTATATATAGCCTATGACTGCTTTTATACTACAATGGCAAAATTAAATAGTTGTAACAGAGAATCTATCATCCACAAAGCCTAAAATATTGACTGACTTTTTACAGGAAAAGTACAGAAAAAGTTTGTCAGCTCCCAATTTAGAAGGACACTAATCCAATGTATGAAAAATGCAAAAGCTACAGTATTCTGAGTTAATGTTTTTAAAACTTATTTTGAGATTGTATTATTTGGGATCCAACCAGAGAAGCAGAGCTAGTATGAGATACATATATACATGTATCTTAATAATTGTGGGGGCTCCCTAAGCAAGCCCAAAATCCATAGGTCAGGCTATCAGGAAGAGAAGATTGTGGGTGGGCTGTCAGGTGGGAGGTAGAAGTCCAAGTTCCTCCACTTGGCCTCTATTAACAGCCTAGAGATGTATGTCTCATTAACTTGAGGCTTGGGAAGGAGTTCATTCTTATCACCATTGATTCACTCTGGCCGGGATGGGAAGGGAGGAACTCTTTGCTGCTGTTCCCCCTAGATCTTCACTGACTCATCCTGGCTAGGAGAGGCAGGGGTGCCTCATTAATGCTCCGCATTATCACCAGGTGGAAGTGGGAATCCAGGCTTCCCATGTGGTCTTCAGTAAAATGTAGAGAGGGGAGTGCTTACTGCTGGGAAGGGATCAAAGTTCAGGCTCAAACTCAGCAAGCAGGTGATGGAGGAGTGCCTTGTTACAGATGAGCTAAGGTGAAAGTCTAAGCAGCCCATTCTGCTTTTACTGGTGGGGATGGAGTTGGGGCCATGGTTTATTATGTGCTGTTTAGTTGGAGTAGACATGTTATTGTCTAAAAGTTTTCTATTTTGCTAGGCTTCCTCTTTTCTGATCCTTTGACTAGAGAAAGCAGGTCTTTTTTGTAGACTTTGTCTTGTTTACTCTTGTTGATATTTCTGAGTTCCTGGCTTCTCCAGCACCCACTCTGGCATGTATGAGGCAAAAAGAAAATCCAGGGTATCATTCCTCAAGTCCCAAGGTCCCCAGCTGGTTGCTTTCTTCTCTGCACCTTTCAGTATTTTTATGTTTGTCTTATATATAATGTGTAGAGGTTTTAGCTGTACTTAGTAGGAGAAATAGGGAGAAATGAGTCTACCCCATTTTACCTGAAACCAGAGAATTAATATTTTCTAAATTTCTTCATATAGGAACCACCAGAGACTGAGAATGCAAAAGATTTGTTTGGTGGCAGACTAACTTCTGACATGATTGCAGAAAGACAAGGACATTCCACTTTCATCGAAATGCAAGAACTAAATTGGACTTCATCATCTATCAGGTACAATCATTTTATTATAAGCTTTTTGACATTATAATCAAATATATAATTAAAATATTTCTGAAGTTCATATATTCATACATCTCATTTAAATATAACCAATAATTCAGAAAATCATCTACCCTACTTCACTATCTCATACTAACTTTACTACCCTTTAAATGCATTTATAATTTTTATTATCAGCGACTATGATTTAACATGTCATAAATTTCTTTCTCAGACTTTCTGTTTATCTTTTCTTTCACAACCAAGTTTTTAAAGTTAGAACATACTAGATTTGCTCCTCACATTTGATCACTCTAATCCAATGCAATCTTATTTCTACTGCCACATTTCTGTGATACTATTCTCACAAATGTCATCATTGTCCTCCTGGTTAACACAGTTAATTGTTTTTAGTTCTTATCTAACTTGACCTCTCTGAGTCATATAAGAATGTTGACTCTCCTTCCTTGTACTTATTATCTTTTTTTCCCCCTGTAATTTCACATTTTCAATTTTTCTGTAAACTTCTTCAGTTTTCTTTATGAGTTCTTGCTCTCTGCTATTGTCCTAACCTGAATATTTAGTTGCTCTCTGGATAGCACCTAGGAGATAACATCTGCCTGCTGTTGCCCAGGCCAAAAAAATCTGAGAAAAATCTTAGTCATTTCCTTCTGTTCTTTGTTCTACATTTTCAGTCATCATCAAGTTCTTCAGTATGTCTCATACTCCTTCTTTCTGCAGTCATAGCCATTGGCATAGGTTGACGATTTTTTATTGTTTGTCTTATATAAACCTTCCTTGGAAACCCATCTAATATGCATACTATCTTCTAAGATGCAAGTTTCATCAGATTACTTCCCTTCTCAACATTGTTCAGTAGCTTTCCATTATTTACAAAAGAAAATTTAAAATTCCTTTGTGTGACATAGAAGACCCTTAATTACCAATCCATTTTTATCTCTTGTAATCCTTATCTTTACTGCCCATGACAATTTATACTTCAGAAATTCTGAAATATTCTAGTTACTGAGTCTCAATGATAAGACGCTGTTTCATGTTTCATGTTTGTTTCTGCCTCTGTTTGTGCCTGTTGTACTGCCTGGAACTCTTTTCTCCCAATTTGCCTGACAAATACCTACAAGTGTCATCTCAAGATTTTTCTGCTCTGTGATGTCATCCTTGACTTCCTTAAATAGGTTTTCTTTCCCTGAAATTCCATTACACCTAATCCTACTATAGCATTTTTCATCTTTATTTTAGTTTTTCTGGCTCCCACTTCTTGAGGACAGAAACAGTTTCTTTCATATTTGTTGTAGCCATTCCAAACACATTGTCTGCACTTAGGAAATACTAATGAAAATATGTTGAGTAAATGAATGACTTACTAGTGGATAAAAGTATATCATAACTGTAACTTCAAGTTTAGGATTTAAAGAAGTGAATAGGGAAAGGTGATTTACCATTATCCTCTTCTCTGTTATGGCTCAAGTGAAGGTAGAACAGTTATACAGCTAGAGACTAGGAATCAAGCATTCTGCTTAATTACCAAAACATTCTTACAAGGTGGAATGCCATAAAAGTTTTTAGGAAATCCCATAGAAAACTCTCTTTTCAAAGACCTTACCTGCTTTTCTTTTGCTTTCCCATCTCTAACCCTTTCCTGGCATTTCAGAAATAACCTACCTCACATATACCCTCTGAAGTGTATAACATGAGCATCTTATGATTTACTATATCAACTTCACTATGATTTCATGAACATGTATGTGAATTGATAAAGAAGTTGGAGAGGTTGATTTTATATGTTTTTTATGATAGTGCTATGTTTATGTGGCAATAGATGTGTTTTTGAAAGCCATCAAATTCTATATCATTTTCTTACATATGTGCCCAACGAAAATGTGCATTTAGCTGATAAATTGACTAATACATTTCACATTAAAGGCAATTATTTTTCACAGAATTTGTCAGATGAGATTTTTTTAATGCCTTTGGAGATTGTACATAGAATAACTCACCCTTTCCTTTATTTTTCCTATCATATTAAAATAATAACTATATTTGCTTTGTCTAAATTCAGAACTGTGGATTTGATTCCAGTTGATCAATTTAGAAATGTGTGTAATGTGAATCTACAGAACAATAATCTTACCTCATTTAGTGGATTAATCTATCTGCCTAATGTGAAGGTGAGTCACTCAAAAAATTTTTTTTTTAATTTCAAGCTTTTCAATGAAAGTTATTATCTTTTTTACTTTGGATTAAAATGTATTTCCATGTTATTAAAGTAGAGAAATTATTCCTGCAAGTTTTTTTGTTGTTGTTGTGCTTTTTACTAAGCAAGAAAAAGTATTACCTTCCAAAGTTATTTTGGTTTGACTTTAGTTTTCTGTGATTGTTTTATCTGCTGTAAATTTTATTCTGCACTAGGAGATAGGATGTCAGGCTGCCTCTATAGTGAGCAGGTTTGGAATGAAGTTGAAGATACTAAGGATCTTAAAGCAGCCTCATTGCCTCCTTTCCTATTGCCTTGACTAAGGCATCTACTAAGGCCATTTAAACATAGGGAAACCCTTAGTCTCTTCCACTAAGGGGTTATTTTATCCCCGATTGGGCTTAGAGAAATCAGGAGTGCAGAATGAGAAAGTTGAGTAGCTTTCTAGGACCTCTATTATTTTATCTGAAGTGTTGTAAATTTCCCAGCATGTCAGATAATCAAAAACACATTCAGGCCAGATGCAATGGCTTATGCCTATACTCCTAGCTCTTTGGGAGGCCAAGGTGGGAGGATCATCAGAGGCCAGGAGTTCAAGACCAGCCTAGGCAACATACCAAGACCCTATCTCTATAAAACAAGTTTAAAAATTAGCCAGGCATGGTGATGCATGCCTCTAGTCCCAGATACTTGAGATACTGAGGCAGGAAGATTGCTTGAGCCAGGAGTTTGAGATTACAGTGAGCTATGCACTACAGCCCAAGTAAGAGAGCAAAACTCTGTCTCAAAAAAAAAAAAATTCAAAAATTAATCCAAATAATTTTGGATATAAAAATTTGTTATTTTTAACATTAATATGTTATTAAATTATGTGGTATATTACATATTTTATCCATACCATTTTTTAATAGTTTCTAGGATGTCTGATTAGTAAGATATTCTTTCTGTAGGTCTTATGCCTCAACTATAATCATATTGAATCAATCATGCCCAGAGTAAAGCCTCAGACTCATTTAACCAACAGACAACTACTCTACCATAAAGTGGCTTCAAGTGGCTATGGACAGCAAGGAACTTCAAAAACAAACAGGTACTATCCTTGATTTTTACAATTACAAATAATTTTGGCTGGGAATTTTAAAAGCAGTTAATCCCCTGCTCTCCTGATTGCAAGCCTACAGCCATTTTGAGAGTTTAATGAGCCATGCCCTACCCTCAGCCTGAGTTCAAGGTAACGGGGCTGCAGCTGCCACCTAGCCAGGAATGGAAAGGGGAGACCAATTTTTCCTAATCACATTTGGACAATACTACCACCTTGTTAGAGGCAGCTATGGGACTGCGGACTAACCTGCCTGATCCGTTGGAGCTACCAGTAATACACAGAGCAGTTGGGTCCTCGTGGATGGCTTCACCGTCACTACCACCTCACACTGCACACCAACTTGCTCTGGAGCTTGAGAACCTTCCCCCACACCACACATCTGCCCTCTGCTTCAACTTCTAGATTCTGAGCAAGCCTCCTCCTAAAGGCCCAAGAATTGGCCCCATAGGATGCAGCACTAACACCATTGCCAGCATAATCTGCCCTGGGTCCTAAAATCAGGTATACATAGCCCACTGCTTCCACCACTGGGGCCCAAAGACTGGCTCATCTTACATTCAAGTCCCCAGCAAAACTTTACCACAGCCTTAACTAATAACTGTTCCCTAAGCCACCCAGAAAATCACAGATACCACTGACCCTGTGTACTATGGATAAATGGTATCTGCCTAAGAAACCATACAAAGACCACACTACTGCCGGTACCCAAAATCAAAGCCAAAGTGTCCTACTCAACCAACAACATATGTACATCTTCAGGGAAAATTCTCCCCTTCAAAAACAATTCAAAAAATTAGACCAAGTGACTGCCACATCATATGCTCAGATATCAATGGAAAGACATAGAAAACATGAAAAATCAAGAAAATATGATACCACCAAAGGACTAGAACAATTTTTTTCCAGTAACAGATTGCAATAAAAAAGAATTCCTCATAATGTGAGATAAAGGATTTCAAATATAGATTCTACAGAAGCTTAATGAGATATAAGAAAAAACAATACAAAGAAATCAGAAAATCAATTTAGGATATGAATGAGAATTTACCAAGTAGATTTATATCTTAAAAAAAAAACAACAGAAATTCTGGAGCTTAAAAATTAACTTAAGGAAATACAGAACACATTGAAAGCTTCAAAAACATGTTGAACCAAGAAAGAATCTGAGAACGTGAAGACAGGTATTTTGAAATAACCCAATCAAACAAAAATAAGGAAAAAAAAATGAGCAAAGCATTCAAGATGTCTAGGACTACATAAAGTGACTGAGCTTACAAATTATTGGTATTCCCAAGTGAGAAGAGAGATCAAAATGTTTAGAAACCTAATTTAAGGAAATAATGAAAACTTCCCAAGACTAGCAAGAGAGTTAGACATTCAGATACAGGAAGCCCAGTGATTCCCCAGGCAAATACACTGCAAAAAGGACTTCACCATGGCATAGTATAATCAGAATAACTAAAGTCAAAGCAAAAGAGAGAATTTTAAAATTAGCAAGAGAAAAGTGTCTAGTGACCTATAAAGGAAGCCCCATCAGACTAACAGTGAACTTCTCAGCAGAAACCTTATAGCCAAAAGACAATGGGATGGCATTTTCAAAATACTGAAAGAAAAAAAACTATCAGCCAAGAATTTTATATCCTACCAGAATAAGCTTCATAAATGAAGAAGAAATAGTCTTTCCGAGACAAGCAAATTCTGATACAATTTGTCACCACTAGATAGTCATATAGGAAATGCTCATGGGAGCCTTAAACATGGGAATAAAAGGTCAATATTCACCATCATGAAAACACATAAAATGTAAAACTCACAGGTGTTTTAAAATAATTACACAAAGGAGGATGAGAAAAGAATTAAATGGTAACATGACAGAAGTGCAGCAAACCACAAAAAAAAAAGAGAAAGAATTTATAAAACAACTAGAAATCAACTAACAATACGACAGAAACAAAGCCTTACATATCAATATTGATCTTGAACATAAATGAATTAAATGTTCCAGTTAAAAGATACAGACTGGCAGAATGGATAAAGAAAGGTGATCCAACTATATGTTCTTACAAGAAACTAACCTTACCCATAAAGACACATATAGACTGAAAGTAAAGGAGTGGAAAAAGATATTCCATGCCAACACAAATCAAAAGCAAGCGGGTGTAGCTATACGTTTATCAGATAAAACAGACTTTAACCAAAAACAGTTAAAGACAAAGAAGGTCATTATATAATGACAAAGGGATCAATTCAGCAAGAGGATATAATGATCATAAATATATATGTACCCAACATTGGAGCACCTAGATTCACAAAACAAATATTATCAGACCTCAAGAAAGATATAGACAGCAACACAATAATAGCGGGGCACTTCAGCATCCCACTCACAGCACTAAACTATATCAAGACAGAAAATTAACAAAGAAATGTTGGACTTAAATTGGACTTTAGATCAAATGGACCTAACAGACATTTACAGACCATTCCACCCAACAACTATAGAATATACATTCTTTTCATCAGCACATGGAACATTCTCTAAGATAGACCACATTTTAAGCACAAAACAAATACTTTTTTTGCTGTTTATTTATTTATTTATTTATTTTTATTTCATCATATAATGGGGGTACAAATAT
>VBSM01002121.1:8251801-8336096 GCA_008086735.1 Cheirogaleus medius | reverse complement strand
AGAATTCCTGTCTCTCCACATCCTCGCCAGCATTTGTTGTTTTGGGATTTCTTGCAATTTTTAAAAATCTAAATATCAAGTAGCTTTTCAGACCAGAGTGGAATAAAGCTAGAAATCAATACACAGAGGAACTTCAGAAACTATACAAATACATGGAAATTAAACATCATGCCCCTGAACAATCACTAGGTCAACAAAGAAATAAAGATAGAAATTTAAAATTTTTTTGAAACAAATGAGAATACAACATACCCAAACCTGTGGGATACAGGAAAAGCAGTGCTATGAGAGAAGTTTATAGCATTAGATGCTTAGATCAAAAAAGTAAAATGACCACAAATTAACAACCTAACATTGTACCTCAAGGAACTAGAAACAAGAACAAACCAAACCCAAAGTTAGCAGGAAAAAAGAAATGACAAAGATCAGAGCAGAACTAAACAGAGACCAAAAATGTATCAAGAAAATGAAAAGTTGGTTCTTCAGAAAGATAGACAAAATTGATAAACCATGGGCTAGACTAACCAAGAAAAAAGGAGATACAATCCAAATAAACACAATCAGAAATGAAAAAGGAGACAACTGATTCCACAGAAATACAAAAGATTATCAGAGACTATTATGAACAATTATACATACTCACAAAATAGAAAACCTAGAGTAAATGAGTGAATTCCTGAAAGTATACAACCTCCCAAGAATGAACCAGGAAGAAATAGAACTCCTTAATGTACCAGTAATGAGTAATAAGATTGAATCAGTAATAAGAAAATTTCCCACCAATAAAGAAGCTCAGGATCTGATGGATTCACATCCAAATTCTACCAGACATATAAAGAAGAACTGGTGCCAATCCTACTGAAACTGTTCCACAAGATCAAGAAGGAGGTAATCCTCCCTAACTCATTCTACAAAGCCAGTGTCACCTTGATACCAAACCCAGGAAAGGATGCAGCAAAAAAGAAAACTACAGACCATTATCTCTAATGAACATAGACATAAAAATCTTCAAGAAAATACTAGCCAACCAAAATCAACAGCACATCATTATGATCAAGTGAGTTTCATCCCAGGGATGCAAGAATACATGTACAAGTTAATAAATATAATTTACCACATAAACAGAATTAAAAAACAAAAACCATATAATCATCCCAATATATGCAGAAAAAGCATTTGATAAAATCTAGCTTCCCTTCATGACAAAAACTCTCAAAAACCTCAGCATAGAAGGAACATATCTCAAAATAACAAAAGCCGTATATGATAAACCCATAATCAATATTATACTGAATGGGGAAAAGTTGAAAGCATTTCCTTTAAGAACTGGAACAAGACAAGGGTGCTCACTTTCACCACTTCTATTAATATTCAACATAGTACTAAAAGTCCTAGCCAGAGCAGTCAGGTAAGAGAAAGAAATAAAGAGCATCCACATTGGAAAAAAGGAAGTTAAATTATCTCTATTTGCTTATGAAATGATTTGATACCTAGAAAACCCTAAGGACTCCTCCAAAAGACTCTAATATTTGATAAATGAATTCAGCAAAGTCTCAGGTTATACAATTGACATACAAAAAACAATAGATGTTGGCATGGATGTGGTGAAAATGGAACACTTACACACTGTTGGTGGAAATATAAATTAGTACAGCCTCTATGGAGATCAGTATGGAGATTTCTCAAAGACTAAAAGTAGATCTCCCATTCAATTCTTTATTCCCACTACTGGGTATTTACCCAGAGGAAAAGAATCAGTATATCAAAAAGATACCTGTACTTGTATATTTATCACAGCACAATTCACAATGGCAAAATATGGAATCAACCTAAATACCCATCAACTGATGAGTGAATAAAGAAAATGTGGGTGTGTGTGCACATGTGTGTATGTATGTATCATGGAGTACTACTCAGTGATAAAAAAGAATGATAACACCTCAGCCACATCCTTTGTTTCTCATTTCTAGGTGTGGTAGCTGCTTCCCTGATTTACTGTCTCTGTGATACCTCAGTATTCTCTTCTTGCTCTTTCAGCAATCTAACCTTGTAAGATTCTCTATATTAAATTCCTTATATGGAACCCATACTACTAAGTGAAGTATCCCAAGAATGGAAAAACAAGCACTACATATACTCACCAGCAAATTGGTATTAACTGATCAGCACCTAAGTGGAGACATAGGAATTACATTTATCGGGTGTTCGGCAGGTGGGAGGGAGAAGGAGGGGGCGGGTATATACATACATTATGAGTGAGATGTGCACCGTCTGGGGGATGGTCACACTTGAAGCTCAGACTTGTGGGGGGAGGGGGAGCAAGGGCATTATATGCAACCTTAAAATTTGTACCCCCATAATATGCTGAAATAAAAAAAGAAAAGAATAGTAATAATAAATATAAAGCAGTTGATCACATTAATGATAGCAGGAACACATTCCAGTGCATCCTTTTAGCTTATTTTTTTAATGTAAGGCTGGATTTAATTTAGTTTTTCTTAGGATTTTTCTATTACTTTTTTTGTTTCAGAGTATTATGGAGGTACAAACTTTATTTAATAGCTACATGCCAAAAATAAACTTCACAAATAAAAATATACTCAAAATATTCATTTGTCATTGTTTATCCCCTGCTTCCTCCATTTCATGCCTATATTGTAAATAAACAAAAAAATCAAAAAACAAAAAATATAAAGGCTTGTAGTGTATGTTTAATAACCTTGAGTTTCTTTTTAAAAATCGAGATACAATTCATGTACCATAAAACTCACCCTTTGTGTACAATTCAGTAATTTTTAGTTCATTTACAAGTTGTGCAACCATTACCACTATCTAATTCCAGAACATTTTCATCACCCCACAAAGGAACCCTGTATTCAGTTGCATGGACTTGGGTTTCTTTTAGCATTTTTTTTTTATTTCTAAATTATTTATCTGGTCACTTAGTGCCCCAGCACTGGTGGAAAAGATACTTCATGAAAAAGATGAGGATGTATCGCCCACCTTCCTATACATTTTTCATAGAGCATCTATCTATCTATCTATCTATCTCCATGTCATAATACTTTCATCTCAGTTTTCCCAATGAAGACCATTCCTTGTGGTTTTTATCAGCTTTATTGAACTACAATTTACATATAATAGAATTTACCAATGTATGGGTATAGTTTAATGAATTTTGGCAAATGCATTCAGTCATATAACCACTACTACAATCAAAATACAAAATATTTCCATCCCAAAAAGTTCCCTCATATCTTTTTGCAATCCCCTTCCCCCACCCCCTTCCTCCTGGAAAGAATCACTGATCTGTTATCACTATAACTTTTACTAAAATTTCATATGATTGAAATTATATAGTAAGTAGTCTTTTGTGTCCAGCTTCTGTCACTTAGCATAATGCTTTTGAGACTCATCCATGTTGTTGCAAGTGTCAGTAATTCAATTCATTTTATTGCTGAGTAGTATTGCATTATATATGGAGTATATGACAAGTTGTTTATCCACTTATCACTGATGGACATTTGAGTTGTTCCCAGTTTGAGGCCATTATGACTAAAGTTACTCTGAACATTTCATTTATACACATCCTTTTTTTGAGCCTGTTCATATTTGGCTTTTCTAACAGCTTTATTGAAGTGCTATTTACATACCATGTTCACTCATTTTAGGTTTATAATTCAATGACTTTTACTAAATTTATATAGTTGTGCAATCATTACTGCAATACAATTTTACATTTCCATCACATCAGAAAGATCTTTCATGTCCATTTGCAGTCAATTCCCTTTCCCACCTCTAGCCCCAAACCACTTCTAATCTGCTTTCTATGGGGTTGTGTTTTCGAGACATTTCATATAAATGGAACCTTACAGTAGGTGGTCTTTTCCATCTGCCTTATTAACATAGTGTTTTGAGGTTCATTCACATTGTGACATGTATTAGTAGTTCATTGCTTTTTATTGCTGAATATGTGGATATTTCATTAAATGGATATGCCGCATCATGTTTATCTATTCACTAATCCATCTGGATTGTTTCTTCTTTTTGGCTGGTATGAATAATGGCTGCTACAAACATTTGTGTACAAGTATTAATATTTGTGCACTCATTTTCATTCTGTTTACCTTGGTTATATACCTATGAGTGGAATTTCTGGGTCATATGGTAATTTAATGTTTAATAAACTGATAAACTGTTTTCCAAAGTGGTTGTACCATTTTTTACTACCACTAGCAGTATTTGAGGTTTCTGATTTCTCCACATCTTTGCCAATGCTTGTCATTGCCTATTTTTTTTTTTATTTCAGGAAATTATAGGGGTATAAACAATTTGGTTACATGTTATGACATTGCCACATCCCAACCATGATTATAGTAGATTTGAAGTGGTGTCTGATTATGATTTTAATCTGCATTTCCCTAATAATAATGCTGAATGGCTTTTCATATGCTTATTAGCCATTCATATATCTTCTTTCATGAAATATGTATTCAAATATTTTGCTTATTTTTTAATTTTCTTGGCTTTTTATTATTTTATTATTTATTTAAATATGCTAGATATAAACCTTTTATCAAATAAATGATTTACAAATATTCTCTCAATCTGTGGCATGTCTTTTTACTTTCTTAAATGGTGTCTTTGAAGAAATTTAACTTTTGATAAAATCAAATTTATCAATTTTTTCTCTTACAGTGATTTCAGTGTTGTATCTAACAATTCCTTGCCTAACCTAAGGTCACAAAGATTTTCTCATATTTTCTTTAAAAATTTTTATGTTTTTGCTCTTTCATCTAGTCCTATGATCCATTTTGAGTTAATGTTTATATGTTGTGAGGTAAGGTGGTAAGGTCTAAATCCATCTTCTTGCATGTGGATATTCAGCTGTCAGCACCATTTGTTTAAAACACTATCCTTTTCCCTACTAAATTGCCTTGGTACCTTTGCTGAAAATCAATTGATCATAAATATAATGATTTATTTCTGGACTCAATTCTATTCCATTGATCTAGATATCTGTCCTTTTGCCAGTACCAGACTGGTTTGATTACTATAGTTTTATAAAAAAATTTTGAAATCAGTGTTTTAAGCCCTCCAACTTTGCTCTTTTTCAAGATTGTTTTGGATATTCTGGGTCCTTTGCATTTCCTTATAAATTTTAGGAAAAGCTGGTCATGGGTTGGGGGAGCCTCCTGGGCTTTTGGTAGAGATTGTTTTAAATCTATTGATTAATTTGGGAGAATTGCCATCTTAGTAATATCGAATGTTCTAATCCATGAACACGGACTATTTGTCACTTTATTTAGATATTCCTTAATTTCTCTGAGCAATGTTTTATAGATTTCTCTCTATATATTTGGTAATTCTTTTGGTAAACTATTCTGAAGTGTTTTATTCCTTTTTATACTATTGTGAACAGAATTGTTATCTAATTTCATTTTCAGATTATTTATTGCTGGTATGTAGAAATTCAATTAATTTTTAAATATTAATCTTTTATCCTATAACATTGCTGAACTCATTTATTAGTTCAGTTAGTTTTTTGGTGGCTCCCTTAAGATTTTTTAAATACAGGTTCATGTCATCTGAGAATAAAGGAATAAAGACAGTTTTACTTATTCCTCTCCAATTTGGATGCCTTTCTTTCTTTTTTTTCTTGTTTGATTGCATTAGCTATTGCTTTTCATTATAAAACTTTATGTACTTTTTTATTCTTTACCATATAAAAATATTTTTAAAATCAAAAGTATTATTATATGAAACACAAAGAGACTACATATTATAGCTTAATTCTGATATATTAATAAATTCATTGTTTTCTTTACTAACTTCAATTTGTAGTAAAAACACACCATATTGTCTTTTTATGATATAGCTGGTTTGAAATTAAGTTTATGGCCTCAAACCTACCTATGTGTTTCAGAGATACAATGTGCAATGAAAATTTGCCTCCAATAATGCACAGTTTAGAAGTTCTTCATCTGGGCTACAATGGAATTTGTAATTTAATCCAGCTACAACTTAACAGACTGAGAAATTTAAAATTCCTCTTTCTACAGGGTGAGTAGAAACACTGTTAATGTCTAAGTCTTTATTACTTAGACTTCATTTTAAAGTGACATTATCCTCATGTTTTGATAAGCAAATATAAGCACCAACGTTTACTCAAACAGATTTATTGGCAAAAATATTACAATAATCACAAATGGATTTTTCTTGGATTATTTATATATTTTTAAAAACCATTTTTGAAGAAAAATGCAATATTCTGGGGTATATACAGTATTATGTTGTAATTTACTTTTATATCATATTCAACTTAAAAAATAATGAAAAGTAACCAGTAATTCAAAAGTATTTATTAAATCCAGAATTATGCTAAGTACTATGAAAGATATGGAAGTACTATATTACTGTAATTATATATAATTAAGATCCTTGATCTAAAGTAGTTTAAGATCTGCCTGTGGAGAAGTACTGAGACAAAGATGAATTAAGTTCTACTTAATGTGTTACTAAATTAAGTGCAACAGAAGTTCAGAGAAAAGAGAAATTGAACAATTAACTCCTCTACATATCTAGGAGTCTTTGAAGGATTGATAGAATTTAGATTGAAGGTGAGCACTACTGAGAGCTTTGCCAGCAGAGGGAGGAGGAAAAGAGTCACAGGGCATGATTGTAGTGTCTGTGGCCAGTTCTTGGAAAGGGACCAACCTGGTGAGAACGAAGAGTATGCAGTTCTCTGAGAGAGTTATTAAGCTTCTAAACATGATCAGCTTGATAGATAATACTCATTTTGATATAATTTTATTTAGTTTAATTTTAAGTAAGCCTCATTACTTTATAGTAATATTTTTTATTTTGTGGAATAGTGAAGAATTGAAGTTGAAAATATAGAGAAGAACCGAATTATGGAAAGCCAGGAAGAGAAATTTGGACAGTATATAGTCAATGATAGATAGGAACTATAAATTTTGAGAAAAGTAGCATGAGAAAACACAGGGTTTAGAACATTAATCTACCAATAATTATTCAGTGACATAGGAGAAAGGCTAGGAGATCCATCAGTGAGATATATGGGGAAATACCTGGATAGTTGATAGTAACTTTTTTCTGAAAGACAGGCTTTTCTAGACCGTATTTTTAAAACACTTAATTCATCTTTTTGCCTATCAAAGGTACTTGTGATTTGGATCAAGAACCTGTAGACTTAGCCTTAAAAAAACAAGAAATTGAATACAATGACAGATCTTTTAAAAGATACGTTGACATACAAAAAAGCTGACAACCTATCCCTGGAAGGTCTATTTTAATCTAATAATGAAAAGAAGGAGTTTGTTCTGTTGCTGTGGCTAGCATGGCAAATCAGAAAAGGGATGCCTTATGCAGGAAGTGAGGCAGTTTACTCTGACAATAATGGCTGACATTTATGGAGTCACTGGGCAAGATGTTTATCTATATAGATTATCTAATCGTCACAGCAACCCTACATGGTAAGTATTATCATATGTATTTTACTAAAAAAAGAAATTGAAGTTTAGTGAGGTTGAATAATTTTGTTGTTGAAACTACAAGAGGGTTTCAGTCTAGATCCAGTTACTCATAGCACAAAAATCCAATTATTGAGACAATGAGGATTGCCAAGGAAGAAAGAAATTTTTAAATATGAAGGACGTCTTCTCAGCAGAACTGGAGAAGCTGCCTGAAATCCATCTCTCCAACTAATGGAGATTGTGGGCTTTTAAAGGAGGGGCCACATGCCTTGGGGCAGGTTGTGGAGTAACTAATAAGGGGCTACATGCATTGGGGGCAGATTGTTAGTATGTTAGTTTGCTTCACATGATCCCATATTTCTCTAAGTGATTCCTCATTTTTTTAAATTTTCTTCTCTGCCTCTTTGAATAACTGGGTTAGCTCAAAGCCTTGCTTCAAGCTCTGAGATTCTTTCTTCTCCTTGGTTTAGTCTATTGTTGAAGCTATCTGCTGGGTTTAGAAATTCCCTAAATGACTCTTTCTTTTCCTTAAGTTCTATTTTATCCTTTCTTATGTTATCTAGTTCTTTAGTGACTTTTTCATTGATTTCATGAGTTGTTTTTTGTTGTTGTTGTTTTTACTTTTTGTTGGTTTTCAACTTTCTTTTCAATTCCGTTCATTTTATTTGCCATCCATATTCTGAATTCCATTTTTGTCATTTTGGCAATTTTCTTGTGGTTGGAGCCCACTACTGTAGCTGCATTGTGATCCCTTGGGGGTGTCAAACTGTTTTTCTTTTTCATGTTGCCAGGGTTCTTTTGCTGGTTTCTTCTCATCTGAATCCTCTTTTCTCTACTTACAGCTAATAGGCAGGAAGGGCACCTGATCTCTTTTGCTGAGAACTCTTTTGTTTAATTAGAAGAATAGGTGTCCCTAGAGGCGTTTTTGCCTACTCTGAAGTATTGATTCAGCAGGAGATGAGCGTATGCACTAAAAGCCTGTAGTGCAGCTGTTCTGTTTTGTCCTATTCACCTGAGATTGCTACAGTTCAAGCCAGCACTGGATGATCTTTGTGTAGGGTGGTGTATTGTTCCCCTAGGTTGTTGTAGGAAGTTCAAACTGGGGGCTGGGGGAGACTCTCTCCACAAAGGCTTGTGTTGTGAGGATTGCTCTGCCTGGACTCTCCCCACAGAGGTGACAATGACAGCTGGGTGAGGCTATCTAGGCAGTGGTTGTGGGTGCACAGGCTATGGGCATTTGCTCAAACCAGGTCCTGGTGTAATGGTGGCTTGAGCCTGGGATTCCCTGGCAGGGCGTTGGACCTCAGGGCAGTTCCATTAGCCCAGAAGCAGTGGTGGAGACTCAGGGTCGGAGTCTTGGGGTCCAGGTGCAACTCTGTCATCTCAGGGGAGGTGTTTCGGACCTCCTGGCAGTTCTGGAGCCACAGGGGCAGGGCCTCAGGCTGCAGCATGAAAGCCTCAGAGCCAGAACTAGGGCCTGTGAAATCGGGGCTGTACAGCCTGTTCCAAACTTGGGCACGAATGCAGGGCTGCACAGGCGGCAGACTGTTGCGCCAGGTCGGGGACAGTAGATGCCAAGTTGCATGGGCGGGGCTTGGGACCATGGAATTCTCCCCACCCCACCCCACCCCCAGGTCCCATTGAGGCAGTCACTGAAAGCTTCCCAGATCAAGCCCGTAGCACCTGAGGCAACCAGGCGATGCCTCTGCTCAGATCCTTCCATGGAGGGGAGGGGCACTTGGCTCCAGTCACAGGATATAGCTCAGGGGAGCATCGTGGTGGAGGTAATGTGAAGGCTACTGCTGCAAACCTGAGTCCTGTGCAGACATGGCACTGTGCACCTGAGAGTTCAGGATGGTGTCAGCTGCAGAAACCCAAGATGGGCAACCACCAGACCCTTACTGCACCTGTTCTCCTGTGCAATGACTCTGCACAGACTCTAGGCAACTCCCCACTCAGTCCAGGTGAGCATGGCACCCCAGCATTCTGTCCTTCTAATCTTTCTCAAATGTAGATGCCTCCCCACAGATCCCTTCAATCTTGTCAAATAAATCACCCTATTACCTTCTCCTTCACTGTGAGTGTCCTGCATCACTTCTCTGGAGTTTCACAATGTTCCTTCCAAGAAGAGATATCTGCCTGCAATTTACTATCTTTTCCTTGACAGTAGCGTGCTTGCAGACTGCTTCTAGCCTGCCATCTTCCCTAAGCTTCTCTTCTTCTAAGGACACCAGTCATATTGAATTAGGATTCACCCCAATTACTTCATTTAATCTTAATTACCTCTTTAAAGACCCTATCTCCAAATATAGTCACATTCTGAGGTACCGGAGGTTAAGACTTTAACATATAAATTTGAGGGGTGTGTTAGTTTTCACTACTATAAAGAAAATACCTGAAGCTGGATAATTTATAAAGAAAGAGGTTTATTTGGCTCACAATTCTACAGACTGTACAGAACTGCTTCTGGTGAGGGCTTCAGGGAGCTTTCAATCTAGGTGGAAGGAGAGCCGGCATATCACATGGCTAGAGAAGGAGAAAGGGAGAGGAAGTGCTGCTAGGCTCTTTCAGACAACCAGCTGTCACATGAACTAACAAAGTGGGAACTCACTCATTATGGCAGCCAGGGCACCAAGCCATTCATCCTGGATCCACCTTCATGACCCAGACACCTCCCACCAGGCTCCTCCTCCAACACTGGGGATCAAATTTCAACATGGGATTTGGAGGGGCCAGACATCCAAAGCATATCAAAGAGGGATTACAATTCAGCCCATAATAAGCAAGGAGGATGAATATTGAATTTAATATAGTATGACATACTAGAAAGATGGTTGAGCTTAAAGTGTAAAATGTCTAAGTTATGCCCGATGTTGCTACTTTTATGTCTTTGAGCGAGTCATTTAATCTCTCTGACCTTAAATTTTCTGATTATTAAAAAGAGATAATATTTTCCCTGTTTGAGACTCTAATAGAAAATACTGTACATATAAAAGCATTTTGTAAGTTGAAGCATCATCTTCTCATATAAGTTATTAATATTTATAAAGTTATTGATAGCTACAGTAGAGAGAAATCATAGGTTATAAAGAAGTGTTTAGAGTTTTAGAGCATGAGATGAATTCTAATTTGTTTAATATAGCTGCAGTGCAAGAATATACTGACAAAGAACAGCGTAATTAATGTGTATTCTTCCAACTTAACACAATTTTAAGAAATAATTAGCTATGCTATTTGAAAACGTATTAGAATAACTGATATACTCAGAAAGCAATCTTCTTTTACAGCACTTTTATATATCTACTTTTGTCAAAACCAACTATTTTAGCGTAATTATTGAACAGACAGATTAGTTCAATCTTTCAAACACCAACGAGAAACTTTAACAAATATTGATGATGATGCTACCTTCCTGTAAATTACATTTCAATATCTCCCTGGAAATAAGTTTTTTAGTACCCTTTTTAAAAAATCATTTGATAAAAATATTTAAATGAAGGTAGATAACCTTCAATTTGGGGAGTTTGGTCTCACTTGATATATCATAACTTATCTGTTTTTAGGAAATGAAATAAGTCAAGTTGAAGGGCTTGACAACTTAGTAGTCCTTCAGGAATTGGTAGTGGACCATAACCGCATCAGAGCATTTAATGACAGTGCTTTTGCCAAACCAAGTTCTTTGTTGACACTTCACCTGGAGGAAAACAGACTACGAGAGCTGAGCAAATTACAATCTTTGGTAAAACTAGAGAAACTCTTCCTAGGATACAATAAAATCCAGGTAACATTATTTTGTTTTTTGTTATGAGATTTGCAAACCTTAATTCTTCTGAGCTCTGAACATAAAGCTTCAAACACAGCAATGAAAATGTTGCTAGTGTGCTATTTACCATTTATATACCATGCATATTTCAAGGTATACAAATACTCTCTGATGTAGAGATGTTCACCTTGCTTCTAGACTTAGAAACTGGGCAAATCCACATGCCCCTACCCATTAATAAAGGTTATCTCTAAATGTTCTAAGGCTCTTCTCATCACTTCTCTCTGAGAGATTTCATTTGTTCCTTGACTGCTTGTTGGTCCAAGTTGTTTCTGCATCTCAATTCCAGACATCCTCTGGCCCTTTAAACTTGGCATATGTACTTGATCTACCTGGCATTTGAATTGGTTTCCTTTAATGGACTTTGACTTGGTTTTAATATTACATCTCTCCCCACTCAAGGCTTCCTTAGATAGGCTCCTACCTTAGTTTCACCTGCTCAGAATTCAACCAGTTACTTTGAGGCCACTGCCCCAACTAAGCCTGCTCAGACTCTCTCCTAAGATATTACACAATTAAGAAAGTTGAAGATATAACTTTAAACAACTCTCACATTTCTCTCAGAATTTCAGTAATTATCTGTTAGCCCTCCAATTACCCACTTTACTACTCCCGCCTATACCTCTAAGACAGCCTCAAAGACAGACTGAACTGTGAACTAACCCTCTGTGCCCCAAGGGCAAGGACCGAGTTGATCTTGTCCTCATTTCTATCAGTATATAGCACAGTGCCTGGTACATAGTAGATACTCAATAAAGATTTGTTTGTGGCTTATTTCCTAGAGTTCAGGAAGCCTTTTCTGGGAAGATAAAAGCCCTGTACAAAGTTAGAAGGAAATCATGGGCAGTGCACCCCTTTCTACATAGCAACTAGGGAATGTACATACAGAAAAAAATAGTATACAACTAATAGTATCCAGATTCAAACATTCATCTGAGAAAAGCCTGCCAAACTGACAATGATTCTTTCAAAGCTTTATCCAGAAGAAATCTAAATTAGAAAAATTTAGATTCTATGGGAAATCTTTCCAGTGATAGCAACTGAGCTAAGGATTTAACACAAAGGATTGTAGAATCAGACTTATACTTGTTAGGGATCTTACCTGGTATCAAGCTGTTCTAATAATGTCAAAGATACACAGGACCTAGGACATTCTTAGTGGTTTCTCAGATCTTTCCTTCTCTTATCTCACACACAGCGTTTAGCTTAGCATAAAAGATGAAATTTTTAAGTGAGATTTTTGTGGGGTGATCTTATATAGCAGGAGAGTATTTCATTTATGAAACATCTCCATATTATACTTGAGCTATGTGACATTTTATAGGGAACTATGCCTTATAATTCTATAAATTCTAGGGGTGTTTTTTGTTTTGTTTTGTTTTTTGCTATAAGCAGTCCTTAACCAGGGAGATCTGCTAAGAGAATACCATAAACAAGGACCATCTTCTCAGCAAATGTCATTGCTCTATTGACAGGACATTCAGTTACTAGCATCCTTACAATTTTAGACCAGGTAACCTGCTTTTCCTCAGGAGTGTTCCCGTCCCACCTCCTACCTCCCTATCCCTCTTAAGGGAATGAATAGATGGAAGATCAGCTGGTATAGCAACTTCCTCCCCAGTACTTAAATGGAATAATTTTTAGCCAAGCTTATTTATTATCAAAATCTAATATAGCTAAATGAAAACCTATATCATAAATCATGGGAGATTCAACATATCATTGAATGAAAAGATAAGAATTACTGATTATTTAATGATTGTTTATTTTTATCTTTGAAATAGTATTTTTCTTTTTGGAGACAGGGTCTCACTTTGTTGCCCAGGCTGGAGTGCAGTGGCATGATCATAGCTCACTGCAGCCTCAAACTCCTGGGCTCAAGCAGTCCCCCTGTCTCAGCCTCCCAAGTAGCTGGGATTACAGGTGCATGTCACCATGTCCAGATAATTTTTTTATTTTTTATAGAGACAGGGTTTTGCTATTTTGCCCAGGCTGGTCTTGAACTCCTGGTCTCAAGCAATCTTTCTACCTCAGCCTCCCAAAGTGCTGGGATTACAGGCATGTACCACTGTGCCCAGCAAAAATGGCATTTTTCATTGAATTTAGATTGATCATTTTGCCATTAAATTTATTCTAACCATTAATATTATAGTACCTTAATGTGACCATATATTTTGCTGGGGAAAAAATAAACTCAGAGGAATAAGAAGGTTATATTGGAAATTCTGCTGAGTTCTACTGAAAATATACCAATATGTCCTTCAAAATTCTTAACTCTTGGTTTCACATCTATTTAATAGATTTTGTCTCTAGATTTATACCAACATGGGCAGGCTGATATTAATATTAATATCTACAACTGGACAATTGGATTATGACCTTTGGGTTGAAAAAAATTGATGGGATAGAAGGAGAAATGCCTAGAAAAATTAGCGAAACAGCAGTATTTCAAATGAAGGCATATGCAGTTCCTCATTGACCCACTTAAATGTCTTTCAGAAGCTGCATATCCTTGATAACAGATTTTGGTGTGAAGCTTTTGACTTAGCCATCATGTCCAACAATGTAGCTTTGGAAAATTGTTGCCTATTGTCTTACTTCTGCAGGAAGAATCACAGACACACAATTGAAAGATGAGTTATTTAACTCAGCTTTACAGTCTCATTTGATCCTTGTATCTAACAGATTCTCCTACCTGGCATCCAGCTTTTCTGTCTACTTTTAAACATCTGAATAATCACATGAAGCTGGAAATGACCCCAGAAAATCGTCTATTGCTAAATGTCTTGTCCTAAATGAAGGTCCTAATCTGGACCTCTACTATTACTACCTTAAGGGCTTATCCTAACAATATACTCAAAAGGTAACAACCACTGGTGTGCTGGTTAATGTTTGACTGGCTTTCGGGGGGACTGGGGAACCCTAATTAGTAGCATTTGCCAGTTTCCATAGTATAATTTCTTCTACCATTGCCAATTTCAAGCTAAAACTCCATCTCACAAAATCCACCTGTTGACTTTTGTGAGCCAGTATAAGGTAACTCCAATGCACCACTGTAAAATATATCCTATATTAAAAATGGGAAACCATCAGGCCTCTCTTCTCAAGTTATGGGCATACTAGTTTGCTTGATGTCTCTTTAAAACTTTATGCCAGCATTATCCTCCTCACATTTAACAGTCTTTCTCATATTTTCTATGAGAAATGAACATTTTGATTAGAAATATTTCACTAGTGAACACTGCTATATTCTGTTTAATTTGAGAAAATAATGTCAAACTTTTCATATGTCCGTGATTTATAATCAGGCTTTGATTCCAAAGATAGAAACTGCCTGTGGGCAAAAATATACAATATCTCTATAGATAATAAGATGTTAGAGCTTTGTAAAGCCCTCCCTTATGGTACTTCCAAAATCAAAATAGTTAAAGATCAGTCATTTTAAAAATCAAATTCCACTTCCAAATGATCTAAAATAGGTCTACAGTTGTATGTACACTTGTAATTCCCAATAGGAATATGGGTATATCAATAACTTTGTTGTATTACTATCAACTAGCAACAGCCTGAAGCTGAGCTTGTTGGCTAAATTTTGTAAGAAATAGCATTTTAGAAATAATTTTGTAAAAACTAAAAGGTATGCTGAAGGAAACCCAAGATTATTTTTTAAAAAAAGGTATACTTGCAAACTTCCACCAATGTTAAATGGATAATAATAAGTAATCTTATGCAGCAGGGAAGGCGAATTATTTAACTAGAGAAATAGTTTTTCAGCTATATATATTCCCAGTAAGTACAGCAGGATGCAGGCTACTTAATATCGCATGTTCCTTTACTGTTAAAGTTGTGTTTAAATATGTACCTTTGAAATTGTTTAGACTGGGTTCACCTTTTCCATATTTCTTAGTCAATATTCTAGAAGAATTAACCAAATATTCCTAGAATAAATCAAAACTCTTCTGAGAAGAAATTTGGTCTTTTCTTGTAAGTGCTGCTATATGGCCAATTTTCCATGTTAGACTGTCATGTTTGCCAGTCATGTATTTGGAATCTACAGTAAACAAAACAGAATACTGTCACTCAAGCTCACTTTAGCGGATTTAGTCATGAGATAGCTGCAATCCAACACTTATATATAATCAGTTCAAGTTAGTCTATATTTGAAGATGCTGGGTCTAACCAAATAATAACTTATTAACTTTTGAATAGGATATCACAGAACTGGAAAAACTTGATGTTATCTCTTCTCTCAGAGAGCTTACAGTTTATGGCAATCCAGTAAGTATGTTACTGTTCTAATTTATTAGTTAAATTACTAATAGTTGTGTATAACTTATTTTTATATGGTATAAGAAAAGGATTTAATTTTATCTGTTTCTGTATGCATAGCCAGTTATCTCAGCACAATTTATTGACTTGTGTCTTCTTCCAACTGGTAATAGTGCAAACTTCCTTTGTTAAGTATAAGAAGGTCTCTTTTAGGTTTCTACATTGTATTCATTGGCCT
This sequence comes from Cheirogaleus medius, assembly GCA_008086735.1. Classification (NCBI taxonomy): domain Eukaryota; kingdom Metazoa; phylum Chordata; class Mammalia; order Primates; family Cheirogaleidae; genus Cheirogaleus; species Cheirogaleus medius. The sequence continues at coordinate 8,320,270 of VBSM01002121.1, read as the reverse complement.
ATTTATCCCTATACTAATTTTTTATTGTGTTAATTACTAATGTTTTATATTAAGCCTTGATGTCTGGTAGCGTAAGTAGCTATAATTCTTCTCTTTTACCTCCTTCTCTTTCTCACTATTTCTTTCTCTTTCTTCACTGTCTTAGGGACTATTCTTGGCCCTTTACACTTTCCTGTGGATTTTAGAAAACAACTTCTCAAGTGACATGAGAATCTAATTGATAATTTTAATCGGAATTGCATTCAGTTTATGAATTAATTTTGGGAGAGATTTGCCACCTTTCCTATTGGAATCTTTGACAGAATCCAATAAGTAGCACCCTTGTTTATCTAATAGCTAAATAAATTGAAAAATATGACAGTGAAGAGGTGAAAACAGCTGCTTAGCTTAGTGAGAAAGCCAAACAGGCATATTAACAGATCCCAGAAATAGTAACTCATGATCACCCAAAAACAGGGAGTATTTGACTGAGGTCTTTCCACATGGGAGGAGAGCTTCTCTTGGAGGAACAGGTCACATTCTCCCAGAACACTCCTTTTTCAAGAAGGGAGTTAAATCACTACTTCCTTTACTAGTTAAATTACTCTGCTTCCCCTGGGACAGATGTAGTGAAGGGATTCAGAGAGCCTAGAAGTGCCACATCATAGAGCTACTCCTACTAAGAAGGAAACAGCAATAAATAGTCTTTCCTAATATTTACAATATTTAGCTTTCCTATTCATAATCACATGTATCACTCCATTTATTTCATATCTTTCAATAAATATTTATAATTTTCTCCATAAAGGTTTTAATCATCTTTGGTTAATTTATTGTATTTATTTTAACTGCTGTTTTAAATAGTATCTTTTTACATTTTTCAATTGTTGCTAGAGTATAGAAATTATGATTTTTGTATATTGTTCTTTATCAAGGTACCTTGCTGAATCCTCTTTTTAGTTCTAATGGTTTGTAATTTTTTTGGATTTTTCTCTATAGACTATATTATCTGCAAAGAACAACTATTATTTCTTTCAAATACTCATATTTTTAATTTACTTTCTTCTTAGTGTGCTGACTAGGACTTCTAGTACAGTGTTGAATAGAAACACTGATAGTAAGTTACTGACTTCAAAAGAATGCTTCTACATTGTCACTATTAAATACTATGTTTGCAGTAGGTTATGGAAAGATAACCAATAACAGTTTAAGGAAGTTCCTTTCTAGTTCCAGTTTACTACCTGTTTTGTAATGAATGGACATTAGATTTTGACTAATTGGTAATATAGTTTTTATCATTAATCTGTTAATATGGTAAATTACATTAATAGACTTTCTACTATTAAACCATCCTTAAATTGCTGGGATGAATACTACTTGGTCATGTTTTATATTTTACTGGATTCAATTTGCTAATCTTTTACATATTAATAGCATATCTGTATTTATGGAAGTAAATAAAATGATCCTATAATTTTATCTTCTTACCCTATCCTTTTCAAATCTATTAAGGTAGTTCTTGCCTCATAAAATTAATTTGGGAGCTCTCTCTTTCTAGTCTATGGATTAGTTTGTATAGGAGAAGACTCATATGTTCCTTGAAGGATAATTAATTAGACCTTATCTCTAAATCTCTGTGGGCTTAATATTTTTTGAGATTGAATTTTAAACTACTTACTCAAATTCTTCTTTTTTAATTTGTATGAATTTATGGTGTACAAGTACAGTTTTGTTACATGTATGGATTGTGTCGTGGTCAAGTCAGGGCTTTAGGCTATCCATCACCCAAATAATATATTAATACATTGTATCCATTAAGTAATTTCTCATCATCCACCCTCCTCCCAACCCTTCACCCTTCCAAATCTCCGTTGCCTATCATTCCACTCTCTATATCCATGTGTACACACATTGTTTAACACTTACTTATGAGTGAGAACATGCAATATTTGACTTTCTGTGCTTTGCTTATCTCACTTAACATAATGACCTCCCAGTTGCATTCCTGTTACTACAAAAGACATGATTTCATTTTTTATGGCTTAATACTATTCCATTGTGTATATATACCACATTCTCTTTATCCGTTCATTCATTGATGAACACTTAGGTTGTTTCCATATCTTTGCTATTGTGAATAATTCTGTGATAAATGTATAAATACAGGTATCTTTTGATAAATTGATATTTTCCCCTCATGTAGATACCCAGTAGTGGGATTTCTGGATCAAATGGTAGTTCTATTTTTAATTCTTTGAAAAATCTCCAGAATATTTTCTGTAGAGGTTGTACTAATTTACATTCCCACCAATGGTGTATGAGTTCCCTTCTTTTCTCTGCATCTTCACCACATGTTATTTTCTGTCTTTCTGTCATGTTTTCGATTTCCTCAAAGGTCAATCTTGAGAAGTTATATATTTTTAGAAAATTGTTTTTATCTAAATTTTTAAATGTATTGCTATCATAATGCTTTCATTAATTTTTTAAATGTCCACTGTGCCTGCATTTTGTCACCTTTTTATACCTAAATTTGTTGATTTTTGCTTTTTCTCTTTTATTCTTGATAAATCTTGCTAAAGATTTTTCTATTGTAATAGTTTCTTTAAAGAACCATATTTTGGTTTTATCAAGTGTATTATTTCTTTGTTTTCTATTTCATTAATTTCCACCCTTTATTACTTCCTTCTTCTGGTTTCTTGAAATTTACTTTTTAAAAAAATTCTTAAGTAGGTCTAGTTCATTAATCTTCAGTATTTCTTCTGAATCAGTCAGTCAGTTTTAGGTTACACAGTACCTCTTTAGTAGCATCCTAAACATTTTGATATATAGTGTTTTTACTGATTTTTATTTCTTAAAATCTTCTATTTTCCAAAAGATTTCTTCTTTAACTCATGAATTATTGAGGGTTATATGTGTATGTATAATAATTTCAAACCTATGGGGTGTTTTTAGTTACCTTTGTCATTTCTTTCTAATGTTATTATATTTTAGTAAGAGGAAAGAGTCTATAATATATTCCTTGGTATTTATGAAACTTGCTTTGTGGCCCAGAATGTGGTCAGGTTTTTTACTCAATTACCTGTGTTAGAAACATTTCTCCATTAGTATATAAAGCTACTACATTCTTTCTAAAATAGTTTATTCATTTCATTTTGATAATTTCTTTTTTCTTCCTTCTTTCTTTTTTCTTTACTATTACAAACAACACTGCATACTTTCTGTGTTAGAAGTCCCCAAGATCACCCCCATGTTCAGAAATTTGCTAGAAAGACTCATGGACTCAGCATATAGTTGTATTTATGGCTAAGATTTATTACTGTGACATAGTAAGGACAATCCATGTGCAGGCTTCCTTATGTTCTTTCTCTCCCACAAAGGGTCACACAGAGCACACTCTTCACCCAGCAACAAAAATGCAGCAACTTGTGTGTGATGCTTCTACCCAAGACAGCCCATTAGAAACTCAGCATTCAAGGATTTTGCCGGGGTCACATAGGCACCCTCTCCCTATCATGTGCCAAATTGCAGACTCCCAGAAAGAAATAAGGTTAAACATCAATCATATTGTTTGTATTAATAGCTTAGGCATAGTGAAGTAGCTTATCAGTTAAGGAACACTCACAAAATACCAAATATCAAACACCATCAAGAGCCATCCTTGCAAGTAGACCCTTCCAAAGTTAACAGCCTCAGGCCTATTTTATTCACTCTTTCTACATACCTGCTTATGTACATATGCAAATTTTTTAGAGTAGGCTGATACTATGAAGAGATGGATCATACAGTTCAGCAGATGTGTACTGAATTAAATTGGATAGTGCCTGTAGAAAAATATCATGTAAATTTCAAGCTAATTGCTTATAAGTGAACTTGTATAATATAATCCTATTCATGAGTTGGGACTGCTTGTAGTTAATGAATACTACTCTTACTCTAAAAGGAGACTAAACCAATAAATGGTAGCCTTAGTTAAAAAAAAAATTCTTCATTGGAAATGATAGGAAAGTGAGCAATCTTTTAAAAAGGGGGTTCATATCTGTAGCATCTATTACTATTAAGTAGCTATTATCTGTCATCTTTACTACCTATGCTAAATTCCCTTCTCTATAAAGATTAACCTTTGAAATAAAAGGGTTTTTTAAGGAATAAATTATTATTTTTAACTTTATGCAGATTTGTAGAAAAATGCTACATCGCCATGTGCTCATATTTCGACTGCCTAACTTACAGATGTTAGATGGAATTCCTGTGAATTCAGATGATAGGGCAAAAGCCGAATTTCACTTCTCTGAACTACAAGCAAAGAAAAACTTGGTAATAACTATATTACTTACACTTTTCCTCTTGAGATATAAATTATTAGTAAATGAACATTACCTTATATCATTCATTTTGATTTAAGTGTTTAAACCTATGATGTTTTTGTAGATGGTCTTAGTATCTATTTAGGGATTACTATCAAAGGCAGCCTGGTCTGGTGAATAGACGATACATACACACACACACACACACACACACACACGCACACACACATATACCCAAGCTAGGGATTCAGCTATACATGGTTAGTAAAATAGAGAGGGTATTTGAAGTCATTATGTTAGAGATATATTTTACTGGAAGATTCAACACTAATTATTATTTTCATAACTAGAACAAAATTAAGCCATTATTTCTTTTAACTAGCTGTTCAGGAGACACAAGTACAAAAAACTTTTCAAGTTTATCAGTCTAACATGTTTTTCTTTACTTTAGTAGCTGCTGTTCTTTAATAGCAGATAAGAAAAAAATAAATGAAATATAAAGTTGTCTTTTAAACCAAAACATTTTGATGGTTTGGTTTCAGAAGAAAATTTGACAGCATTCTAGATTACTGATGGGAAGAAACTTCCACAAAGGAATTAGGGGATTTGAGACTGGCTAAATAGAGTAAAAAGACTGCTACCTTAACATTCATTTACAAAGCTGCGTTCTTGCTAACATTTACTGAAGTATGAGGTAAATTGGTAATTTTACACAGATAGCAAAGCCTATAACTCTAAATATAGTGAATCATATGTTCAGAATTCATATTTTAAAAGTATAAACAAGGTCAGTCTTAATGAAAGCAGAGCAGGCATAATTTCTAGGGAAAGCAAGAATCCTTTGCCTAAAACTCTTTTCTCCTCCATTTGCTGATTCCTGAAATTCTTTTAAAAGCCTCAACAGGTTTGAAATATAAACACAGTTTAGAGAGTTTTATCACATTCATTAAAATTATTATATGTTGCTTTTCTTAGTCTTCATTTTATTTGCTCATTTGTTTTGAAAAACAGGTAACTGCAAGGCACTTGATGAGGTAATGTGAGGAATACAAAGATGTGGGACAAATGACTCTTACCTTCCAGAAATTCCTATTCATTAAAAAAAAATTACAAAGATAAAAAGTCTTAATTCTCATTTTTTAATTCTTCACTTATCTTGTTAAGATCCTTTTGGAATCTAAATCCTTAGATTCTAGTGATGAGTACAACACAGTCTGAAAAAACGGAACAAGATTCTGAAGGAGGTTAGCCGCTCAAAAGACTCTATTGATTTTACAGGTTTTACTTAGTACCAACTCTGAGTTTAGGCAAACATATAACTCCTGACTGAAAAAAAAAAAAAAATTTAAGTTGATTGTCAGATGGGGCTTGTGATAAAGACTAAACCTATTGATCTAAGTTTTGGGGATGAGATCCTCTTAATTGTATTTTATTTTATTTTATAGCTTATTCCTGTTACCAGCTCTCCTGTGGATGGTGGATCACTTGGCCAAGTGAAAGCTCCTCCCATAAAGATAACAAATGTAATTCTGCCTAGTGGATTTAGCCATTACTTGGGACCTAACTTCTCTTTAACTCCTGAAGTTGAAGGTATTTTGACAAAGAATTTCAGAGAGAATGTAAAACAAACACTTCATTTGAAACAAAAATCTCACTTTGATTTCTAATATTACTTAAAATTCTATGTTGTTAACTTACATTTCCTAAAGTTGTATGTTTGTTTAAGTTTCTTATGGTCATTCTGGTTTCAGAGACTATAGTATTTTTTGTTCTACTCAACTACTAATATGTTGTAACTAAATATTTCCTCAATCGAAATATGAACTTCGTGATACTTAAATAATTATTTCCTAACTCATTTCTTTCCAAAGCTTTTATTTCATTTTATGCATGTCATAACAAACAACTACTAAAACCACTTCATTAGTGCATCCTGATGAAAGTAGAAATCAAAGTGTAAAAATATAACAATAAAATCTTGAGATATGAAGGATATTTTACAAAGAGATCACTTTTGTCTTGAAACAAATAAATATTCATGAAGCTAACAAGGAAGAGTTTCAAGAGGTAGAATTTTAAAGGAGGAAGTTTATTAAAATTTAAATAAGCATACAAATGGCTTATTCTATTATATAAAATATTATACAAATTTTAGTTTAGGTTTAGAATAAGCCTGTTCCCTAATTCCAGATCTTCTCTGGCTATCATTTTGGCAAAATTGGGGCTAGCTACTCTTTCTCTCAGGGCTTACCTCTTCCATTCCTTTTAACTTCCCACTTTGTCCTCAGACTACTGTTAGACAGTAAAACTGGACATCACAATAATTATAAAATGATCTAATAGCCTACAAAGAGTAGCAGATTGTTCCATGTGTTTTAAGTTTTTAAAGGAAACCCAGTTAAAAGAAACTCAGCATAATTTACTCTAAGATATTATATTTTGTCTAACTTATTTTTCATACTTCCACATCTTTATGACTTCAAGGTTTTAATCATAATGAGGATTGTTATTCTTTTGTCCAGGAGATATAACTATCAGCAAAATTGGACATACAAATTGTTACTATTAATAGCTTAACAGAAGAAAGTCAGCTTCAGGAATGTCATATCTTTATTTATTTATTTTACATTAGTTCAACCCTGGATTCATCTCTACAACTTTTTTCTCAGGTACAGACATACCTCGTTTTAGTGCACTTCACTTTATTGCACTTCATAGATATTGCGATTCTTACAAATTGAAGGTTTGTGGCAACTCTGCGTCAAGCAAGTCTATCAGTGCCATTTTTGAAATAGCATGTGCTCACTTCATATTTCTGTGTCACACTTTGTTAACTCTCTCACTATTTCAAACTTTTTCATTAATATTTTATCTGTTATGGTGATCTATGGTCAGCGTTCTTTCATATTACTGTCGTAACTGCTTGGGGCACCACAACGGCACCCATGTAAGATGGCACTTAATTGATAAATGTTGCATGTGTTCTGATTGCTCCACCTACCAGCCGTTCCCCAAACTCTTTTCCTCTCCCCAGGCCTCCTTGTTCCCTGAGACACAACAACATTGAAATTAGGCCAGTTAATAACCCTACAATGGCCTCTATGTGTTCAAGTGGAAAGGGGAGTCACACATCTCTCACTTTAAATCAAAAGCTAGAGATGATTAAGCTTAGTGAGGAAGGCATGTTGAAAGCCTAGACAAGCCAAAAAGCTAGATCTCTTGTGCCAAATATTTAGCCAAGTTGTGAATGCAAAGGAAAAGTTCTTAAAGGAAATTAAAAATGCTATTCCAATGAATACATGAACGATAAGAAAGTGAAATTTTATTGCTGATATAGAGAAAGTGGTCTGGATAGAAGATCAAACCAGCTACAACATTCCCTTAAGCCAAAGCCTAATCCTAACTCTCTTCAATTCTGTGAAGGCTAAGAGAGGTGAGGAAGCTACAGAAGAAAGTCTGAAGCTAGTAGAGCTTCATTCATGAAATTTAAGGAAAGAAGCCATAAAATAAAAGTTCAAGGTGAAGCAGCAAGTGCCAATGTAGAAGATGCAGCGATTTATCCAGAAGATCTAGCTAAGATAATTGATGAAGGTGACTACACTAAAAAATAGATTTTCAATGTTGGTAAAACATCCTTATTTTGGAATAAGAAGCCATCCAGGACTTTCATAGCTAGGAGGAGAAGTCAATGCCTGGCTTCAAAACTTCAAAAGATGGGATGACTCTCTTATTAGCAGCTAATGGTGCTAGTGACTTTAAGCTGAAGCCAGTGTTCATTTACTGTTCTGAAAATCCTAGGGCCCTTAAGAATTTTGCTAAATCTACTCTCCCTGTGCTATATAAATAGAACTATAAAGCCTGCATGGCAGCACATCTGTTTACAACATGGTTTACTGAATATTTTAAGCCCACTATTAAGACCTACTGCTGAGAAAAAAATTCCTTTCAAAAGATTGCTGCCCATTGACAATGTACCTAGTCACCCAAGAGCTCTGATGGAAATATACAAGGAGATGAATGTTGTTTTCATGCCTGCAAACACAACTCTTCTACAGCACATGGATCAAGGAGTAATTTCAACTTTCAAGTCTTATGATTTAAGAAATACATTTTATAAGCCTATAGCTGCCATGGAAAGTGATTCCTCTGATGGATCTGGGCAAATTAAATAGAAAACCTTCTGAAAAGGAGTCACTATTCTAGATGCCATTAAGAACATTCATGATTCAGAGAAGATGTCAAAATATCAACATTAACAGGAGTTTGGAAGAGGTGATTCCAATTCTCGTGGATGACTTTGAGAGGTTCAAGACTTCAGTGGAGAAAGTAACTGCAGATGTGGTAGAAAAAGCAAGAGAATTAGAATTAGAAGTGAAGTCTAAAGATGTGACCAAATTGCTGCAATCTCATGATCAAACTTGAACAGATGAGGAGTTGCTTCTTACAGATGAGCAAAGATATGGAATTTACTCCTGGTGAGGATACTATGGATGTTGTTGATATGACAACAAAGGATTTAGAACATTACATAAACTTAGTTGATAAGGCAGCAGCAGAGCTTGAGAGGACTGACTGCAATTTTGAAAGACGCCCTACTGTGGGTAAAATGCTATCAAACAACATTTCATGCTACAGAAAAATCTTTCATGAAAGTAAGAGTGAATCAATGCACAAAAATTCATTGTTGTCTCATTTTGAGAAATCGCCATGGCCACCCAAACCTTCAGCAACCACCACCCTGATCAGTTAGCAGCCATCAACACTGGGGCAAGAGCCTCCACCAGCAAAAAGATTATGATTTGCTGAAGGCTCAGATGATCGTTAGTATATTTTAGCAATAAAGTATTTTCAATTAAGGTATGTACATTTTTTACATATAATACTATCATACACTTAATAGACAACAGTATAGCATAAACATGACTTTTATATGTGCTAGGAAACCAAAAAATTTGTGTGACTTTGCTTTATTGCAATATCAACTTTATCACAGTGGTCTGGAACCCAATCCACAATATCTCTGAGGTATGCCTGTAACTTTTTTCAAGACATGTTATGCAACTATTTCTTAGGATTTTCTGAAAAAGTCCTGTAATTTTTTCTATTTTTTGACTGTGTTGCTCTAATTTTTATTTGGAAAAGTATGGTCACTTTATCTGTATATTTATTACAGCATGCAAATCTGGATATTTATATATTTTTAAATTACCTAGAAAGGGTCAAATTAATTCACTAGCTCACAGAAATTTAAGACACATTAAGTGCTAGGAATATATTCCAATTCTATATATTTTTTTGAAATTTTTTAATTCATGTTATGAAACATGTATAGCAGACATTTTGCTGAAGGACAACCAAACTTTATTACTTAATTCTTATATTACTCAGTGTTTCTTATTATTTCATAATTTTAACTTTCTGAATTCCTAATTTCAGACAAAAAAAACAAGAATGCTGGGATTCTGACAAACAATCATCCTCGGAGCATCCATGCAGAAATAGCTTTCCAGCAACTCAGAGGGATAAATATCTCTCCATCTCTTTTATCGCAGCAGAATATTACATCCCCAACTGCACAAATGTACCACAGCCACCAAGATGAGGGACGGTAAAGCTATTCTGTCCTTTAATATCATTTCTCATCATTAAAAATATAGTCTCCATATTTGTGGTAGTCATGTATAAAAATAGGAAATATTGTTATATACCGTTATATATTCACTCTGGGAGCTGGGAAAATCTGTCAGATAACGTAAGGCTTCTTTTCCCACATTCACCAAACCTTTCCCAAAGTCCAGTGTATTTACATCATAATTCAAAAAGGCTTAGAAATGGCTAACAAGGTCAAATAATGTTCAAATAATACTAGTGCTCACTGGTGAGGGAACCTTGAAATAATTACATGGAAACTACTTTTAATTGTAGTTTCTCCCAACTCACTCTACTCACTGAATATGCAAAGCAGTTCACTTATACTTTGAATGGCATATAAATTCAACTCTATGAAATCATAAAGGCCAAAACTTTTATAAATTCTTCAGAATTTTCTTAAAAGTTCCCACTTGCCCCTGTCTCCAGTCTGGACCTAGTCCTAGATCCCACCTCTTTGCCTAAGAGCCTTGCTAATTCTCATCAAGCATCCACTCTGCTGCTCAGCACCTGTCCACCTAGATTCTTTGTACCCATGCTCCCACTCATCTGTTAAAGTGACCCACCCAGCACAGATCTAGCTTAGGCCTGCCTCTTGCTGCACTGACTCCCTCGGCTATAATTAGTTGTGTCCCATTGAGTCCTCGGGATAACCCAATTTTTAAATAGCCAAAAATAGGATCATTTTCTCTTTTTTATAGTATTTTTTGAGATTGCACATATATAAAATACAAAAATTACCTACTGTAGAATTACCTTAAGTTAGTTTATGCATTAAGAAATCAAGTCACCATTATTTGACTCATAAATATCTTATTTCTTACAGAATTCCTGGGAGCAACTTTTCAGGATCAAATCGAATGTAACTGCCTAAAGAAACATGAGCATACACCAAGAAACCTTTTTCTGTTTAGTAGTTGTGCAAAAACTAGCAGACAGTAGTCAGTGAAAAAAAAAATCATGTTACTTATGTTACTGAAACACTTCAGTTCCATATGAAGATAATCTATCACCTTTCGTGAATTTGATTTAATATCACCTCTCAAACTTTCTTTATGGTTATCTTAATTATTTGTTTGAATTTCTATATTATAAAAATCATGGCCTATTACATCATACAACAATTCGAAAAGATAAAAGTGACATGAAACAAAGTCCAGAGAATCAAATGCTTAGTTCTGGTATTAGAAGCATTTAGTTATAAAATGTCATTGTGGCCTGTCATATGAAGATATTAAGAAAAGATAACTTAAGGAAATAAGCATCCTTTCATTTGCAGAGTATCTATTCATTTGGGATTACATAAACTAAAACATACATTTCTTACAAAACACAACTATTACCAAACCAAAATGAGTTTTGCTGGCCAAACTATAGATTAGTTTTTAGAACTGTACTTTGAAAAAAATACCCTCAAACTAGGTCTGCCCTCAAAATTGTTTAGAGATGCAAATTATAGGCATCAATAGTAGTTCCTAAACGTGGCTAACTGTGGGTGCAACCAGTCATTCATGCTCTAAGAATAAGAGAAATGAGTCCTATTTCATATACAAATCATTAATTTTGCCTACTGTGATATAATTTTACAAGCAGTTTCAGGCTGAAAAGAACACATGTTCCAACTGAGTGGATACATTTAAAATTTTGACTTTTAATAATTATATTTCACTGGAAATGATTTTTCTAAACTATTACATTGCATAGTACTAGGATATATCAAAAATCAATCAAATATGGTTTTGAGTTGGCTTATTTGTTAAATACAGTTCTTTAATTGATAACTTCCAGTCATATTTTAATATAAATGGATTCCATGATTCATGAAATGTTCTATTTAAATTTTTAAAGTACTAGTTCAACACTGCATGTGGTTTTCATACTATTCATATTTTGTGTGCTCCTTACATGAAAATAAAATAAGTATACTTTATAATCTATCTGAAAATAGTTTTAAAGGTATTTTGGAAACTATATAATTCCAGTGTGTATGCAACAATTTTGTATTTTTTCTACTTCAAACGCTGTTTGTAATTTAATCATGTGATATTTAAAATTTCAAAAATAATTACAGATTGATTTTGCTCTTCTTAATGTGTGGTTTTTAAACAGCTATTACACTTAGGTGAAAATAAGAACCTTTGTTTAAAATCAACTGTGCAGTTCTTAAGATGTCCAGAAGATGTCTTTGTTGCCCCTTAGTTTGGACAACTGCTTTCATTACAGTGTTGTGACTGTCTACTCTTCACAATTTATTACTAAATCGGCATCAGCTGCTTTTTTTCTTTAATGATTATGTATAAGTTAAATGCTGAATGTATAATACTTTTATAATAGAAAGTATCTTTTTAAATAATAAACTGTGGAAAAAATAAATGTAATAGGTTTTCACAGGAGAAAAATGTTCAAGAATAGAAAAGTATAAAGCAGAAAAATATGTAATTTATGCTACATCCAATTAGCATTTGGGCATATTTTCTTTTAGCCATTTTTCCTATGAATTTCTAATATATTTGAGATCTTTCATTTAATTTTTATGTATATGTTGTTAAATTTGGAACTATCTTATTCTTATTATAAATTTTAATTGTATCTCAATTTATTGAAATTAAAATAATTTTTAATACATAATTTCATAGTGACACTAAGAAAAATAATAAACATATTTAGGTATTGGTAAGTGCTGTACAGAATATAGACACAGACCCAATCTCTAGGGACCTTTTAATATAAATATACAATAAACAATTTCATATAAAAGCAATGAGAGAAATGATTATTAACATGATTTGGCATAGCCATTCTGCATTTTTTTTGTCAGGATAGCAGATGACACTGACATGATATACAACTCCCCTGGGAATACCTAGATAACTTAAACTATTGGTTATGTGCAATTCATAAAGCGATAGCTTATTAACTCCATCCCTTTCCAACTCAGTAAAACAAATGAAAATGTAAATGAACATGAGTAATGTTTTTATAAGAGTGATTTTAGGTCTGCTCTAAATTATTTCTTAAGTAAATAATTCACACACTGAAATTTTAAGTTATAGTTACAAATTATTTGTAACACACTTAGCAACTGATTGCAACAAAACAACTAGTGCTTTAAATTTACAAACCACTGGCAAACATTTTAAATGAGTTATCCTAATAACAATCCTAAAGCAGGCAAGACATATATTGTCTCCATTTATATATAAAAAAGCTGTGGCTTCAAAAGGAAAAGAGTAGATAACATACCCGATATATATTTTTTCAACACCAAATTAATTGCTTTTTAAATTACAAGGGAATTGGCAGATAATTATTACTAATATGCTTTTTAATCAGCTATAATAGAGCCCCAATGTATGTAAAGATTGTAAACTATTTATTCATTCTCTTCCAGTGTATTTCGCTTAAAGAAAACATATAATTTCTACAGTAAAATTATTATTCTTTGCTCCAGCAATTATCTTGATAGATTTATTTTGCATGCAGTCATATGCATGATTATATGACTTGTTTTCAATTAAGGACAATTCCACAAACAACCAGGAAAGCTAGAAATTGGGGTACTTTATAGATTAGGAGCCTCCAATGATGAAGTGAATATAGACGTCAAACTGATCTTTTGATTTGTATATATGTATATATGAAGATATATGAAGATAAACTGTTCAATAAGAACTTTATTATTTACTTCTATTTTTATAGTCCTGGATTTTTCTGACTACTAACACAAAATTAACTATGGTTGTGAATATATTTTTGCCTAGAATATTTATTTATATTTTTATTTCAGGATATTATGGGGGTACAAACATTTTGGTCACAAGTAATGACTTCACCTCACCCAAACTAGGGCTAGAGGCATGCCCTTCCCCCATACAGTGCACACACCGCATCCGTTAGTTGTAAATTTACCCACCCACCCCCCTCCCACCTGACTTGCACCCAATGAATATTACTTCCATGTGAGCACCTTGGTGTTTATCAGTTAGTACAAATTTGATGGCAAGTACATGTGGTGCTTATTTGTCCATTGCCTAGAATATTTAGTATGCATTGAGTATGTGTGTTTGCAGCCACTCGTAACTAGTTTTAAAATAAACCTTATATTTAAGGAGCATGCCATTTCATTATTCATAAGTTACATACATTATGAAAAGTGTTTAATGTTTTAATACATTAGATCTTACTCTTAGTCATACTCTAGCCTCTTAGCTTCAATTAAATTTTACATAAAAGGAAATAAATTATTTATAGTTCTGTATGAGTAGAAGCACTTATGGCCAAGTTCCTTTGGTTATTCAATGAATCTAAACAACACAGTTTGTTTATGGGCTAGAAACTGACTGGATTTTTTGACACTTCTGCTGTAAAAATTAGAGCTCGTAAACCACTTCTAAGTGCTTGACTACTTTCCTTGTTCAACTTTCTATACTTTCCTCCATTATGGAAATATTTTTAACCACTTCGGTATGGCGCTCGCCGGCCACGAAACCTTGCCCACAGCCAGCACTCACAGTCCACACGATAGTTTGTGCTGTGCATTGACGACGAATCCGTTTTGCTCTTGTGTGATGAGGAAAGCTTTAAAGCACTGAGAGCTTGTTTTACTTTACAGGCAGCTTTACTTGTAATGTAAATCAGAATAGGTAACACATATATGTTTTTATTACGTTATTTTTAAATGTTCACAATTTTATTTTGATAAATGAATAATTAGAAAAGTCATATCACGGCTGTCGGCTAAAGTCGCTGTGCGCGTTTATCTGTAGCTATCGACTATAGTTGACGCTGGTACCGAAGTAGTTAAAGAAAAACCTATGATGAATTGCCATCTACATTCTCAGTTGCCTTTTAGAAGTAGGTCAGCAAGAAGTACACAGCTATTTCATTAGTTATATTCTGTTTCTACAAGCTTTTATTTTACATAAATATAAATTATACCATTCTACTATTTCTTTTTTTCAGTTGTGAATAAAATTGTTTTGTATACTATTCAAAAGACATTTTTAGACTCAATTTATGCATTTTATCTTAAAATTTTATTTGGTGATGATTTTTCCTTAAAATTAACATAAGATGAATGATTTAATAGCAAAATCATGAAATGTTATAACCTAAAAATAAAATAGTATATTCAAAGGAACTTAGAAGTAGCTTTGAAAATATAAATTATTTATTTTTTATACATGCTCTTTTAGGTAAATCAAAAAGCCAATTCATCAACATTGTCATTCTCCATATAAAATACCAGTGATTCTGAAATGCTAAATTTAAAGTTGGAACAGATTTTTCCTCATATCATTAAAAATAAAAGTATTTTCATATGCTCTGAATAAAAATCCATTGAGATATAACATAACATATATTATTTTTTAATGAATTATATTTTGATCAAACAAAATGGAAATGGTTGTGAATTATTTTTAACAAATATCAATAAAATTCTACATTTTCATCTTGGTTTTTAATTTTATAATTAACTTCTACATGTTTAAAAACATTTCATACCAGCAGTTATTTTTAAACATTATAAATAGGAAAAAAGGTTAGTGATAATCTTACTATTTTTGTGAACCATAAAGTTAACAATGACTATATTTTAAATAAAAAAAAATTAAGGTGGTGTGATTTAATAGCTGTAGATTTTATTCATGAACTGCATGTTTTACATCTTGTTTACTAAAAATCATGAAGATTTTCTTCTAGAAAATGTTTTCAATAATTTTAGTGGTTTGGCTCTACTATTTGTTCTGTCTTTAATTAGAACATAGCCCTTCCTCACCTCTCCCTCCCAGAACAACCAAAAAAGACTAATCTGTAAATACATATATATATATATCAGTAACATTTTAAAGTTTCCAATTATTTCTTATTCGTTCCTATCAATTTGGCTTAAAACAGGTATTTACAAACACTGGTAGCCTACTTTCTTATGGCCTTTCAATTTTTATGATGTGCTTTAAAAGAGTTCAATCAACCTTAATGGTGCATTTTTAGTTAAGGAAATAGAATGGGGAGAAGTCAATTTGAGCTCCCATACGAACAAGTGTCTTCAGAAAAAATAGGCATAAATGGGTTTAGAAAACAGAGAGTACAAGTAAAATGCAGTGAGCAGAGCACTCAGGGAAGCCAGATACAATGGAAAGAGTAAAATACTGCAGAGCTTTTTAAGCTTCATACAATTGGAACAATGGGCTTGATCCAGCCATCTATGTTAAACTGTTAAAAGATAGGTGAAAAGCAAGCTGGAATTCTCTAAAGAGTGTTGAGGAATAGTAGAATGAAGAGCTTTACATCTAAAAAGAGAATGAATGCAGTCTTTCAATAAGATGGAAATGAAGTAAAAATTGGCATATTTCCCTGGTTACCTTATGAAGGGCTCTGTTCTGTTTTAGTTATTAAGCCATTATTAGCAACAAAATAGTCTTAAAACTGCCACCATTGGAGTTTTTGAACAACATAGTATACATCTGTGAATTTTATAATACATACACATATACATGCAAGTAAAAATACAACATACAGTTCTCATATAATTGTAACAATATTATAGTCTGTAACGATCAGTAGACTATGTCAAACTTCTTACTCCCCCCCCCCCAAAAAAGGCTAATTTAGATTTAGTGGCAAAGGTACAAGTGTACAATTATAAACACTTTAAATAGAAAACTAAACTAGATAACATGTTACTCACAGAATAGGATACTTCAGAATAATTGGTTTAATTTTTTAATTAGCTGAAAGTCAATCAGACTTATTTTGTACACTTGTGGAAATTTTTTCTTAAATGTATTGATATACTTTCCTGCCTAAAGAAGTAGAATAAATTAAACAAAATGTTATGTTCAGTGTTTTATAGTGCTTCAGGGTCATAGTTGTGCACGATTTACAATTTTAGAGAAATGCAGCTGAAGAAAAATGTTTAGAAAGTGTCCTGATCTTAGGCTATAACCTCGGAAGTTGCTTATGGCCAAGTTTCCTAATATATACTTTTGTCTTCTGGTCTGCTTTTTTGTGTGTGTTCCCTTAATTATTATGATGCTGAAATAATTTTTCTAGTTAGTTGAAGGTTCTAATATTTATAGAGCCATTACTACACTGTTGAATTATGTTTTCAATGAAGGTATGAGTATACTTATGGAAACAGATGCTAAAACCTCTATACATAGGAACTAAATACAATAAAACTAAAGCCCAAACATCTGTTAATGGTAAGAGGTTAGGCTGTTAACTCTCAAGAAGAATAATTATGAGAATGTCAGTCTCATAATTGTCATCCTTTAATAGTTCAGTTATTAAATGTTTTAAATATTCTTTTTAAGATTATGTATTAACTTATTAATGTTGACATTATCAAAAATTTAAATGACAGCTATAACAGAGATTTCAAAAACTGATTTTCTGGCATCATGGAACTATTTTAGCATAGTACTATTACTAGATTTTTTTCAATGCATTATAAGAAAATAAGAGTAGAAATTTATACTTACAACATGAGTATTTCAGTCACTTCAGTATTTAGAAGAGAAACCATCAATAACAGCTGTTAAAGATAATAAAAACTAAACTTACTTTTTAAAGAGCATTATTTTCATGAAGGAAACAAAAACAAAAAAAAACAGTTTTTGTTAGAAACCACTTTTCTAACTCAAAAACAATTTTAAATAGTGAGATATTTGTTTCTAATATTAGATCCTTCAAATCTTTTGATCAGTTATTTTTAATTATATTCAAAAGATCAATTAATGATACTATTATGAGCCTAGATGAGGAAAATTACATGAAAACAAAGCAGAAATAAAGCTTTCTAGAGTAATTTTATTCCTATTTAGTTATAATCTTACTGGATCATAAACATTTAAGTGATTTTACCTTGTAATCAGCTAAATGTAGCCATTTGTTTTGGCCAGTGACACATATGTGGTAGTGTTATATGGAAACTTCCTGGAAGTCTCCTTAAAAAGGAAAGGAATAACAATCTCCCTTACTTTCATCGTGTGGCTTGCAACAAGATTATAATGGAGGAACTCTAGCTGGACCAGGCAGAAAAAGACCCTTGAGATGATGACCTGGTAAACTGGATTGCCCCACCAGTCCATGGAGCTTCCATACCAACCCTGGAATAACTAACTCCAGACTTATTTTATATGGTAAGAAATAAATTTATATCTTATTAAACTATTGTTATTATGGTTTCTCTGTTACATGGCATGCCACCTAATCCAAACGGATACAGAAACATTTCCAGGAAAGAGATATGAAGGGCTTTTGTATTAAAATTATAGCAGAAAGATACAACTCAATGAAAAATGAGAGAGAAAGGAGAGCATAAAATGGATGATGGCAAAATAAAGGAAGTAATTGGTTCTGAATGAGTACAGTAGTGGGTAACTGAAAGTGGTTCAACATCAATATTAAAAGAGGGCCATGGAAGAATAAACTCTAGAATTTAAACTGTTAAATACAGTAAGATGAAAAGGGAATCAGACTTAAATTTACCAATCATTAGCATCTTAGAGAAAATAATTCAAAATTATTTCAAATAACTTGGCTAAAAATTAGCAGAATGTTCCAGTCAGTAGTTTGGGGTACAAAAAAAATTACTCTCAATATAGCATATTGGATAGTTCGCACAACAGAAAGGCTGAAAAACCAGGCTCATAGAATGAGACTAAGGGATGCTGGGTGGCCACAACAAGCAGTGTCATGTAACAGGAACAACTTCATTACAGTGCCAGTGCCTTGCTGCTGCCTCAGACATAGGTGCCACTACCTGGGTGCAACTGGGCCCTGGATGTTCCTGCTGCCATCGTAATGAATTCTAACTATTCCTGCTTCTTTGCTTCCCATGCTCTACATTGAAAGCCCCAGGAAGAAGATGGCCAAACTTAGGTAGCCTGCCAGAACTTCAGTTATGAGAGTTTAAGAAAAGCATCTGTATTTTTCTACTTCTGTGGGGGTAGATGTGTCCTGCCTTCTCACTAAGGTTCTCACAGTGATAAATTCCCCAAAGGAAAGGAATCCAAATGCTGGATAACCAAAAAGAGACAAATACACGGGACATTAAATCTGCAGTTTCCAACCATCAGGCCACAACAAGGAAGTGAAGCTTCATCTGTATTTACAGCCGCTCTCCATCGCTCACATCACCGCCTGAACTCTGTCTCCTGTCATATCAGTGGGGGCAATAGATTCTCATAGGAGTGTGAACCCTCCTGTAAACTACGCATGCCAGTGATCTAGGTTGGACACTCCTTATGAGAATCTAATGCCTGATGATCTGGAGGTGGACCTGAGGCAGTGACACTAGCGCTAGGGAGCGGCTGCAAATGTAATAAATGTGATGCCTTTGAATCATCTGGAAACCATCCCCCTGCTTTCTACCCCCTTCCCTGTCTGTGGAAAAATTGTCTTCCATGAAACCGGTCCTTGGTGCCAAAAAGGTTGGGGAGTCCTGTGTTAAATGATTTAAAATACTATAATGGGGTTGAATAGGAGCATTGATGTTTAATGTATCTGGAATTTAAAAAAAAAGAAGTTGCATCACTATAAAGTGGTAAAACATTGGTATGGTAGACTGTGGGAATTGTTCTTTCTTTTCTGCCTAGATAATTTTCCCACCCCCTTTCTTCAGATTCCTTTGGGAAACTCCTCCTGCACTGTAAGTGTTAGTGTTGGAGCTGCCAGTCATAGGAGTAAGCACATGGTACCTGAAATTGAGACACAGACACTGGGAGAGAACTCTTTGGTTTGTTTTCTCCACTGCAATTGCTTAACTGGAAGATGTGAGTCTGAAGCTCTGGCAGCCATTTGCCTACCACTAGGAGAGAGTCTATTTAAAGAATAAAGCAATGCAAACCAAGACAGAGAGAGAGAAAATCTTGAAAGCAGTATTGATTCTCTGGATGCAGTCTTTCCTTAAGATGTACTCTTGGACTTTCCAATTATATGAGCCAATAAATCCTTTTTTGGGGGGTCTAATTTCCGTTCCTTGCCACAAAAAGTGTTCTGACTTAATACAATGCATAAGATCTAGGAGTTAATAAGGTCAATATGATTTCTATTTTAAGTCCCACAATTACCGTAATTTGAGGAAATACAGTGTAATATAAGAGTGGGGTAGGAAGTATATTTGGGCAATGGTTCATAAAAGAGACTATTTTTAAAAGTAAAGAAAATGCAACCTCTCTTAGGATCAAAGGAACTTATGCCTTGAAAAAAGAAAATGCTGTTAACAATTCCTTGAGAATATAAAAAACATATCAAAAGCAAGAGTGAAAGACATAGATGTAAGCTATAGCATAGGAAATTCATGTTTAGTATAAGGATTTCCTAATAAGGAAGAAATAATTGAATTTTTCATGAGATTATTTTTCAAGAATATTTCAAGATTATTTTAAAATCTGCCCTGCCTGAGGTGGTGTCAAGCCTAAATAACACTGTAATAAAAGTCAAGGGATCCATTCTAGACAGATCTGTCATTACCTATCTATAAAATTTTAATTTCTCTGGACCCTTGGTTTCTTACTTCTAAAGCAAGCATCTCTTTCACCTCTAAATTTGTAACTGATAATTCAAAGTTCATTTCAGTCTGACAATTATATTTTTTGCTGCTATATACAGACATAAACTTAGATAAAAGCATGAAAAATACTCAAGAATGGATTTCAAATCACATATTTAACACAATATAATCTGATATTTACTTTTGAAATTCTTTTTCAAACTGCTTTATGCATTTCAATTTTTTATTGTACTGTACTCTTACTCTATAAATTAGCCTCCTTTTCAACTTCTGATCCATATGCAGAAATCCATCCATAGCTTCTGGACCACTTTTTTAAAAATATTTTTCATTGTAGTAAAATATACAAAACATAAAATTTACCATTTTAACTGTTTTATTTTTTTAAATTATGGTAAAATACACATAAAATTCACCATCTTAACCATTTTTCAGTGTACAATTTAGTGGCATTAAGTACATTCATAATGGTGTGCAACCATCACCACCACCCACATCGAGGCCTCTTTTCATCTTGCAAAACTGAAACTCTGTACCCATTAAACAATAACTCCCATTTCTCCTCCCATAAGTTCCTGGCAACCACCACTTTACTTTCTGTCTTTATGAATTTGACTACTCTAAGTACCTCATATAAGTGTAATCATACAGTATTTGTATAATAATTTTGTGCATGGCTTATTTCACTTACCATAATGTCTTTAAGGTTCATCCATGTTGTAACGTGTCAAAATTTCTTCTTTCTTAATGCTAAATAATATTCCACTGTTTGTATATAATACCACATTTTGCTTATCCATTCATCTATCATGAATACTTGGTTTCCTTCTACTTTTTGGCTATTGTGAATAATGCTGCTATGAACACGGGTGTACAAATATCTGTTAAGAGTCTCTGCTTTCACTTCTTTTGGGTACCCAGAAGTGCAAATGCTGGAATGTAGTAGTTATATGTTTAATTTTTTAAAGAGCCACTACATTGTTTTCCACAGCAGCTGTGCCATGTTACATTACCACCAGTAACACACAAAGGTTGCATGCAATTCAGGACTTTTATACATTAAACTATTTCATTAATTATTTTTAAATAATACATGATGCTTCAAAAACAGACATTGAGACGATCATCTGAAACACCTCCATGCTAATACAACTATCATTTTTGAAAATTCCAAATTTTCTAATTTAATATTTTTATGAAATTTTAACTTTATTCAATTTTTATTATTTTTTCACATTATAAGCATTTTCCATGGTATTATGAAACTAACATGATTATCATTTTAACGTTTGTGTTATATTCAACCAAGGGGAAATACTATAACTTTCTTAATCATTGAAACTTGGAACATTCAAGTTGGTTCCAATTTTCCAGTATCAGAAATGTGCATTGAACATATAGGTGCATGAATCGTTTTTCTTCTTTTGAATACTTATTAATCTGTTAAAAGATACACGCATTTTAGAGTGCATACCTTTTAACAAATGTGATTAAACTTCTTTCAAAAGTGATCATAGAGATTTGTATTACCCCAGCACCTCTCACGAGTGGGGCCCATGATAGGGGGTACTATTCTTCTCTATGTATCACTAGTCTCTAACAAATTGCCTATCACCTAGTAAACACACAATCAATGTTCACTAATTCATAAATGAATAAATAAGAATGCCATTTAACTAAATCCTCACTATCACTGAATCTTATATTGTTTGCAAATTTAAGGCAGCCACTACATTTTAGACTATTTTAAAACTATTTAAAGCAATTAAAAATTGGCCTTTGAACCAGAAGGTTCATAAAAGATGAATCTTCTTGCCAGCATAAAAGTCTTTCTCAGTATTTAAACATTTTTCTATACATTGCCAAGTGTAATGTAATTTCACTCAATTATAACTTTTCTTTCTAAATATAAAAATTGTGGGATCATATTCCCAATATGCCAAATTTTGTTGTATGAGGTAGATACAACTTCTATTTAGTACTTATATATAAGCAAACGAAATAGTATCAGCCATACAACTCATAACTAAAGTGTAGTTCGTTCTAAATGTTTTTGGTTTTATTTTGTTCATTTCTTTTTTACTGTGAATTTTCTATCCATTAAACCGTAAGCTCTTTGGAGTTAAATGTTTTCTTTTTCATCTCTGTATCTGTCAAACTGATTTGCACATTTTGTACATAGTAGGCATCAATAAATATTTCAGGTATATTTATTATGCTCTATGTTTGATCTTTGATCATTGAGAATAGTTTTTAATGATCATGATAAAAGAAATTATATATGCATTTAAAAAATACACATTACAAGGATCCCTCTTTATATTAAAGTAGTAGAATAAAATCAGCAGATAAAAAAGGAAGTCTCATTCAATGGTAGAATGTCATAACAAAAAAAAGGAAGCATTAAACTATTCTAATAGTCAACACAGTAGTCAATTCTTCACAGATTGTAAATTATAATGGTAATGTTACTACAACTGTCAAAATTCTTCCCAAAGCAATCTTCAAGGCTAATCAACATAGACAATCACTCTTTTCATTTCTATAGCAGTAAGAAAATTTTAAGCAATATCTTTTGATTGGAGTTATCTTGAAAATTGCTTAGTTGGGAGCCTTATTTTAAAATGCGACAAGCCTGAAATATTAAATGTAATTTTCCATGCAGCCTACAGAAGAATGAAACATTTGGTACATTTTTCCTAATTGTTTCTGATTGCTGCCTGGGTAGCTTCAGCACTTCTCCATCTTCAAAATCACCTTCGAGGGCTTCAACATCTTTGACCATTACTTTTAATCAAAAATAAGCTAAATATAAAATAATTTGGCTATTACACGGCAGAAATCTTCACAATACTGGCTTTAACATTTTTATTTAATTAGCCTTAAGGAAAGAGCCCTCAGAAGTTAACTGTTGGTATTTAATGAATGCTGATTAAGGTGACATATTACCTGATGTTAATATTCACAGAAATCACTACCCAGGCAAAGTGGTCAATACTTAAGTTAACACAGTTTAGTTTTCTAATGATAACCATGTTTTGTTTAGGTCTTCTTAGCAGTAAATAAAGCTCACTCTTATGTTTAAGTATGTCATTTAGAAAATTTATGCACTTTAAAAATGTATTTGCATAAAAATAAAATTTTATCAACTGTCTTTATTTCCACCCATAGCATGATAAAGTTAATGCAAAAATAATACAACAGCAGAAATATACAGTTATATAGAAATATAGAGATATAGCCCACTCTCTTAATACTACTGAGAAGAAAACTGAAATCTGAAGAGTTTGACTTGCCCAATGTCAAATTATCAAGTGTCTTGTAGAGCTTGAATTTTAATTCAGATCTCAATATTCCTGATAAATACACTTTCCATAACTCTATGAACATCATTATGTTTCTCTTTAACAGTAGGAGATTGTGTTCTTAAATTTCCACTATTTTAATCTAGAATAAAGTTTTCATGTCCATTTATTCAACAAGGAAGAAATCAGTTATTGAGTTCATGTTTTGATGAGGAATGAGAAAAATACTGGTCTGGCAAATAGAGATCATGCAAAGACATCAAAGTATTTCAGAGTGGTTTTCTCAGGTAGCTGCTGCTTTTGTTTCTGAAAGGAAGAAGTCATTCTCTTTGGGAGGAGGCAGCAATGAATGGGGCACTGGTGATATAATCAAAAGAAGGGGAAGATGGGCTTCAGGCCTTTCTTGTAGTTATTCTTAAAGATTGTTTACTGACTCGTAAGGCAAACACTATTCATTCTGTGCATCAGGAGAAAAAGGAATAAAAATTCTGGAAGAGTCCACATTACACTCAGGTGAGTATTTTTAAGATGTACTATATTTTAAAGAATTTGTATATTGGAGAATGAAGAAATACATAAACAAAAAAAAGTCTTTTCTTAGGAGTAATGGTAATTTTTAGGTTTTCATGGCCCACTGTTCTAGCCCAGAGTACATTTGGGTACAACAATGATATAGGAACAAGTTGCCCAGGGATACTGAATTGTGAAGTTCAGAGTGTTTGCTTCTACACTAATTGAACCACTGAAATAAAAAAATTTTCATTTGATTTTTATAGTATAGACTATGAGTATGTGTTTGGTTTTATTACATGTATTATGCAGGCAGGGTATATATGTCTTTAAAACAAAGCTTGCCTCTGAAATATTATTCATTATTATGACGCCAGGAGAAAATGTCATAAGGGAAAAAACTCACAGGGAATAAAATTCGCAGGCTTTCATATAAAAGCCGCATTATATAGCTATCTCTACAAGTACATGCATCTCTTTTTTGTGTGCTGCTCTTTACTGGTATATACTTTTTCTACCTTGTAGGAGTCTTGTAGGAGTAAAATTTCTATGTGAAATATGAATCAGATATTTGGCCTGAAATTCATATATAACAGAATTTTTAAAATTCAGTAGGATTACTAATTATTCTAATATTCATTTCTATACATTGGTTTTAATTTAATTTAAGAGTCTAAAAAGCAGCTCTGGTAAAATTGAAATTTTAAAAAACTATTGGCATAAATTTTATTAAAATGAATATACTTTAAAATTATATTGCTAAAGACAAAATCACATATAAAAATTTATTCCAGTAATACTTAGTCATTGCTGATTCAACAAAATAGGAGTTATTTGGCATGTTATATATAACATATACTTTATATATACAAATATTTTACATATATACATAAGAGTATATATACACTAATATGTGTTTTTTTCTTATATATGAAAATTGATATTTACATTTTATGCACAACACTGGAAAAAATCTAATAACCTTGAGAATGTATACATAAATTCAGTAAATGTTCTCATTTACTATACAAAATGAATTAATTTTAAGGATTGATAAAACACTGCAGTGATCCAGAATCTAAGCAATCTCTCATTATCAGAGCACAGAATTTACCAATATACCAAACCAAATAACTGACAATAATTTTCAATATAATAACACTATAATTTAATTCAATATAATAACATATTGAATAACAATAACAATAATTCAAAATAATAACACTATAATTTAATTTTCAATAAAATAACACTAAAAAACAATATAGCATTTTTCTTCCTATGAAAGCATCAATACTTATTTCTTTATTCAGAGAAACTAACAACAATATATTCCAAATTATTTTCTAGATAAGGTACTATTATGAAAACAAAAATCCACTACACCTTTTTACTGGTTACACATTAAATGACTTGGTGAGGCTTTGGGGGGACAGGGGCAATATTTTTGTCAATTTTTTGTTTGTAATTTTTTATTAAAGATTATAAAAATAATACATACTGATTGCTTAAAAAATTTATTAATAGCACATGACTATAAGGTAAAAAGTAAAAGTTCACCTTCCCATCAAACTCCAGTAAACTTCTTGAGGTCAAGGTCTATCATAGTTTCATATGTATCCTTCAGAAATAAGCATATACAAAACATGCTCATGCTTACCTCCAGTTTTACATAAATAAAATCATACTATACAGACAATAATTTTTAAATTTTTACTTAACATAATTTGGACATCTTTGCATAGAAATGCATGTAGATATACCTCCTTTTTTACCTGTTCCCTATTGAAGAATTTTTGTTTTTGCTATTACAAATGTTCTAACTTTATCTTTGTACAAATATTGCTGCACACTTAAAGTATCTGTAAAGTATATTTCTAGAGATGAAATTTCTGTGTGAAAGGAAACTACATTTTCAATTTTGTTAAATAAAGCCAAGCTATATTTCAAAAATGTATCTCTAATCTACCATCACACCAACACTGGCTTTTGTTGGTGGTGATGTATTTATACATACATACATACATATATATATATTTTTTTTTTTAATAGACAGGGACTGATTCTGTCACCCAGGCTAGAACTTCTAGGCTCAAGCAGTCCTCCCACCTCAGCCTCCCAAGTAGCTGGGATTGCAGGCACCATCTATGTTGCCCCACACTGGTGTCAAACTCCTGGACTCAAATGGTCCTTTCACCTTGACCTCCCAAAAGGTTGGGATTATAGACATAAACCACTATGCTGACTGATATTTATATTTAATGTACAAATTTTATTTGCTAAATATGGTTTCATTTTCCCAAAATAATTATTTAATGTGAGTAACCTCTAGTTTATGTGTTTTTAAATATATTAACCTAAAGAGGTCATCACAATGTAAACTGTAGGAAGTAATTCTAACCAATGTGGACTTTTCCATCTAACAGTAATAGCATCATGAGGCTGGAAAGATTCTAAGAGGGCACAAAGGCTTTCCTCCACAATTAGGCAAATTACACCTAACTATTCCCCCCATTCTTACGTAATTACAACTGTTGTACCAAATAGAAATTCTCTCAGTTAACTTGTTCACTGCACTTTCCTATATATTAATTCAATGGGAAAATGAAGATGTTCACAAGATTCTAAAGTTAGTACATTTATAAACAGAGAACTTGGCAGGCAAATGCCAGGAAAAGGGCATCTACTTGAGGTTACTAATTTCAGTACTATCTTTAGAAATGAATATTAATAATAATGAATTCTATCCTTGGTAACACTGTCATAGAAGAAGTTAACTGGTATTCCAGTTAGTATAGGATGCTAGAATAGGCTATGAAATCTACTTAGTCAACTATCAATTATGTGTGCCAACATAAAGGGGAATCATATTTAATTCAGAGGTATGTAACTTAATTTTTATGGAGTAAAATTATAAATATGGCTGTGGATATTTATACAGAGTTTTGTTACTGTTAAAATTTGATCTTTCAGTGAAGTTATATTCATAAATTTTTATAAAGTATAACATAATTTAAAACTTTAACTCTAGCCTTTTAAATATTCCAATTTGCTGATTTTCAGTCTACCATTTCTACTGTGTTCTCTTTCTTAAACACTTGTATTCAATTTTTAAACTATCCCAAATAAGTTTCTGGTAATGCTAATGTTCTAAAATAATATTAATTATTTATAAATGGCCCTAAAATTAAACATCTAATCTGCGAAGTTATTTACGTGGAATAATTGTGAAATTTAAAAGCTATATGAGAAGATTCAAAATTCTTAAATATAACCAAAATCTGAGAAACTATCCTCTCACCCTACATTTCCCAACAGTAATTACTGTACATTTGTCAGAACTATAATTTAAAATATATTGTATCTTAAAATAAAGCTTAACACCAACCAATGGCAAAGCTATCACATTATACATTGTTTATTTGATGGTTCTATTTATGAATGTTTATGGGATATGAGATTTTCCATATTAAGTCTCAAGTGACATTTTTATAATTATTGATCACTCCCTGTCTTCAATATTTTCACAACTCCGTGTCACTCAACCAACATGCTGTGAACATGCTATGACATTCTAAAATTATCTACCTACCACATGCTCATTCATATTTTTGTTTTTATATGCATATAATGATCTGTGACATAAAGCAATGAGATAGATTTCAACAAGCCATATAAGAAATTGATCATCTTATTTTATAGTTTCTTAATTCTCTTCCGACAGTTTTCTTCTTTGGTTTTCTTCTTGCCCCATAAGATCTAAACCTTGGCATCCTCTTTCAATCTTATGACATCAACTGTTTTTTGTTGTTGTTGTTGTTGAAGTACAGAATACTCCCAAATCTGTCTTGACCTCTCTCCCAAGGCCCAATCATTTATTTCTAACTGGACATATCCACCTAAATATTACACCAGCCTCTCAAACACATGTCTCAAAATGAAATCATTATCTTTCTTTCCAAAACCATTCTTCCCCCGTGCTTATTTATTTTAAGGTACCTGAAACTATGGACACCAAGCCTGATTTCACTCATTATACTTGGTGCTGCAGCTCTGCATTATTTTCAGAGCTCCCTGGCCAGTGGTCTCTGGGCAGTGGGGCAGAGTATAAGTTTCATGGTGTGTTTTTTGTGGGGTTTTTTTGCTTTTTAGCAAAAGAAGTAACTGAAGTATGAAGTGAAAATAGGCATTACCATTACACAAAAACATGTACGTCATGATAATGTCTGGCTAAATATTTTCTCTGGTTGAAGCAGCAGCTCCAGATTCTTCACAGTCTGTTTCATTTTACATGAATCAGCAAGGTAGAAAAAATATATGAATCTTGGACAAAGAGATAAGGGCTTAACTCCAGATCTCATCATTTATTTCACTTTTCTGAAGCCCAGATTCCTTATATTTGAAACTAGACTAACAACAAGCTGTCATAAGGTTAAGATTAAATGAGATACACAAAGCACCTGATTCTATGTATGCTCTAAATATTTGTTAAATGAATGAATGAATGTTCTCCTATCCAAAATACCTCCTCTCCCATATTTTCACCCACTTAACTTCTACTTGTACTTGGAAACCAGATGGCAGCCATCCTTAATTTCCCCAGAATCATTTGTGTCCCACTTCTGTTTCTATAGCTCAGTACCTGTTTATCATACACTCTATACTTACTATGTCCTTATTGTCCAAATTATGTCCTTGATGTCCAAGTTATATTTTGGTAAATTCCTTAAGTATCATGTTTTATTTGACTTTATATCTGTAGCAATTAGTGTGCTTCCTGACAAATAAGAACCACAATTCCATTCACTTTTTCAAAAATATTAAATATTTTATACACACATAATAACCAAAGGCCTTGTACCATAAGCTTTACTAATGTTATCTAAGTAAATGCAATGTTCAAATATATTAAAAAAAAAACAAAACAAAGAAACCAAATACCAACAGCAGGTTTTTCAACAATAAAAATGTTAATTCTGTTTGGGTCACACATATTCACATATTGCCCGTAAGAAAAATGGGCATTATAAATACAGCTTCCCTACATAAAGATAATAGTTCACCCATACTAAGCACTTAAGCTGTGCCAGTTACCATGTGATTTACAGGTATGTAGATTTATTCCAATCTACATAACTTTCTGTGGGTTAAGTTCTATTATCAGTTTAACTTTACCAGATAGGAGATATGGTGAGGTAACTGAGCACAGGAGAAATTAGGTAACCCCACAAACAGTGAAGAGTGGTGTCAGGGTTTCAGCCTAGGCTTACTGACTCTGGAGCCTCAACTCTTAGCCACAGTGTAGTCAGACTTCTTAGCAGTAACTGATGCTTCAAAGATGCTGAATGTAGTACCCTGACCCATGAGTGAGCTTGAGTGGGAAATATTATGGATGGACCAAAAGCACATTTTCCCATAATCTAATTGTGAAGACACCAAACTAAGAAAGGTTCTATCTGCAAACTGTATCCTTAAAGACAAATATATGTACATCATTGATACTACACAGGGTTTTCTTCCACCTGCTTTCAATAAAGTATGCTTATCCTCAGAACAGCATTATATGTATTTATTTTTTAAAAATAAAACCTTGGGTTTAACAATAACACAATAATTTTTTTCCATTATGACTTGAAAACCTAAATGCTTAAATTAAGCCACCATCATCAGCCAGGGAGGAGGCAGGGGGAAGGGGGCGGGGGGAAGGCCACATTTATAGTTTTGAGGTAAGGAGATCCAAACGAGACAGTCCTCAAGGCACTTAGGAGTCCCAGGTGTGCAGAATTGCTAGGTTATCAATCACGTAGGAAAACTTCTAAATCAGTGTAGGTCAATCATTGCTAAAGCTCTCAGGGGCCGCCTTGAGGCTTCCCAACTGGCAATCTGTAAAGTGTACAGAATTTAAGGGGGAAATCAAATTTCGTGGAAAATGGAGGAGGTGCGCACTGGGCACAGAGATAACTTTTTAATTGTCATAATTGGGGTTTTTGTGGCAGGCCTTTGAAAATTTCTCGGTCTGAAATTAACGCTGTAATAAAAGCCACAGCGCTTTTATTGGAATACAAGAATTTCGCCTTATTAATAGACATTTCTATGATGGGCATTTTGGTTCCTTGTATTTAAAAAAGCAGCTACAAATCCACTTACGGAAAAAAAAAATGCAATAATGGGGCGGTAGCAAACACGTGTATGCAGTGCCAAATCTTCCAAGCCGAACAGGGCGAATGAAGTATCACTTAAAAACATTCATTACCGTCGGTGTGATGGGCGGTGACAGCCAGAGTGTGGATGTCGTTAATGGAAACCGCGAGACGCTGAGCGGTTAGAGCCCTACTACACCCCTGAGCCGGCTGACAGACAACTCCACCGGACATCAGGTGACC
Source organism: Cheirogaleus medius (assembly GCA_008086735.1). NCBI lineage: Eukaryota > Metazoa > Chordata > Mammalia > Primates > Cheirogaleidae > Cheirogaleus > Cheirogaleus medius. The sequence continues at coordinate 8,289,618 of VBSM01002121.1, read as the reverse complement.
GGACATTCACAAAATGGCGGACACACGTCTATCAGCCCGGTGAGCACGATCCAGCGGAAGAACTTCACGTCACCAGGGCAACGACGCTCTTGCGCAGAGGGGCACAGCCCGGGTGAAAGTTCAGGGCTGGCACTGCGATGCCTGTCTCCACCGCTGATGCCGCTCCCAGGCCCAGGGCGGAGCCAGAGCAGGAGGGACTCCCACGGCCCCTCGCCTGGCGAGCGTAGGCGCAGACCAAGAGCTAACGAAGCGCGCCACTTCCCCGCCTCCGCCCGGCCTGGCCGGCCGTAGGGCAGGGCCCGCCGTGGGAGTGAGCGCAGGCCGGGGGCGGGGCGAGCCGGGCGCCCGGCCCCACCCCTGAGCGCGCGCGTACTGCTCTGCTCTGGGTGGCGTCAAATGGAGTTGACGTTAGCCATGGAAACCTGGAGCGGGCCTGTGAGGGACCGCGGTGAGCTGCTTGTTCGACCGCCGCAGCTTCTCTGCCTTCACGTTCTGGTCGCAGCCAGCCTCCCAGCGGGAGGGCCCAACCCGGGTTTACTTGCAAAAATGCAGTCCCAGGGCTGCCTTCGCGTCTCCTCTTCCCTCGGGTGATGAGGTATGTTTCGATCCCCGGCGCCCCCTGGGGACTTCTTCGGCGCTTTAATTCCCAAGCCTGTGCATAGCCACGTCGTTCTTGCAGCTTTCATTGCCACAAGAAACGAATTTTTGTTCTTCCTTATAAAACCTTTAAGTGTGATTATTGCATTTTTTTAAGACGGAAAGTGAACTCAGTCGTTAGAGGTAGTAATCCAGTGTGATTTTAACTTTCCTTCGAGAGACTACTTTAGCTTGTTGAGTTGTAGCATTTTGTTTCTAAGAGACCCTTACGAAATGGAAAATAGCCCTTTGACCCTTGATTAAGACATAGCCGTGTTACCCTAATAAAATTATCGACTGTGTCCCTTAGATAGCACTGCACTCTTTCTCGCCTTATCTCCAGCTAACCCCGTTTGCCTCAAATTGTTTAACTCATGTCCCCCCCCCCCGCCCCCAACATGAATTGCGCCTTCTCCACTGATGTACACTCTTCTCTCCACAATACCTTGTCAAGGACCAGAATTTACTTCAATAAAGTCTAGCCAATCGTAAGTTATTTGTCTTGCCTCCGAATTGATTATCTGCTCTGTACCCATCATTTTTCATTTATTTTTTCACTATTATTAGGTGTTTGTTTTCTTCGTTAAATCATTCCTGCAATTAGGGCAAAGACCGTCCTGACTGTAATGATACCCACTGTCACTCACTCCAAATCCCCAAATTTTTGTTGTAGCATTCAGTTCAGATATTGCCATTTTAGTAATTTAACTGTTGGAACACCTGTTGGCTACTCCTAAGTTTCGTACTTAAATAGTTGCCTACTAGTTTATTAACTACTGCAGAAAATACCAGTTAGGGAAACTTTTCCTTTCTAAGAGCTTTATTAAAATATCATTCGCATTCCATACAATTCATCCATTTAAAGTGTACAATTCATTGGTTTTTAGTATATTCACAGAATTGTGCAACCATTACTACAGCCAAGTTTAAAACATTTTCACCCCAGAAAGAAACCCTAAACCTTTTAGCTGTTACCCTTCCCCCATTATCTCTACCCCCATCAGCCCTAAGCAACCACTAATCTATTTTATGTCCCCATAGATTTGCTTATTCTGGACATTTTGTATGAATGGAATCATACAATATGTGGCCTTTTGTGACTGGTTTCTTTCACTAGCATAATGTTTTCAAGGTTCATCTATGTGATATATATCAGTATTCATTCTTGTTTATAGCCTAATATTTCATTATGTGGACATACCACATTTTATTATCCATATATTGATGGACATTTGGGTTGTTTACATTTTTTGGCTATCAATACTGCTGTGAAATTCATGTATAAATTCTTGTGTAGACATATATTTATGTTTCTCTTGGGTGTATACCTAAGAGTGGAATTGCTGGGTCATTTGGTAACTCTAGGTTTATTTAGCCATTTGAGGAACTGCCAGAGTGTTTTCCAAAGCAGCTGTACCATTTTACATTCCCACCAGATGTGTTTGAGGGTTCTAATTTCTCCACAACCTGACCAGTACTTTTTATTGTCTGTCTTTTTTATTTTAGCCAGTCAAGGGGGGTTGAAATGGTATCTCATTGTGGTTTTGATTTGTGTTTCCCTAATGAGTAATGATGTTGAGTATCATTTCTTGTGCCTATTGGCCACTTGTATATTATGCTTGGAGAAATGTCTATTGAGATCCTTTTCTCATTTTAAACATACTGGGTTATTTGATTTTTTTGTTATCTAATTATAAGAGTTCTTTATATATTCTAGATACAGGTTTCTTATATATGATTTGCAAAATTTTCTCCCATTCTCTAGGTGGTTTTCACTTTGTGGTGTTGACCTTTTCCTTTAAACACTTTCCCACTTGTCTTATCAAAGAGTGCTAGGTGCCAATCACTTCTAGCTGGCTTAGCTATCAAAAGCTTCTCATTTTGTAGATTCCTCTCAGACCCATCTTTTCCTGAAGACCCTTTTCTCTCAAATTATCCTTCTAGTTCTCTAGCCTCAACATAAAATTCCCTTTCATTTGGCAATAGCTTGATGTGATTCAAAAACTCATTCTACCACCAACTGACATTGTATCTTAGTTAAGTCACTTAATATCACTGTTTCTCAATCTTTTCAGTTAAATAAATTGATTTATTTCTAGTAATTCATGTGAGTTACAGACTTCATTCACCTGATACTTGATTTTGAAAGAAACACTTGTCAACCCAATTGAGTTTATAGTGGGAAAGGTGTGCAAGGTATGGAAATGGTAGGTTAGAATAGAAACAGAAATATTGGCTGGCCCTATGGTACATTTATAATGCTTTGATGTGATCTTCAGCTATTTCCTACCATTTTACTTTTCCATGAGTAATTGAATGCTATCAATTCACATTCTGGTGTTGAACCAACAATTCATCATTTCACTTGTGAAACATTGTCAGTACCTGTAGTATAGATCCTTTGAGCTATTCAGGCATACTTCCCAACCAGTCATAGTTTTCTCTACAAACCAATTCCTGTGAACTTGAATGAATACCATTTTGTAGATCCAAAAAGATGTTAATGTGCTTGTTCCTTCTTTTAAGATTTTCTTTTCAGGTAGCTTGGGTAGATTTTCCTTTCATTGATGGGAAGAGGAAGGTGCTTACCACATAATTTGTAAACCAAAGCATGAAATATATATTTTATGTGTAAGCATCAAATGTTTTTCAAAAGGCTCAAGAATTATAACTGTTTGTTCATGGCATGGCATTCAGTTAAGATTCCATAGAGATTTTCAGAAGTATAGTGTTAGCTATGTTTGCATCTCTGGATTTCTACTGGTACTCTCAATAGTTAGCACTTGACTATCAAAAAATTCACGTGGCATACTTGTTAGACCTGCTCTGATAGTAACAGTTGGTTTTTATCCAGAGCAACTCAGACTTAAGTTGTTCGATATCATGCTTTTTGAATACTTAGATTGTAAACTAGTTTGTTTCTTTCCTTCTTTATTTTTAGAGACAAAGTCTTGCTCTGTTGCCCAGGCTGAAGTGCAGTGGCATCATCATAGCTCACTGTAGCCTCAAACTCTTGGCTCAAGTGAGCCTTCTGCCTCAGCCTCTGTAGTAGCTAGAACTATAGGCATGCACCATTAGGCCTAATTTTTTTTTCCTTTTTTCTTTTTTTTTTTAGAAACAGACTCTTGATATATTTATTGCTCAGGCAAAACTCCTGGCCTTAAGTGATCCTCCACGTTGGCCTCCCAAAGTGCTGGGATTACTGGCGTGGCCACCGTATCCAGCCTCATTTTAAAACATAAGTAGGAATTAGTTTTTCTTGACAAGTTTAATTGTGTTTAATAATTTTAGGTTATTTATAAATTAACTTTCTGTTTTCCTGCTTCTTTTCTCGATAATGAGAATTAAAAGAATTCCGGAGTTGCTTCTAACAATAACAGTTATTTGAGGGGCAAATGATCTTTACTCTACTGGATTGTTACCTCCTTTGGGTCAGAGAGAAGCCTTATTACCATCACCTAGCACATTGTTACTCAAAAGTTATTAAAAACTTTAAATTTGTGGAAAGTACTAATTTATCATTTAACTATTTCTCTGTCAAAGGAAGGGGGTAACACATTTGGCCTATATTAACAGATATCAAAATGTAATCTGTAATCTTCACTAGCATCTTTCAAAAGTGCTTTAAGAACAAGATAACATAGAAAATAAAAAGATTGTAACATATGTCAAAGAGTTAATGCCTTTCACATAAAAAATTCTTCCAAATTAATCAGAAAAATGATCAGTTGATATAGTTTGGATGTTTACTCCTCCAAATCTCATGTTGAAATTCAATCTCCAATGTTGGAAGTTGGGCCAAGTGTAAGGCGTTTGGGTCTTGAGGACAGATCCCTCATGAATGGCTTGGTGCCCTCCCTAAGGGCAGTTAATTCTTACTGTATTTGTTCACACCAGAGATGGTTGGTTAAAAAGATCCTGGCATTCCCTCCTCTCTCTTCCTCCTCCTTTGGCCATGTGACACACCTGCTTCACCTTTGCCTTCTGCCTTGAATCCCTTACCAGAAGCAGATGCTGATGCCATACTTTCTGTACAGTTTGCAGAACTGGGAACTAAATAAGCCCCTTTTCTTTATAAATTACCAGTCTCAGGTATTACTTATAGCAATGCAAAAACAGACTAACACAGCACTCCAATAGAAAAATAGGCAAAGAACATGAAGAGGTAACTTACAAAAACTAAAAACAGTATTTGTCCACACACATAAAGACATACACATACATGTAAAGAATATTATCAGAGAGACCATATTCACGATACAATAATAGGATTCTATAAAAAGGAACATCAGAGATTAAAGAAGAGTTCTTAGAAATTAAAATTATGAGAACAAAAATTTGATAAAATTTGACAAATATATTAGGTGATTTGATATGAAATGTCCAATTTTGAATCAAAAGTTTAGTTTATTATATCTCAAACTAGAAGCAGTAAAATTAATCAAAGTATGTGCCAAAACTCTCAAGGGAGTTTTGCCATCGTAATGGTAGCTTCCTTATGCCAGCAGCGAAGAAGCCTGGTGAGGGAGTAGCAGTGAAATCACAAAAGGCCTTTTCCATAGCTTGTTGAGAATTGAATATTTTTCCTTGCAAGAAGTGAGCCAAAGCCTGGAAGAAATGGTAGTCAAGTTGGTGCAAGGTCCCATTTATACAGTGGATGAGAGAGAGTTTCCAAGTCCAGCTTTTGTAGTTTGAGCAGTATTGTTTGTTGAGACATGTGGTCTTGCAAGAGGATTGGCCTCTGTTGACCAGTTTTGGCTGCTTAATCGCAAGCATCCTCATCATTTCATCCAGTTGGTTGCAGTAGGCATCTGCTGTTATCGATTGACCAGGTTTCATGCAGCTATAGTCGATAATATCAGCACTGGACCACCAAACAGACACTATTAGCTTTTTTTGATGAATAGTTGGTTTTGGACTATGTTTCGGCACTTCAGCTTTATCCAACTATCATGCTGAATGCTTGCAGTTGTCAAACAGAATCCATTTTTCATCACACGTAACAATATGGTGTAGAAATGTTCACCTTTATGTCGTGACAGCAGAGAAAGGCAAGCTTCAAGATGATTTCTCTTCTGACACTCATTTAATTCATGCGGTACCCACCTATCCAGCTTCTTTACCTTGCCCATTTGTTTCAAATGGTCCAATATTGTGGAAATACTCATGTCAAACCTTGCTTCTAATTCACACAAGGTTGAGATGGATTGGCTTCCACTACAGCTTTCAGCTCATCATTATCCACTGTGGTCTCAGGTCACCCACTTGGCTCATTTTCAAGATTCAAATCACCAGAATGTAACTTCTCAAACCATAAATGTACTGTGTGTTCATTAGCCACATCATTCCCAAATCATTCCCATTTCATTGATATTTCAAGCTGTCTGTGCTGCATTTGTTCCACGACGGAACTCACATTCCAAAATAACACAAATTTTTGATTTATCCATGCTTTCACAAAAATTGCTCTAAAAATAATTTGAAAGATAATCACAAGCCAAACGTGCATTAGAAAGAATGAGGATGTACCTTCACAATAATAATAATGATAAAAAAAACAACCAAGAAGTGTCAAAGTGAAATGTCAGTGATATCAACTGTCAAACTTAAGGAAATCAGACATTCCATACTTAATAACCTAATATTAGAAGACAGTAAGTCTCCCAAAAGTACAACATAAATAAAATTGAGGCAAATACCTCAGTGCAAAAGCACTTAATAAATGTGTGTGGGTTCAGTATCACCTCACCTGTTAGGATGGCTATTACAAAAAAATAAGTTTTGGCAAAGATATGGAGAGATTGGAACCCTTGTGTGCTGTAGGTGGGAATACAAAATGGTGCACCTGCTATGCAAAACAGAATGGAGTTTCTTCAAAAAAAATAAAAAGAACTGCCATATGATCCAGCAATCCTACCTCTGGGTATTTATCCGAGACAATTGAAATCAGGATTTAGAAGCAGTATTTACCCCCCGCCCCCATGTTCATTGCAGCATTATTCACCATCAACAGATGAGTGGTTAAAGAAAATGTGGCATATACATACAACAGAATATTATTAAGCATTAAAAAAGGAAATCTTGCCATATGTGACAACATAGATGAACCTTGAAGACATTATGGTAAGTGAAGTAAGCTAGTCACAGAAGGACAAATACTATTTAACACATTGACTGCCACACTAGCAAAAAAAAATTTTTTCCCTGGTGCCACACTGTTTTATTACAAAAATAGAATAAAAACTTCGAAAACAAAATTATCCTTTCTAATTTAATGAAAAATTTGGTTTTTTAAATTGTTTTCTGTGTGTGAGTTATATGCAACTTGAAAAATAGTTCATAAGTGTAAAGGTAAAGAGATTTGTGAGTTACATATGCTTCACAAAGCCCCGGGCTCAAAACTAGCGTGACTTAAATACAACTCATATGGCAGTTTATGTGTTAATACCTGATTTCACTTATGTGAGGTATCTGAAATAGACTCACAGAAGCAGAAAATAGAATGGTAATGGTTAGGGGCCGGGGAAATGGGGATTTGCTATTCAATGAGTATAAAGTTTTAGTTAAAGAAGATGAATAAGTTCTAGAGATACGCTGTACAACATTGTGCCTATAGTTTATTGTACACTTAAAATTTATTGAGGGTAGATCTCATTGTTCTTACCACAATAAAAAATAAAGTCCAATAGAACAGAAAAAAAGGAAGGAGTCAATGAATGAAATCAGTCAATAAAAATAATGTGATAGATTTTTTTTAAAAAAAGAATATTTACTAAATAAAAATTAGACCATTGCTAAAGCTTCTATTTCCAGGATTTTTTGTTGTTGTTGAACTTGGAGAGCTATATATTTAATATAATCTAAAAAAAATTTGCCACTTTTTGTTATTTCTTTGTTTTAAGGAATTTTTAGTCTGGTGTCATGTATGATTGCTGAGTTAAAGTTTGGGAACTAAGAATTCCTTTCCTGTAGATTGCCAAAGTGATATCTGTTTCTTATCCTTGTGAGTAATGTGTAAGAAATATGACTCAGATTCTAAATAAAGCAACATTTCTGTGGTTATTTTATCGGTCCAGTTTCAGAGTAGCATATGAAGAAGCATATGGTCTAAATCAGTATTGTGATGCCATCTTCATCCCTTAAGTTCTCTTTTCACAGCTTTTTTTTTTCCTAACTCTTGAGCCATTTTTCATTTGAACATGTCAGTAGCAGCCATATATATGCATCAGCCCTTCCAAGAATTAACAGTCTTTCACAATTGTATGCCAAATTCTCACTCAGGGAGTAAGTTTTAGTTATTCTGATTTTATTTTCTATGCTAGTAATTCAGATTAGCATGTAGAAGATTTCTCTATATAAATGTAACTGTACAAAGAAAATATTTTTAAATTTTAAATATTTTAAATATTCCAGGATCTGCAATTAAAATTTAAAAAGTCAAATGGTACCAGTTTATCATAATTTTTGTCTTTTATAGTTCCTTAATGAATTGCTAATATCCATTATGTCATCCTCTTTTATCCTAAAAAGAAATCAGAGAAAAACACCCATACTTTAAATCAGCCTTTATGTCTGATATACATGCTACCTGTCAGATTTCCCTCATAATTTTTTTATTGTGTACCTTTTTTCATGACATTTCTCCTTGACTGGCATACCCTTTCATTTCTCCTTGGTTGAGCTCAATCTTTAAGGTCCCGATGGAAGCCCAGACCAATATTTCTCAACATAGTTTTCATAAAACACTGTTACATGATATGTTATTAGATAGCATGGGAAAAATGGGTTCCGTGGTCAAAAAAGTTCAGAAAACTCAAATGATACATTTTAATCCGGTTTGCAGTAGTGTTTTTTGATTTCAAAGATGTCTCAAAGTCTCTAGTTTGCTAATATCCATCGTGAATCTTCAAGACAACAGTCTAGTGTATAATTTCTCAAACTTCTTTGACCATAGACCCCTTTTCAAGAAATATTTTATGGAAGAAATAATCCTGTATCCTTCAGCCTTTTTAAAATATCCCATTAAAATAACTCAAATTAACATCTCAGTGTCCTCTCCCATGTTTCTTAGCCTTCTTGAAGGAACTTATATTCTCCTTGCACTTCTTGGTCTGCTCTCACTTAATGCTTCGTTGCTCCTGTCTTATTTTGTCTCCTGTGCCTGCTCTTCTACCTCTGCCCTTCTCTAAGCTGGCTCCCCCTTTCCTGATGATGAAGGAGATTAAAGTGTAGGATAAGACTGGGAACAAATTAAAATTGGACTTCTGACATCTTAAAATTATCTAGCCCTTTCCTTCTCCACAAAAGAAACCTGGTCATAATTATCCTTGAGGCTCATCTCTGTTTCTGTGTTGCTTTGGGATATACTGTTCTAGACCAAATCTTCCCTGAGCCAATAATACTATCAGTAGATACCATTATTTATTCCATAATAAAAATAAATGAAGATACTTTCCAAACATTTTAAAACTGAATAAATGGTTTATGGGCTTACTGTTTTGAGTGCAGCATAGTACACTGCAAGAAGTTTTCAAAAATGGTAAATACTCCCAGCTTCCCTTTAAAACAGCAATATACCATGTTCTCCAACTTTAGTCATTTTATTTAAGCTATGTCATTAATGTATTGCATGCATCTCCATGCCAAGGTATTTTACTAAATATGGGTAATAGAGAATGTCAAGGTTTGGCCCCTACCCACAAATAACTTATTAGAGAAAAGAAAGAAATATGATAACATGTAAAGAGGCAAACAATACAAGAAGTTACTACAAGAAATGCCCTATGTTAATACATATTACACAGTGAATACAGGTTGAGTATCCTTTATCCAAAATGCTTGGGTCCAGAAGTGTTTTGGATTTGGGATTTTGGAATATTGGCATTATACCAGTTGAGCATCCCAAATCCAAAATCTGAAATGCTCCAATAATCATCTCCTTTAAATGTCATGTCGGCACTCAAAAAGTTTCAAATTTTAGAGCATTTCGAATTTTAGATTTGGGATACTTACTTAACCTGTAGTATATAGAGCAAGCAATGTTTTTGCTATATGGAGAGAAAAGAGACTCAGCTAGGCCAAATTGCTCTGCAAAATTTTTAAAAATAGTTAGACCGAGTCTTGAAAGTTGACTAAAATTACCAATTAGGGAAGGGAAGGGAGGATATCCTAGGCAAAGGAGAGGGCATGAGCAGAGGCACCCAGGAGGAAAAACCACAGGATGTATTTGCAAGGTGTGAGGTTGAGAGTTCTGGAGGGTATTTGGTAATTTGAAGAGGTGTCAAATGTTATATATAAAAAACACAGATCTTAGTATCCTTTCTGAAACTCTTTACACATATATAAACTATACACAGATATGTGTACTCTTTTGTTTTTTGATACAAATGGAATCAACAGTGTGTTTTTTACTTTTCAGTATATTCTGGTCATCTTTCCATGTTTCTGCAATAATACATCTTCAGAATATTCCACTGTTTGGCATATGATCACAGAGTATTTCACTAAATGGATGAGAACATTCAAACTAAACTTTACAAAAGACTCAGAAGTACTAAAAGGGAAATGAATATAGATAGTAACATGCAGCTAGATAATCTGGTTTATAAGGTATCTTCACTTTCTGGCTTCCTTTCCTACGGAGCCACCCTACCTTGTTTTTGACTTGCCTCAATGAAGCAGGAGGGGTCAGCTTTTACCTGACTCCCTGGGGAAATTTCAGATACATCCAGACTTCAAAACCCAGGCCAGTCAGCCAAGTTCATTTTCCTGTCCGATGGCATCTTCCATAGATAATTGGTATCAGAATGCTTACCCCCACCCACAGCAGTGTGACCTTACTTATATAAGAAAGTGATATCAGAATACAGTACAATGGGCCTGGCATCAGTGCAGGAGATAAGCTCACATAGAGGGGAGGGAGGCAGTCTTTTCATTCTCTGAGATTGAACCATGGACCACTAAGGTTTTATTTGGCCCTTTGGCTCTGTTATTTTAGAAATGAGTATAGTTGTCCCTTAATATCTGGGGGAGATAAGTTCCAGGACCTCTCTCAGATATCAAAATCCAAGGATGCTAAAGTCCTTGATATAAAATGGTGTAGTATTTGCATATAACCTATAGCATATCCTCTCATATAATTTAAATCATCTCTAATTGCTGATGATACCTAATACAATGTAAATAGTTATGCTGTATTGCTTAAGGAAGAATGACAAGGGAAAAAGTCTGTACGTGTTCAGTACAGATGCAATTTTTTTTCTGAATGTTTTTATCTGCATAGTTAGTCAAATCCATGGATACAAAGCCCACAGATAAGTATGGCTAACTGCACTTGCAGGGCTGTCATGTAAGTAAAAGCGGTGATTTGTTCTATGCAGCACTAAGACCATGACGGGAAGCTATAAGAAGACAGATGTTTTCAATTTAAAGAACTTCCTAATAGTGTAACAAAAAGGTGCTCTAAGGTACTAATTCTTAAAAGATGACCCCCAAACCTTTCATGATGCCCCAAATCTCTCTCCAGGGTTGATACTGGTTAGGTAGAACTGACTGGTAGAAAGACTATTTTAAACTGACTGGAAGAAAGGCTATATTAAGATGGTTTGAAATTTAATTTTTCTTCTCTAGCCTAACATAAGATCCACTGAGGTAATACTTTGTTGGCTGATCTTGTGTCAAGCAACTGTTTTTCAGAGTAAGCTGTAAAGTATAAGGAAAAGTTAAACTGAAGAGAACCTATGTTATTTGATGCTTAGATTTTTATAGCCCTTGAATGAAAATAATCTAAACTAAAGCATGTATAGATCTTGTTATTATTTCATGCTTCCCCAGTTCCGGTAGATTCTTGAAACTGACAACAGAGAGACTGAAAAATGAATTATTGCTTGCCCATGGTAACATAGCTGATAATAATAAGCATCTACTGTGGCATGTAAAGTGTTTTAATTTCTAGTTCATTGTTCTTCCTACCATATGTTAAGTTGCCATGTGGATTTTTATTGAAATGCTACTTATTTTAGTAGGATTTGATTTTTTTAATTATTGGATATGAGTAACAGTATTTCTATTTTCCACTTGTATTTCCATTTCAATTCAAGGGAATTACAGAGCATATCTTTATTTTATAGAGTGGGGATTGGCAAACTATGGCCCACAACCTAAATATGGCTCACAGCCTATTTGGACAAATACTATAAAAATTTTACTAGAACACATCCATTTATATATTGTGTTGTTTATGGCTGTTTTTGTGCCACAACAGCACAATTGAGTAGTTGTAACAGAATATGGTCCACAAAGCTTAAAAGTAAATACTATCTAGCCCTTTACAGAAAAAGTTTGCTGACCCTTATAATAGAGAAAAAAAATTAAAAACAAACAACAGAAACTCACTGGGAAATGACCAGTTAAACTACTGGCAGATTTGAGTTCAACGCTTTTTGAACTTTCCTTTGACCTCAGAATTCTAAAATGTGAGTTAATGTCTAATGCCAAATTATTACATTCTAGATAAATTAATAAAGAATATGATTAAAAAATAAAAATAACATTTTATTTTTAAAAAAATACGAACAACTGGGCCAGGCGCAGTGGCTCATGCCTGTAATCCTAGCACTCCAGAAGGCCAAGGTGGGAGGTTGCTTGAGGTCAGGAGTTCCAGACCAGCCTGAGCAAGAGCGAGACCCCATCTCTACTAAAAATAGAAAGAAAAAGAAATTAGCTGGGCAACTAAAAATAGAAATAAAATATTAGCCGGGTGTGGTGGCACGTGCCTGTAGTCCCAGCTACTTGGGAGGCTGAGGCAGGAGGATCATTTGAGCCCAGGAGTTTGAGGTTGCTGTGAGCTAGGCTGACACCACGGCACTCTAGCCTGGGCAACAGAGCAAGACTCTTTCAAAGAAAAAAAAAAATACCCCAGCAACTTAGTGCCAAATGTATGTCAGGCAATGAGAAGTAAAGTCTGAGAAGTGAAGTTACAAATCCTGCCCTAAGGAGATAAAATAGAAATGTGTCCCCCCCCCCCAGGTTTTAAGTATGACATTTTCAAATAGTAACTTTCTTTCTTTTTCTTAGAGACTGCTGTATTACAGAAAAGGATGTGACTTTCAGAATAATCCTGAATGTGAAGGATGAGTCCAGATGTGCCTCTGCTGAACGATTACAAACAGGACTTCTTTCTGAAGCGCTTTCCACAGACTGTTCTTGGAGGCCCTCGACTCAAATTAGGCTATTGTGCCCCTCCTTACATATATGTTAATCAGATTATCCTTTTTCTAATGCCATGGGTTTTGGGTGGAATAGGAACGCTTTTGTACCAATTGGGCATCCTGAAAGACTATTATACAGCAGCATTATCAGGCGGATTAATGCTTTTCACTGCATTTGTCATCCAGTGCACAAGTTTATATGCCAGAAACAAATCGGTGACAGTACAAAGAATACTAACCACAGATATCTTAGCAGAGGAAGATGAATATGAATTTACAAGTTGTGCTGGTGCTGAGACTGTCAAATTTCTAATTCCTGGCAAGAAATATATAGTCAATACAGTTTTTCATTCTGTTCTTGCTGGATTAGTATGTGGTCTTGGAACGTTGTATCTGCTCCCAGATAGAATAACCTTGCTGTATGGAAGTACAGGAGGCACTGCTCTACTATTTTTCTTTGGATGGATGACATTATGTATAGGAGAATATTCACTAATTGTAAATACAGCTACAGAGACTGCGACTTTCCAAACCCAGGATACATATGAAATCACTCCTCTTATGAGGCCTCTTTATATTTTTTTCTTCATTTCAGTGGATCTTGCTCACAGGTAAAAACCTACCAAATGCTTTATAAAACTTGCCTTGTTTTTAAGTATACATGATAGGAGAACTCTCCTTAATATTAAAAAAAAAATCTGTGATTAAAAATCATCAAAACCAAACCATTGAGTGATAAGTTTGATGATTAATCTTTTAGGACTGATTTCTATAAAACATTCCTACTAAAGTAGTAGTTAAATCTTATCGAATAGTAAAAAAAAACCAAAAAACAAAAAAAAACCATTTTTAAGATAAATTTAATAAACACTTTTTCAATCGTGTGTTTCACTTTAAATAAGAAGCTTTGAATCTATAAGATAGTTTGGCTGAAACCTGTATAAACAGATGGAACTTTCCTGCGGGGGAGAAAATTAACAATTTAAAATTTATGCACATAAATATATCCAGATTAAGTGAATTAAAGATGAATAGAAAATTTGTTTCTAATTTTTTGATAGCAACAATATTAGAATATTGATATTTTTAACCAATTTGTTACAGAAGAAAAATACAAAATAATTTTAACAAACATAATCGTTACCAAAGTGTTTGATAACACCTTTTGCTTGGTTTTTCTAAATCTGACTTTTATTTCTCAGTTTGTATAGATTGCAGCTTTTTCCAGGTTAGTGTCCAGGTAGAAATGGAAAAGCATGTTATGGACTGAAAGTTTGTATCTCCTCAAATTCACACATTGAAGTCCGAAACGCCAGTATTTGGAGTTGGGACCTTTGGAAGATACTTAGGTCATGAAGGTTGGGCCCTGGTGTGATGGCATTGGAGCCTTATAAGAAGAGACACCAGAGAGCTCGATCTCTCTCTCTCTCTTTGTCATGTAAGGACACAGCAAGAAGGCAGCCATCTGTGAGCCAAGAAGAGAGCTCTCACCAGAACCTGACTGTCCTGACAGCCTGATCTTGGACTTCCAGCCTCCAAAACTGTGGGAAAATAAATTTCTGTTGTTCAAGCCACTCAGTCTATAGTATTTTGTTATGGCAGCTCAAGCTAAGATTTTGGTACTGAGAAGTGGGATCCCTAAAAATGCGGAAGCAGCTTTGTAACTATTGGAATGGGTAGCGGCTGTAACAGTTTTTATGTACGTGCCACAAATACGGACGTCAAGGGTGAATCCAATGAAGTCTTAGATAGAAATGAGGAACATGTTATTGGAAACTGGAGGAAAGGCAGTCCTTGTTATAAAGTGTCAAAGAACCTGGCTGAACTGTGTTCTAGTGTTTTGTGGAAGGCAGAACTTTCAAGTGCTGAAATTGCATATTAAGGAAATTTCAAAGCAAAGTGTTGGAGTAGCTTGATTTCTCCTGACTGCTTATAATAAAATATGAAAGGAAAGAGATGAATTGAAGAAAGACTAGTTAAACAAAAAAAAGGAACTAGAATATTTGGAAAATTCTCAGCCTGTCCATAGCGTAAGACACGAGAAAGCATATTCTGAAGAGAACACCAAGGGTATGGAGCCTGTCACTCAATAAAGAGCTTATGGTATTATATGAGCAGAAATACTGCCAGTTCAAATTGAAGGGGTCAGAGACAGGATGAAATAAATGTAGGAAGACTGTCAAACTTCTTGGGTTTGATAGGATGGGTTGATAGAACTGTTCAGCTGCAAACATGCACTATTCTTCAAGAAAAGGGAAAAATGATGCTGAAGGTGATTGAGAGATCATCAGGACTACCACCTTACGTTCAATAGGTCTGGTGGCCTCCTTCCAAAGCCTTAGGAGCAGGACCCCTGCCTAGAGCTGTGGGAGTGATGCTACCTGCCACCCAAGGGACCTAGAAGGCAGACTATGGAGCCAAAGAGAATTATTTTCAAGCCGTAAAATCTAATGGAATTTGTCTTGCTAGGTTTTGGACTTCCTTGGGACCCATCACCCCTTTCTTTTTTCCTGTTTCTATCTTTTGGAGTGGAAACATCTCTCAAGTGCCTATCCCACCGCTGTATTTTGGAAGCATATAACTTTTCTGTGCTTTCACAGGTTAACAGCTGGAGAGGAATTTTGATTCAGTGTGGATTGTATTTAAGTCTTACCCATATCTGGTTTAGATGATACTTAGGTGAGACTTAGGACTTCAGACTTTATAGTTAATGCTGGAATGAGTTAAGACTTTGGGGCTGTTGGGATGGAATAAATGTATTTTGCATGTGAAAAGGACATGAACTTGGGGGGAGGAGCTGGCCAAGGATGCAATGTTGTGGACTGATTTTGTTACCCCAAAATGCTTATGTTGAAGCCCTGATCTCCAATGTGATGGTATTTGGAGATGGGGCCTTTGGAAAGTAGTAATAGTTAGGTTATGAAGATGAGACCCTGGTGTGATGGGATTAGTCCCCTTATGAGAAGAGACACCAGAGAGCTTGCTACCTGTCTTCTCTCTCTCTCCCCCTCTCCTCCCTAAACCCGCTCACCATTTAAAGACACAGCAATCTGTAAGTCAGGAAGTGATCCCTTACTAGAACCTGACTCTATTGGCAGCCTAATCTTAAACTCCAGAACTGTGGGAAAATAAATTTCTGTTGTTTAAGCCACCTGGTCTGTGGTATTTTGTTATAGCAGCCCAAGCTGACCTAACATAAGGCATTTAGAAATATTTAGTTTGTGTACTGAAACTGACCTCTTGAGTGTCTGTTTGCTATTCCTTAACTCACAGTCTCTTCTAATTGTACTACATTTATAAACCGGAGGACAATATAATGTCCATGTAGTTCTTCACCTAATCAAATGTGTAAGAGGAGACTTCATCAATAAGAAATTTATTATAAATTGATTTCTTAATGCCACTACATTTACTATAATAACTATAAAATAATGTATTACAGTTAAATGCTTGATTTTGAGAAGTTAGTAAAATTGAGTTTAAATAGTATATACATATACAATCCCTTTTAAAAGATTTAAGTTTATAAGATTATTTTCAGGATATATATTCTTGAGTTACTATCTCATTACCATTCCTGAAATCAGACATTATGTACCTGCTGTAATACATCTTTGCATTTAAAATGATGTCCTGAGTTCTTTAATTTTAAAAAAAATCTCAGTTAATTTTTAATTTGGTTTCTGCATTGCTCATTTATATATGAAAGTACATAAAGGTTTTTTACTAAATTCTTATTGAATTTAATATAGAGTTTTAACATTTAGATGGAAGATTTTTTTACTATGACTTAAAAAAATACAAAAGCTGTTCTCACATCTGTTTTTAAAGAAGACAATGACTAATTTATCCAGAAATTATCTCCCATTTCACTTTTAGAAAATTTTAGCTTGTGATTAACAAAATAATAAAGAACTGAGGTGATCTTTATACAGTAGGTGTGATACTGCTACCAAGTGATAGATGAAGTGCCCACACTCTTCTAATTTAAACAGTTGTCTGTTATGTCAGATTGTTTCTTAATTTTGTTTCAGAGGATGTGAAAGAAAGCTGAAGAGATGAGACCCACAGTGTAGTAATCTTTTCTTTCCTCATTCTTTATTTTACCCAGTACAGTTGTGAAATAATAATTTAAAGGACTGTTTGTGTTTTTATCAGACACACATTACAATGCTTAGCTCAGAGATCTCAGGGATTATTTGAATGAATGCTACACATTTACATTATCTAAGCCACTATAACAAAACATCTTTTTTCTGGGAATGTGGATCTTAGTTTGCAGAATTTGAATTTTTTTTTTCAAGAGACTAGGTCTTGCTCTATGACCCAGGTTGGAGTACAGTGGCATGATCATAGCTCACTGCACGCCTGGAATACCTGGGTTCAAGCAATCCTCCCACCCCTTCCTCCCAAGCTCGAGCCACCATGCCTGGCTGAAATATTTTTATAGTTGTTAGGTTTGAAACATAGTTTCATTTTGTTTTTTTCCCTTAAGGGCTAAGATTTTTTTACCCTATAAAATTTCTGTTACATTAACAGAAATATTCAAATTTGAACATTTTCCCATATGAAAGAACCACAAAAATCCTCCATTTGGGGCTGAGTCATATATACAGGAGAATAATCACAGTATATAGTTACTTCAATTAGATGTGCTTATATTTATTTATGATTTTCTTGTGTATAAATGCCATGCAATAGCTTATTGTTTAAGGACAAAAAAGGTTTGAGAGTAGAGTTTAATTTTGGTAAAAATTTTTCCTGAATATACATTATTTTTACATAAATTATCTTATTCTTGAGTATGTTTGCAAGAGAAGTGTTATGTTGGGGTTAAAAAAGGCTGTACAAACCAGCATGTTTTCCTTGACCTTCCCATGGCTTATTATTTGTCATTTGATTTTCTTGATTTGTGTTACTTGAGCGTTTTCTTCTCACAATGAAGCGAGTCTTATTTTAAAACTATGCTACAGAATGTATTCTTTATTTTAGCATCATATTGTTAACCTTGTATTCATTAATTCTCTGCTTATAAAAATTTGAAGGACATACATTATGAGGCAGAGCACATTAGCTAGCTTAGTCCTAGTTATCTGTGAGCAAACACATTATGCCATTACTGTATATATCCATAGTTGCTACACATTTGCTTTTGGGCTATCAACATATACTTAAGTGGAGAAATATACGATAAAGACAACTTGTAGAGTTGTCTTTTTCCTTGACTTTGACTAGCAGCTCAGGTACTCAAGTACAATTATGTTGTAAGTTTTAAGATTTAATTTTCTGTTTTAAAAGTTACCTTTGGAACTCTATAAGTACTTTGACCATGTTGTTGTCTGGATACAGTGGTCGGTTAGCCTTATTCAAAAAATTAGCAATATATTGATAATGTTTATCCTCCTATACTTTCAAATTTTATTAAACTATTCAAAACCATTTGTTGATGTCATATTTAATGCGTAAGTGCTATACCAGTTATCAGTTTCTCCACTTAAGATAGAGGCAATCCCTACTTTATGAAGAGATTGTATTGTACAAACGTGTATTCTCAAATCCATACCATTGGTTATACAAAATGAAACAGTATTATAAATGCTAGTTAGCTCCCAGGGTAACCCACAGAGACACGGTCATAACCTAAGTTGCTCACTTCTGATAGAAACTATACTGACTTCAAATTCTGGTACTTGGGAGCAGGACAATATAGGAGAGAGTAGGAGGAAGAGAAGAGCTTCCTGTCTTTCCTAGCTACTGATGTGTGAATATAAGCCTTTGACTTTCCTAAAATTACTTCCAATTTTAAATATAAAATATTAAACTCTAAAGAAACATTGGTAGAATTTCAGCCAATGTAGTTTAGACATTTAGGGGAAAAATATTTTTGCTCTGGCCTCAGTTCAGTTTTACAAATCCCTGTATTCAATTTTCTTACTATTCAAAGATGGCTTTTAATTACTTCTTCCTTTGCACATTTGAATTCACATATTCTCTAAATGCTAAGCTTGTACACAGTTGAGTAGGGGTAGTTGCTGGTATAGGGAAAGACAATGGTCACAGTTTATGTGTTGATCATTTATAAATGGGGACTGGCCCCTTTCTGTTCATTGTTTTTTTGTTTTGGGGTGTGTGTTATTTTTTGTTGTTTTGTCTTTCTAGAAAAATCCTCTTCTATATATTATTTTGTATGATTTAAATGTTTTCTTTTTTCTTATAGGTTTATGGTAAATATACCAGCTTTAGAACAAATGAATCAGATTTTACACATCTTGTTTATATTTTTACCCTTTCTGTGGGCAGTTGGGACCCTGCCCCCACCTGATGCACTTTTCTTATGGGCAATGGAACAGGTTTTAGAGTTTGGCCTTGGAGGCTCATCTATGTCAACCCACCTACGGTAATTATTTAAAAGTATTGATGTAATATGTAACTTATTCTCAAAAAACATTTTGTAAAGTAAATCTTTTTTTTTCTTTTCCTCTGCAGGTTATTAGTAATGTTCATCATTTCTGCTGGAACAGCTATAACATCATATTTCATTCCCAGCACTGTTGGCGCAGTTCTTTTCATGACTGGACTGGGCTTCTTACTAAGTCTTAACCTAAGTGACATGTGTTTTGTCTTCAAACACAGTGTGACTAGACACAGAATTGGAGCCAAATCTAAGCCTTTACCCAGTTGTTCAAAAAAACAGTTTACATGGAAGGAATGCCTTTTCTACATCATAATATTAGTCTTGGCTCTCTTAGAAACTAGTTTGCTTCATCATTTTGCTGGTTTCTCACAGATTTCCAAAAGCAGTTCCCAGGTTATTTTTGGCTATATTTTGGTGATATTACTTATAATACTGTGGATACTTAGAGAAATTCAAAGCGTGTATATCATTGGAATTTTCCGAAACCCTTTCTATCCAAGGGATGTCCATCCTATGGCTATATTCTTAGAGAAGCAAACAAGGCTCATGAAGATTGGTATTGCCAGACGGATTTTGCTAACTCTAGGTAAGAAGATAAAATCTACTAAACTTGTGTTGTTAACCATATCTATGAAATGTTCAAAAATATTAATATTATAGGATTCCAATATTTGTGTGGTATTACACTTCATACAAGTGTTTATTCTTTTGTTTTTTATTAATTCTTTGAATTATTTAAATGTGCTCATTAAAAAATGTTTGCCAAAATAAAATATATTAGAAGGAATTACTTTGCTTTAATTAAATTTGTCTCATTTTTTTGTTTGTTTTGTTTGTTTGTTTTAGTGTCACCTTTTGCTATGATAGCATTTCTTTCATTGGACAGTTCCTTACAAGAGCTCCACTCTGTGTCTGTCTCTATTGGATTCACAAGAGCTTTTAGAATGGTAATCCTAATATGTACTTACTAGTATTTTCCTATTGCTAAGTTTATTTGTGAGTTTGTTTAACAGTTTGCTTAGATTATCAAATTTTACCTAATAAAAGTGGATAATTTGTATACTGCAGGTATGGCAGAATACAGAAAATGCTTTATTGGAGATAGTCATTGTATCAGCAATGCACTTGATCTCCAGTACAGACTTATGGTGGAACAGAAGCTTGGATACAGGAATCAGACTCTTACTGGTAAATGTGTTTTTTAATAGCTTATTGAGATATATTTCACATACCATGAAATTTTATCCACGTAAAGCATACTGTTTAGTGGTATATATTCCGAGTTTTGCAACCATCACTAAAATCCAATTTTAGAACAATTTCAACATTCCTTAAAGAAACTTCTATACCTTAATAGTCACTTCCCCACTCCTACTCTCCATTCCACCTGCCACCCACTGTAATCCCAGCAACCACTAATCTACTTTTTGCCTCTATTTGCCTATTCTGGACATTTCGAATGAATGGAATTATGCAGTATGTGGTCTTTTGCATCTGGCTTCCTTCATTATATGTTTTAAGGTCCATCCATGTTGTGGCATGTATCAGTATAATCATGCACTGGAAAATGACATCCTAGTCAATGACAGACCACATATGTTAATACAATGGTGGTTTCATGAGATAATAATGGAGACAATAAATTGTATCCCCTAGTGATGCAGCCCTCATAGCGTAATGCATTATTCACATTTGTGATGATGCTCATGTAAACATACCTACTGTGCTGCCAATCATATAAAGGTATAGCACATGCAATTGTTTATAGTACATAATGCTTCATAATGATAACAAGTGACTATGTTACTGGTTTATGTGTTTTCTATACCATGCTTTTTATTGTTATTTTAGAGTATACTCCTTCTACTTATAAAAAAAAAAAAGTTAACTATAAAACAGCCTCAGGCAGGTCCTTCAGGAGGTATTCCTGAAGAAGGCATTGTTATACAGGAGATGACATCTCCATAAGTGTTATTGCCCCTGAAGACCTTCCAGTGGGACAAGACATGGAGATGCAAGACAGCGATATTGATGATGGTGTGTAGGCGAAGGCTACGTGTGTTTGTGTCTTAGTATTTAACAAAAAAGTTTAAAAAGTTAAAAGAATAAAAAAATTTAAAAATGAAAAACCTTTAAGATAAAGATATAAAGAAATAAAATATTTTTGTACAGTTGTACAATGTGTTTATGTTTTATGCTGAGTGTCATTACAAAAGAGTCAAAAAGTTTGAAAAATGAAAGTTTATAAAGTAAAAAAGTTACAGTAAACTAAGGTTAATTTATTATTGAAGAAAGATAAATCATTTTTATAAATTTGGTGTAGCCTAAATGTACAGTGTTTATAAAGTCCACAGTAGTGTACAGTAATGTCCTAGGCCTTCACATTCACTCACCACTCACTCACTGGCTCACCCAAAGCAACTTAAACTTCTGCAAGCGCCAATCACAGTAAGTGCCCTATTCAAATGTGCCAACTTCTGTATATGATGTGAGGTAGGGTTCCAGATTTATTCTTTGGCATATAGCTGTACAATTGTCCTAGCACCATTTATTGAAAAGACTATTCACCCCTGGTAACATTTCTTGGCACCCTTGCCAAAAATCAAATGACCAGAAATGTTAAGGTTTATTTCTGGACTATTCTGAGTTCTCTTCCATTCACCTATGTGTCTATCCTTATGCCAGCACCATGCTGCCTTGGTTACTATAACTTTGTAGTAGGTTGTGAAGTTAGGAAATGTGAGTCCTCCAGCTTTGTCCTTCTTTTTCAATATAGTGGATTCTTAGGACATTCTATATATAAGATCATGTCTCTGCAAATAAGAGATAGTTTTACTTCTTTCTGTCCAATCTAGATGTCTTTCATTTCTTTTTCTTGCCTAATTGCAATGGCTAGAATTCTAGTATAATGTTGAATGGAAGGGGTAAGAGTGGATATCTTATGAGTAAAGCATTCGTCTTTCTCTATTAAGTATGATGTCAGTCTTTTTACCATTAAATATAGTATCAGCTAAGGATTTTTTGTATATGCTTTTATCAGGTTGAGGAAGTTTCCTTTATTACTCAGTTAAGTGTTTTTATCATGAAAGGTGTTGGATTTTGTCAAATGCTTTTTCTATGTCTATTAAAATAATCATGTAGTTTTAATCCTTTAGTGTACTAATATGGCATAATATATTGATTGACTTTTGATTATTAAAACAATCTTGCTTTCCTGGGATAAATCCCACTTGCTCATGGTGTATAATCCTTTTTATGTGTTGAAGAATTTGGTTGCCTAGTATTTTGTCTGTCACCTATATTCATAAAATGTGTGCGTGTGTGTGTGTGTGTGTGTGCATATCTGTAGTTTTCTTTCCTTGTGATGTCAGTCTGGTTTAGGTATCAGGGTAGCTCCAGTCTCATAAAATGAGTTAGAAAGTATTCCATACTCTTCTATTTTCTGGAAGAGTTGGTGAATGATTGGTATTGATTATTCTTAAATGTTTTGTAGTATTCAATATGTATCTTAAATGTTTTATATTGATAGTATGTAGTATTTTGAAGTGCCAAAGCCATCTGAGTCTCAGCTTTTCTTTGTGGGTATTTTTTAAATTATTAATTCAATCTCTTGTCATAGGTCTATTCAGATTTTTTATTTCTTCTTGAGCCAGTTTCAGTAATATGTGTCTTTCTAGGAACTTGTCTCTTTCATCTGCATTATCTAATCTATTGTTATATAGTTCAGCCTTAAGGTACACTGTCAGTTCTCCTTGGTGTCACTTTTTTTTTTTTTTTTTAGAGACGGGGTCTCGCTCTTGGTCAGGCTGGTTTCGAACTCCTGACCTTGAGCTATCCACCCGCCTCGGCCTCCCAGAGTGCTAGGATTACAGGCGTGAGCCACCGCGCCTGGCCGGCGGTGTCACTTTTTTTAAAGAAAGCCCGAACTTTAAAATTTGGTCTTATTTATTAATTGTGAGGTTGTAGAAAATTATACCAAAGAATATAAGGGCTTTTTACTTAAAAATATTAGAACAATAATGAAATTATTATATAGCTTTTCTTATGTGATCTTGAGAATTTGTGAAGTCTTTACGAATAAATAAAATTCATTTTTATATCTCTGCAGGTTGGTATCATACGTGATCGTTTGATTCAATTCATCGCTAAATTGCAGTTTGCTGTGACTTTACTTTTGGCATCATGGACAGAGAAAAAACAACGTCGAAAAACAACTACCACTTTATGCATACTCAACATTGTCTTTTCTCCATTTGTGTTGGTCTTCATAGTTTTTTCTACACTACTCTCTTCTCCCTTACTACCCCTCTTCACCCTTCCTGTGTTCTTGGTGGGGTTTCCCCGACCTATTCAGAGTTGGCCAGGAGCAGTGGGCACTGCAGCCTGTGTATGTGCTGATACAGTGTACTACTATCAGATGGTCCCCAGGCTGACTGCTGCACTGCAGACTGCAATGGCAGCTGGAAGTTTAGGTAAGTAAATGGGTTGTGCTTATGAAATCCTCACTAATGTATTTAAAGTGAAAACCAAAAAAGAACACACAGAAAAACAATTTTTTGAACCAACCATAAAACAGCATAACGGGCCGGGTGCAGTGGCTCATGCCTGTAATCCTAGCACTCTGGGAGGCCGAGGCAGGAGGATTGCTTGAGCTCAGGAGTTCGAGACCAGCCTGAGGAAGAGCAAGACCCCGTCTCTACTAAAAATAGAAAGAAATTAATTGGCCAACTAAAAATATATAGGAAAAATTAGCTGGGCATGGTGGCACATGCCTGTAGTCCCAGCTACTCGTGAGGCTGAGGCAGAAGGATTGCTTGAGCCCAGGAGTTTGAGGTTGCTGTGAGCTAGGCTGATGCCACGGCACTCTATCCCAGGCAACAGAGTGTCTCCAAAAAAAAAAAAAAATAGCATAACAACCATAACACTTTGATGTGTAGGCAGAAACACTAAGTATGAAATAGAAGTACACTTCCTGCTCCTTGTTTTGAGGTAAATAAAGTTATAAAATAAAAATACTAAAGGAAAATTTCATTAAGGTGATTTGACAATTTTTAAATGCATTTTCTTGAATAAATTCAGATTATATATAGTTCCACCATTGAAACATGAAAATACCTTTCCCCCAAGATTTCCATGAATTTATAATGCATTCATATCAAGTAGATGTAATAGTTTAGATCCATAAAGAGTGAAAACTAGCTTTCACTCTTTATGCATGTAATAATACCAGATTGAAGAGTGTATGGAATTTTGTTCCTATCTCACTAGTTATTGTATAGAGACTTAAGCAGTCTGACAAGATTACTATGCAAGATAACATAAAAACTTTAGTCAGAGATCCCAAAGGGAAGTACTATGCAAATATTAGCAAGAAAATAGATTTTTGATGAGAATGAACTAGTTTTATGAGTTTTAATGCTTTTATTGCATGGTAATGGCAAATTTCAACTGTAATATACTTATCTAGGTTGATTTTAGATAAGGTATAAGCTGATAATGATAGTGTGTCATCTCCTACCATATACTTTAGCCATTAAAACTTGTTTTAGAAGTGGTAGATGACTTCCTGGCAAACTGATTCTAGGCAGAGTAGCAATTTAAGATTAGAATTTTAATAAAATGCTTATTTGGGTTGAACTTTTCTAATTATCTATTATGTGAGATAATTTAGGAAAAAAATTATTTTTATAGTATAAATTTTTCATGAGTAACCATTTTTCTTTCTTGAAGGAAATATGCTACACTTTTAATAATTCTATCCAGTTCTAATTAATTTTTATCATAATACTGTCCTACTTTTTAAAATGCCTGTGGGGTTAAACTCAGAAATAGTAATAAGATAAAAATTACATATTATCAAATCTATTACACTCAACCAGGAAGTGTGTTATAAAGTATTTTCTGGTGGGAAAAAAGGCAAGGAGATAACATTTCACTCACATCCAACTGGCAAATATGTAAAAGTTTGACACTATTAAGTTTTGGCTAGGGCATGGGGAACAAGAACTTTGAAACCTTAGTAAGAAGGGAATATAAATTCATACAACCACCTTAAAGAAGTAAATAGCTAGTCTGCAGTAAAGAGATACATATTTCGTGGCTCAGGAATTTCAATTTTAGATTCCATGATCTAGTGATTCCAATTCTAGATTCCAATTCTAGTACATGTGTTTTAGGGATCCTCAAGACCAATCCCAGGTTTGAGTATTCACTAGGAGAACTCAGGGTTAAGATTTATTACAGCAAAAGGACACAGCAAAATCAGGAAAGGGAAAAGTCACATGGGGTAAAGGAGACCAGGTCAAGCTTCCAGGTGGAGTCACACAGAATGTACTTAATTCCCCAGCAACAAGTTGTGACAAGTGTGATATGTTGATTGTCAGAGAAGCACATTTGAGACTCAATGCCCAGGGATTTTATTGTGGGCTGGTCGTGTAGGCACCCTCTGCCTATCACATGCCAATATTCTAGACTCCCAAAAGGAAAGCACATGTTCAGTATATAGTGTATTGTTTGCACAAACAGATATGATGAGAGACTCTTGGAAGGTAGGGTGGTTCCCAGATGCCAGCCAAGGGCCAATCTTATAAGCAGGCCCTTTGAAGAATAGCAATCAGTCCTGCTATGTTAACTCTTTTTTGTACCACATGTTGTACAAGCAGGCTTGCAAAAAGATAATTTCTGCAGCATTATTTATAATAGTGAAAAATTAGAAACATCTGAAATGTTTAACAACCAGGAAATGAATACTCAAATTCAATTATATTTATACAGTGAATTATTGACAGCAGTTATAATGAGTGAACTTTAGTTGTTTGCAGTAGATATGGGCATTGTGTAGACAGAAAGACTACAGTATTGAGAGGAAAAACTAAGTTTTAAAAGTATCTGTACAGTGTGGTAGCATTTTTTTTTAATTTTCAAAACCATAAAACACTTTTATATATTTATATGCATGTATATAAAAATATCCAAAATGTTTAACATCATTAATGTGAAATTGGCTTTTATATATTTTATACTTTTCCTAATATGCTTAACATGTATTTAAGATTTTATGTAACAGTTTCTAATTTGTTATTTTTCTGGAAAATATACCCTTCAGTTTTTATGTATTATCGCCTATAGATGTCTCTTCCAACTGCCTTTTAAAATGCTGAATTTAATGCCTCCTGCTACACAATGAATAGTTATTTCTGTTCTTGACCTAATGAGGGGGTAGAAGGAGTCATGAATCAGTTCTAGATGTGTTATCAGTTTTGAAGATTTACATGGCAAAATAAAGGAAGCTTGAAAAATGATTTTCTTCTTTTTATTTCTTAATTTGTTGTAGGTCTTCTCTCACCTGGGTCTCATTACTTGGGCCGTTTTCAGGATCGTTTAATATGGATAATGATTCTAGAATGCGGTTATACTTACTGCTGTATTAACATTAAGGTCAGCCTGCATTTGAAACCTCTCTAGTATTTTTATAGTACATGTATAAAATTTTAACCTTTATGTACACTCAAACACTTAATAGCTCAATTTGAAAGAAGAATACCTTTTTAATTACCTGTGAAAACATTTAGGGATTTTAAAAGTATATTTCAATAAGCACATCTTGATAGGTAGACTAATGTTGATTCTATAATAGAGCACAGTAAGAAAGTATATCTTCTTCCTTTTCTTCCAGTCCTATTCATTTCATCCCTTTCTAGCTGAGCATCTCAAAAGTGTGAATCAGTAATTTATTTTTTTGAGACAAGGTCTTGCTTTATAACCCAGAGTAAAGTGCCATGGCGAAATATCATAGCTCACAGCAGCTTCAAACTTCTGGGTTCAAACAGTCCTCCTGCCTCGGCCTCCCAAAGTGCTAGAATTACAGGCATGAGCCACCATGCCTGGCCTGAATCAGTAATATTTTTTAACTACTATATGAAATAAACAGTCTCAACTTAATAAAAACTGGCTCTGACCCCACTGCTCGCTCCTATCTGCTAGACCCTATTTCTCTCCTTACTTGAAGAGCAAAATGCCTTACTAGAGATGCTTATTATCATATCTCCAATTTCATTTCTCCCATTCTATTTTCAACTTACTCTAGCTTTTTGACCCATTACTTCACCAAAACTGCCCTTGTTAAGGTCACCATGACTGCCACATTGCTAAATCCAATGATCGACTCTCAGACCTACTCTAAAGCAGCATTTGACAGAGTTGATCTCTTCTCTTCACTTGTTTCAAAGGTTACTTTGATGGTTCCTTCTCTTTTCTTTGACCTCTTAATATCGGAGTGCCCCAGAGCCTAGTAGTCCTTGGTGACAACTCTATCCTCCAAGAATACTGGAGTCATATTTGACTCCTTTTTTGTTTCTATATGCCACATCCTATCTAACAAGTATAGGTCTTTTGTGCTCTGTGACATATGTGGTTTAAAAATATACTTTTTTGGTGGCAGTCTTTTTTCTTTCTTTTTTTTTTTTAAGACAAGCTGGGTTAGGCCACCCATCTATTAAGATTTACATAACACTAAAGTTCACAAAATTTACTTAATCTAATCTTCCCAACCCTATGTGCTAGGATTACTTTTCTTTGAAAGAGAAAGAAAAAGAATCTCAGAGGGTAGATGACCTACTAAAGGTATTTGCCTGTAGCTGGTGGAAACATGACTTAAAAACAGGTCTGAGGGCTCAGATAGTTTTCGTAAAAATATATAAATAAATAAGCAATAACAATAATAATAATAGTAAACAGTAGCCTGGTACATCCTCTTCAAGTTATTCCTTTTAAAGAAGTACTAAGAATGTGGGTAAAATTCATATAAGAATCTATTTATAATATTCTTTTATTCAACATATATTTTGTACGTACCCATTGTGTACCAGGTACTGGTTTAGGCACTGGGGATATCATAGTAAACTAAAGAGAGCTGCTTTATTGAGTTTATATTGTAATGGGAGGACACAGACAGTAATCAAATAAATAAATCTGTATTATGTTATAAAAATATTAGAACAGGAGAATGATAAATTCTGGCACATCCATACAATAGAATAATGCTATTACTCTCATATAAAGTAAGGTGGAAAGGATACAAAACTGCTGTACATAATGTATAATTCCAATTTTGCTTTTTTCTTGCAAAAAATTGTAATTTAAAAGTTTTTAATGTGTGCTTCAGCCTTGACTATAGATATAGTCTTTTAAAATTATGTTCATACTTAATAAGTTTGTTTGCTCAATTTCTAGTGAAATCTCTATAGTAGCTTTTAAAATAGTCGTAGCGTTATTTTTAATCTCTTTATCCAACATCACATATGTTAAGTGCCACTAAGTTTAAGTTAGGATGTAGTTCTTGAGTTAAAGAATTTTTTTTTGTCATTTTCCATATTTTTATGATGAGAATCTATGGGCATTTATAGGACTAGTTACTGTACTCTCTGTAACCAATGATCATAAGCTCAAGTACTTTTTATTTCCTTTTTAGGGATTAGAATTGCAAGAAACATCCTGTCATACTGCAGAAGCTCGCAGAGTTGATGAAGTTTTTGAAAGTGCTTTTGAACAAGAAGAATACACAGAAGTATGTTCCCTTAATGAACACTTTGGAAATATCTTGACACCCTGTACTGTTTTGCCTGTGAAACTATATTCCGATGCCAGGAGTGTTCTATCTGGCATAATCGATTCTCATGAAAACTTAACAGAATTTAAAGGTGACCTTGTTAAAGTACTTGTGTGGATACTTGTTCAGTATTGCTCCAAAAGGCCTAGCATGGAGGAGAATGTTCACAAAACTGAAAATAAAGGGCAAGCACCTCTACTAATCTTGCCTGCTTTGAACACTTCACCATATCCCAAATCCCTAGAAGACTCAGATAGTTTAAATTCAGAAACTTTTGATGACTGGTCTGATGATGATATTTTTGAGGATAAACCAACTATCAAAAAAGAAAAAGATCAGCTGAAAGATTTTCCAGGTACAAATTTCCCTATTCCAGGATCAATAGTAGAATCACAGAGGGTTGGTGATCATTCTACAGGCACAGATCCTGAAAACAATCTCTACAAAGCAGTTATACTAGGATACCCTGCTACTGACAAAGGAAAACAAGAAGACATGGCATATATCCCTCTCATGGAGTTTAGTTGTTCACATTCTCACTTATTAAGCTTACCCAAAGAGTGGAGGTCTGCCTGTATACCTAATTCCAAAATGAAGGAGATGAGCTCATTATTTCCAGAAGACTGGTACCGATTTGTTTTAAGGCAACTGGAATGTTTTCATTCAGAAGAGAAGGGCCCAAATGTACTGGAAGAAATTGCAAAGGACAAAGTTTTAAAAGACTTTTATGTTCATACTGTAATGACTTGTTATTTTAGTTTATTTGGAATAGACAATATGATTCCTAGTCCTGGTCTTATATTGAGTGTTTACAGTGGTGTTTTGCCTTGGTCTGTTGCCTTGGATTGGCTCACAGAAAAACCAGAACTGTTCCAACTAGCACTAAAAGCATTCAGGTAACTAATTTTGATTATATATAAGTTGTAACATTGGCAGAAAAATATTGATTTTTTTTAATCACCTAGAAGAAGACAGTCCTTCATTTCTAATTTTTTTACATTACTTTCTTAAAAATGAAAAGAAAAAAAATGAAAAGAAATTCTTAGTATGTATTATATCAGGGGTACATTTGTTTATACGGAGAACCTATTTTTCATATGATTCACTGGATTTCTTCACTTTAACTGTATCATTTCACCCTCAACATTTTATCTAAATTATGTATAATTTCAGTTCAATGTCTTAAAGTCATTTATTGACAAAATTTGTCTCATCTATATAGTTTATAGAAAGTATTCTAAAATTCTTTGGTTATCCATTTTGTAGGTATACTCTGAAACTAATGATTGATAAAGCAAGTTTAGGCCCAATAGAAGACTTTAAAGAACTGATTAGCTTCCTTGAAGAATATGAAAGTGACTGGTACATTGGTTTGGTATCTGATGAAAAGTGGAAGGAAGCAATTTTACAAGAAAAGCCATACTTGTTTTCTCTGGGGTTTGATCCTAGTATGGTAAGGTTAAAAATGTTTTTAAACATTTTTGTATATTAATCTTAAAGAATGGAAATCAGTTATAAAGTATTTGAACTAAGTGATAGATGACATAACATTCTAGTTGCTGATATATTTAATTATAGTTAATTAAGACATGTGTAATCATAACTTTAGAGGTGGTTCTTGATTCTGAATCTGAGTTTTGATCTTGGTAGAAAGTTTGCCTAAATGCAATGAGATTTTTCTCTAAATTTATAAATAAAATAGAAAGGCCTGAATGTAATCTCTTTTCTTTATCTCCTCCCCTGCCCTTTTATACTTTAAAGGGAGTTTACACTGGAAGAGTACTTTCCCTTCGAGAATTATTGATCCAAGTTGGAAAGTTAAATGCTGAAGCTGTTAGAGGTCAGTGGGCCAATCTTTCATGGGAATTGCTTTATGCCACAAATGATGATGAGGAACGTTATAGTATACAAGCTCATCCACTACTTTTAAGAAACCTTACTATACAAGCAGCAGATCCTCCCCTGGGATATCCGATTTATTCTTCAAAACCTCTCCATATACGTTTATATTAGAGCCTACTTTGACTTGTGATGTGATGTCATCAAATGAGGTGTTTATATTTTTCATCATAGAAAAGTTAGCAGTGTGATTCCTGTAACTTCACTGGACTTTTCCCTGCCGCATTCAGATGCCTGAGAAAAGCTAAGCTCCTTAAAGTTGATTCTTTTACATATCTTAATGGTTTAAAGATCTTTGTCTAATGTAAAAGTTAGAACAAATTGGCCAATATTTGTGCCCTCTGGATTGTAATAGGCTTTGGTAAATATGATAAAACATTTGTATAATATTAGATAATGATTTGTTAATGTTTTCTTAAATGTGTGATAGGTGAGTTATCTTACAAAAGTCAACAGCTATGTAATTTTTACATACTGAGAAGATACACATGTCAATGTTTTTAAGTGATGATAGTGGATCCTACTGAAGGTTAACATAATGTATATATATATTTATTTGAAATATAATTCGTTTTTATGGCATTTTCAAATGTGCTGTTTTATTTTAACATTTAACATGGTCTGAATATTTTTATATAACATATTTGTTTTCTTTTCATATACTTCAGATATCTTAAAATTTTTTAATAGAATCTTTTCCCTCCTTTCCAGATATCCTTTGAAAATACACATGAAAGGAACAGGGTTCATCCTATTTATCATGTGAATACTCATAGGAAGAGCAATGTTAGGGTGATCTGAGTATGACTGCTAGAGGCCATTCCATAAATCTGACCCCTTCTACATTGCTTTCAACTGAAGTTACTGCTTCTAAAGAATGATTAACCCGTGAGACCACCAGTTACTAGTGTGTTAGGGTATATGAACTAAAGTCAGAAGGAGATGAGAGGAAAATGTTTATAATGTGATCAGAGTGTTATTTTCATTCTCTTCCTGCTTAGGAACTCTTTACAGGTACTTACAAGGGGGATGAACAAAGAATCTGCATCATTTGAGAGATGAATTTCCTCCACTCCTCACTTAATTTTCAACTAAATCTACAGGAGCCCCCTAGATTGGTAATACAGTAATGCATTCTCTTTAGAAATGACAAATTATTTGAAATGTAACCAGTTAGGTTTTCATTATTATTATTACTCCATTTATTTACTATGTGGACCATTTCATTCCAGCAATGTTAAAGGGTAAACTTTTTGAGCTAATTATCGGTTAATGAATTAATGAAATTTATGTGTTAACCTTTTGAGGGGGAGGCAATGTAGTATAGTTACTAAGAAGACAGTTTTATATTATATCTGAGCTCAGATCTCAGGCTCATGATTTACATAATTGTGATTTACTAGCTAGTTTTATATTTTTATGGTCATGTAAGAAAATATTCTCATGTCATGAAAAATTTTCTAATTATCAATTTTAATGACTTCCTAACATTCCACTGATAGATATAATTTATTGGACTGTCCCCCAGAATAATGGGAATTTTAATTTCGGAGATTTTCACTATTATATTAATGTCAAGCCATGCCTTCCCTTGACCTTGCATCTTCCTCAAACTGCTCTCATATCTCCATGTCATTCATGGCCAAGTTTCATTAGCTTACCATTCCAATCTGGATTCTATCTACTATTCTCCAAAATAAAAAAAAAAGTTTTATTAAGGTCACTATTGACCTTCATATTGTCAAACCAGCTGGTCACTTTTATGCCCTTTTCTTACTTGCCCTCTAAGTAGCATTTGGCACATTGACCACTCCTTGAATCACCTTTTGTGTTTTCTTTGGGCTTTCCTGACACCATACTGACTTTATTTTCTTTCTGTCTTCCTGGCAACTCCTGAATCACCTTTGCTGCTTTTAGTCTTCTACCTGACCTCTAAATTTTGGAATTTCTCAACAATTGGTTCCAGGCCCCCTCTTCTTATTCTGCATTCACCATAGATAGTCTCATCTGCTTCCAAGACTTAAAATAGCATCAATAAGTAGATGATGATCAAATATATGTACCTAACACAACCTCTCTTCTTGCACTGAACCTATATATCTAACTTATATTTCTACCTGATATATTAAAAAACTGATCTTACTGTATTTTCCCTAAAACCTACTTTTCTACTTGCAACTTTTAGTAGTGTGTAGGTAATTCACATCAACCATTTCATGGAGAACTGGGAAAAACAGTGTTTTTAAATTTACTTAAAGGCATTAGAGAACCAAGAGACAGTGAAGAATTACCTAAGATCCAAGGCAGACTGATACTTAGAGTTGAGCTCAACATTTGGGCTTCTTTTCTTCTAGTAGCACATGCCAATTCAGGCAAAAAGTGGTTGAGAATCTAAGAAGCTAAGTAGCCCTTTTGACAGCCTTACTACCAAGTTAGAGGGACAAAAATTGGAGTTCATGTCTCTTCAAGGAAGGTGGGTGGTGGGAGAACCCTGACCACACATTGAGTTGAAACCCTCAAGGACTATATCCTAATTTTAAAAATGAACAAAAAAAAAAAATGATGCGGTTTGAATCTTCTCACTACTCAGAGCAAATGTAAATCCTCTCTGGACTAATCTTTTAAGTTTTTTTAATAATTTTTCATATTTAATATTGGGCAGTAAACTTAAAATAAGGCTTCTGAAGAAATCCAAGAGAAGCAACAGACATTAGAAGCAGGCTGACAGGGAGCCCAAATAATAAAGTTACTAAACACAGGCTCTAAAATTATTACATTTAGTATATTTAAAGATCTAAAACACAAGATTCAGAATTTTAGCAATAAGAAACTATACAGAAGAATCAATTGGCAAGTCCCAAACCGAAAAATACATTAATCAAGTTTAAGAATTGAGTGAATGGACTTGATAGAAACGGGATAAGCTGAAGTAAGAATTAATGAACAAGAAGTTAGTTCAGAAATAAATATCTGATATCAAAAATAAAGAGACAAAAAAATAGAAGATATAGTTGAGAAGACAAGAAACATGGGATTAACATGAGAAGATCTAATACTACTGTAATCGGAGTACCAGAAGGAGAGGGGAGAGAATGTGGCAGAGAACATTTGAGGAAATAACTGAGATTTTTCCAAATTTTTAAGGGGCATCAGGCCTTGCAAGATCCAAGCATGATAACTTAAAACAAAACTACACCTCAGCACGTTATAAGAAAAAATAAAACACAAAAAGGAAATCATAAAAGTAGCCAGAAAGGCATAAAAGACACTAATTTTCATGGAGCAACAACTGCATAAAACTGATAGCTAACTTCTCAACAGAAAATATGGCAACCAGAAATCTACAGTGAATTTTCAAGTTGCTGAAAGAAAATAACTGCAAACTTAGAATATACTACCTAGCCTTTCCCCAAAAACAATTCTTCAAGAATGAAGGCAAAGACACTTTTAAACACAGTAAATTCAATAGCAGATTCCTATTAAAAGAAATAGTGAAGAGTATTCTTCAAACAAAAAGAAAATGATACCAGAAAAAAGCTTAGGGATAAAGAAATGAACACTAATTTAAAAAGAGAAATATATGGCTAAATCTAAGTAAATATTTACTATATAAAATAGTTTTGGAGGTTAAAATAAATATAATGTTAAAATACATGAAAATAATAGTATATAAGTTTGGTGTCCTTGCATTATCAGAAAGAAGTTAAAAGTACCAGATAATATTAGACTTTGCCATGTCATCTATAGGGTAACCACTAAAAGAACAGCAAAAAACAAAACAAAAACAAGTGTATAACTACTAAGGTAATAGAGGGGGAAAGTGAAATAATAAGGCAGAAAAGGAGAGAAAAAATATAAAACCAGACAAATGGAAATCAAATAGAAGATTAGGAGATTTAAACCTAAATATCCGTTATTATATTAGGTGTGAATGGACTGAATGCTTCAATTAAATTCAAAGAATATCAAACTGAAAAGAAAGAAAAAAACCCACAAGGTATCTTTTATAAGAGACATACCTTAAATTTAGGAATACAGAAGGTGGTAAGTAAACAAGAATAGAAAAAGTTACAGTATGAAATACAAAAAAAGGGGGGGCTTCTGTAAGCTATAGCAACATCATTCAATGTAGACTTTAAGGTAAAAAGTGTTATAAAGAGAGACACTTAGTAATGATAAAAGATTTGATTCACCAGAAAAGTTCAACAGTTCTAATTTTTTAATGATCTCGTAATATAGCCTCAAATATTTAAGCAAAAATGAACAGAATTAAAAGGAGAAAAGACAAATCTGCATTCATAGATTTTAATATACCTACCTAACTCAGTAACTGATAGAACAACACACACACCAAATAAGTACATATGTAAAGAGTGGAATAAGATTTAAAAACTTAACATAATTGGCATATATAGAACATAATACCCAACAATTGAAAAGTATGCACTTTTCAAATGTACATGGAATATTTACCAAAACTGACCATAATCTGGGTCATAAGAACAGAGTATATTCTTTGGCCATGTGTCATTCACCTACAAATCAATTAATAATTAAAAAGTAGAAAATATAAGTTCAGAAATTAACATTTCTAAATAACTCATAGATCAAACAATAAATTACAATGAAAATTTTATATTCAAACTCAACAGTGAAGGGCCATGTCAAAACTTATGGCATACATATAAAACCATGCTTAAAAGGAAATTTATAGTTTTTCTTTTTTTTTTAGAGACAGGGTCTTGCTGTCACCCAGGACAAAGTGCAGCAGTGTGATCATAGCTAACTGTAACCTCGAACTCCTAGGTTCAAGTGATCCTTCCACCTCAGCCTCCTGAGTAGCTAGGACTATAGGCATGCGCTGCCACACCCAGCTAACTTTATATGTGTGTGTGACCTTGGAAAAGCAACACCTAGTTGCTTTGGGCATCTCTTTCTTCATCTATAAAGGTAGATAATACCACCTGTGTTAGTGGGTTGTTATAAAGAATAAGTGAATTAACTAATACTAAGCACCCTAGTACAGCAAATGGCATATAACAGGTGTTTAATAAGTGATTGCTGCAGAGAGTCCTACCTAATGCTTCAAATGGCATATAACAGGTGTTTAATAAGCAACAGCTGCTGAGAGTCCTACCTAATACTCTCTTTTGTACCTGTCAGCTCTAGGAGAGCATAAGTACCTTGGAGGTAGGATCATTTCAAATACTTCTTTATATCTGCTCAGTACCCAGTGCTCTGCTTTGTGTGAAATATTTCCTACATTTACATTGTTGTGGTTTGAATGTTTTTGTCTCGTCCAAAATTCATGTTGAAACGTAATCTCTAAAGCAACAGTATTAAAAGTTGTGGCCTTTAAGAGGTGATTGAGTCATGAATGGGATTAGGTGTGCTTACAAAGGGTTTAATGGAAGGAGTTCACCCCTCTTGCCCTTCTGTCCCATCCCCCATGTGAGGACAAGGCCTTCCTCCCCTCTGGAGAATGCAGCAACCAGGCTCCATCTTGGAAGCAGAGATCAACCCTCACCAGATACCAATCCTGCTGGTGCCTTGATCTTGGAATTCCCAGCTTTAAGAACCATGAGAAATAAATTTGTACTGTTTACAAATTACCAAGTCTGTGGTATTATGTTATAGCAGCACAAACAGACTAAGACATATGTTAAATGGATTATTGTAATTCTTTGGTTAGAGTTGTTTTAACCTAGATTTTAAACATATATGCTAAAGTATTTTAAAATGTTATTTTATCCAAGAATGTAGTATATGTTAATTCTTTTATTGCAAGATGCATGGCAATCTTTTATTTATTTATTATGTGTGGAAAGTTGTATCTATTAAAAAGTGAAATCACAAACTAGTCTTCAGTTAGTCTTAGTGCATAAGAAAATTGCTGTTTTCAATGTTTTCCATTTCTCCCTCTTGTGACTTAAAAAATATAGTTCTCCTTTCAGTCATGTTTTGCCTTCCAGGTTTTAAAATAAAAGGAGTCTGCATCCTGTAAAAGAGTGACAGAAACATGAATCAGTACCTCATGTTTACCCCAGTTTTTGACAATTAAGTCCTTCTGTTTTAAGGAGCTTTATCACTATGATTCGCTGTTAAGAATCCCAACAAAACTTGGGCAAATGCTTAAATTAGGATAAAAATCATAGGCAAAATTCTAGCTCTACTTGAAAGTATCCCTAATGGGCTTAGCATCATTCCTCTAACTGGTATAAATAGCATTGGTTAGCATCCCCTCATACCATTTCTTAAATACTGAATTCTCCATTATTACTCTTCTGGATCAGTATATCATACTTACACTGATTTGCCTTAATAAATACAAAGGATAGGTCAGAGTATGTAGAACTGAAATATTTGGGAGATAACTCTAAAAGTATTTGTGAACTTTTAGTATATTGTTTAAAGAATAAAACAAGATAATTTATAATCTCTATTGTCATGTTTCATTTGGGAAGACATGCATTTACTACTTCTAAAAATCTGCACTAAGAAAGACTAATAATAATGATAACACAAAATTCAGTGTAGCCATTGATCCCTAAAAATGATAAAGATTCATAAAAAAAGTTCCAGATATACTGTTCCTACCCTGAAGTATTATTAACAAGTACAATTAGCTTGGGATAAGCTATATTATCTCTTAACTTAGATGCTTATAAACGTATGTCTATAAGGGAATGGATATATATAACAGAAAATAATGGGGGAGGGAGGAATAAAGAGGCAGGAAGGACAGAGTGGAGTAAAAAATAGAAGGAACAATTTTTTAAAGTTTCTATGGTTTTGTGTAAAGAACGAGGTATTATGTCCCAAAAATGGTATTGAGAAATGAGAAGATGCACAGTTTGTTATAAAAAAGAACACTAAAGCAATAAGACCATATAATCAATATTTTAAAGATGGTGGTAGGCATTTGACCCAGCAATAGCACTGTTGGGCATCTACCCAAAAGAGCATAAGACATTCTATTATAAAGACGTCTGCACCTGAATGTTTATGGCAGTACAATTCACTATTGCACGGTCATGGAAACAACCCAAGT
>VBSM01002121.1:8233842-8249230 GCA_008086735.1 Cheirogaleus medius | reverse complement strand
TTTTTTTTTTTTTTGTATTTATATCATGAGATTGGTGGAGACCTAGTAAGAAAGTTTTTTAAGCACTGGAAAATTCCGTACTTTCCTGCAAGATTGATACATATTATTAAGAAATATATAAATTGGTCTTACCATACCACTCTTAAAGTTCTCGATCCTTTTCTTTCCTAACTTGCTGGTTATCCACCAGGCCCAGGTTGGCATGTATTGCCACAAATATGGCATTAACAAAAAGGGCTGATCTGCGATCCAGACTTCTTTCAAATCATTGGCCATGGTGATTAACATCAGCCGCACACAACGACTGGTTGCCATCTTGTGGGACTGGTCTCCATAACTGCCTGGAGATGACTAAGAAAATTTAAAAATTAAGTCAATGCTGAATATTTATCCAAGTTATTTCATAGAACTTTCAAGCTGGAAAGGACCCAAAAGCCATCTAGTTGAGTGGCTCCTTTAGTGGGGCCTCCTGCCCCATAGGAGTCCCCATAGGTACTAATGGGGGTTAGTAAATTATTTGTAATATTAATATTTCAGAAAGCCTAACAGAAATCATACACTTACTAGATCAGATTGTGTAGGCTAAAAGATGAAGCTTCTTTGCTTTTGATTAGAATTTCATCATCATAATGTGCTTAATTTTAAGCACATATATTTTAATAATATAATTTTAATTATATTATTACTTTGATAAATAAAAATCAAATTATTAAGACATGCATTTAGCAAATGAAATTCCATAAAACATGTAGCCTTTGGGGATGAAATGGAGAAAGAAGATAAGGGGTTTCTTGGTAGTGAAAAAAATCTATTACATAATAGTGGACTACTTATCAGTGGTATCTTAGCAATTTTATTAGCCTTTATTAAAACTGGATGCAAAGCACTATCAGTGAACCTTAACAATTTTCACAGTGCCACAAGTTAAGTTTTATGAATAATTCACACAAAAGCAATTGTAACACAAAAACCCTGCTATATAGTGATACAACACCATTATATAACAAGTAAAGCATTCAAATTATTCCTAACTAGAAATTTTTACCTTTGTGACTTCTTCGGTTAGGGCATTCTTCACAATATCTGATTGCACAGGTCCTGGGCAAATGTTAGAGACTATTATACCTGGGCATGTGTTGTCAAGTTCAGTTCGGAGGCCATTAAAAAAACCCTAATGGGCCAAAATAAAGGAAAAAAAGCAAATAGAATTAAATATAACACATATCTCATGATGTACCAAAATATATTCTAAAATGCCTGAATAAAAGACAAGTAGTGTAATTGTGCAAACTTATTAGGCGTTTTTAACTGTAAGGCTGAAGGTAATCTAGAACAGACATTCTCAGCTCTTCCCAGGTACGAATGGTTCAATTCACCCCCTTTGGTAGTGGTGGCTCTTGCCATCAATGATTTTTATGGTAGGCACACACTAGATAAGTGGAAAAACCATCCCCAAAGATTCTGGTACAGTACACCCTCCCACCCTCCTCATACCAGTCTTCATCTCCCCACTCCAAAAGGGGTGCATTTTCTCCACTGAGAATCACTGAAGTTGGGTTTCTCTTTATTCCCCAAAGTGGTCAAAACTGCCAATGTTATGTGCAAAGGGAAGCAAGAGATTTGTACTTCATGGAAACTATCACAGACAAAGAATTCAACTTTTTCCATTTATCCTATTATTTTAACAGAATGAATTAGTTTCAGCAAACATCTTTTTTGGGCAATAAGAGAGTACGTGGCTAATTAAAAATGTAATATGATTGCTTTCGTAAAACAGACTAGACCCTCTACCAGGGGTCCTCAAACTTTTTAAACGGGGCCAGTTCACTGTCCCTCAGACCATTGGAGGGCCGTTGGAGAGTGCGGCGCACATTCCACACATGCACACTGTGGGCCCAGGACGAGTCGGCTGCTAAGCAGGACAGGCAGCAGTGGCGAAAACACCTGGCGGGCCAGATAAATGTCCTCGGTGGGCCGCATGTGGCCCGCGGGCTGTAGTTTGAGGACGCCTGCTCTAGACTTAAAAATACTGGCCATTTCTAAAGCAATAGGGAATAAACAGAAATCTACTTCCCCTAAATCTTCTTTTCCTAAATTAGGAAATGTTTCAAGACTATGTTGTTACAAGGCTGGGTTATCATAGAGCCTTAGCAGCTAACCCACAGTACATTTGTATAAAATCTGACAATATTAAACCGTTAGCAGCCCTTAAATGCTGACCTAACAAACACAGGATCTATGAGGGTTCATGCTCAGAGATTGACACAGTGCAGAAATGGACTGAATAAAATGCTTGCTTGATAAATGAATGGAAAACTCCCATACCTTTAACCTTCTGCCCCTCTACAGCAAAAGAGGAGAGAGGACACCAAGCAAGCCAATACATCAGACACTAAAACCTCTCCTCGTTTGAAATCACATCTAACTTTTCAATGATAAACAAGTTTGCTGTGTAGCTTGCTGAGAATCTAAGAAGGAAATGTGTTGCTCAAAAAGAGCTTCCTGGGCTGGTGCAGTGGCTCATGCCTGTAATCCTAGCACTCTGGGAGGCCGAGACGGGAGGATGGCTAGAAGTCAGGAGTTTGAGACCAGCCTCAGCAAGAGCAAGACCCTGTCTCTACTAAAAATAGAAAGAAATTAGCTGGACAACTAAAAATAAATAGAAAAAATTAGCCGGGCAGGGTGGCGCATGCCTGTAGTCTCAGCTACTCAGGAGGCTGAGGCAGAAGGATTGCTTGAGCAGAGGACTTTGAGGTTGTTGTGGGCTAGGGTGACATCATGGTACTCTAGCCTGAGCAACAGAGTGAGACTCTTGTCTCAAAAAAAAAAAAAAAGAGCTTCCTGGTCTCCTGTTTCCAGTTTAACTACTGGTATAACTAAGTAGAGTCTCAACCTGCCACATTCTATCAGAGGATCAAAGACAGTATTAAAACAGTGATTCTTGGAGAGCAGGCCAGACAGCTCATCTATGTGTTATTGAAAGTATCCTGCGGGTCTCATAAGATTCTTGGCATCAAACAGATAGGGTGGCTGTCCTCCCTCATCTGCCTGCCTGAGGCTTGCCCAACTGCTCTACAGGAGGTGACTGATAGCCCACTTCTAAATACAAGGAAATCATCAGTGTAACAGTCCACTTTATTGTTCTCTGCAGCTGTGTGCTCTTCACAGCAGCAAGAGGATGTCTTAAAGAACCAAAGCTTCACATTTTCATGAAACTATCATGACCATGCAGCTATTGCATCTCATCATTTCAACAGTGAAACATTCTACTTTAACTTTCGACAGCATTAAATATAAATTCTGTGCCTCCTTTAATCATTCTCCTCCTATTGGATTTATGATTTCTTCGTATCCATGCTTAAGCCAACATTAAAAATTCATTCATTTCTAATATTTATAGCTCATAAGACATGCAGCCCAAATCAAGCTTTTCTCCTAGCCTCTGCCTTGACTAGACTTTCTTCTTCCAATAAAACCAGAGTGAATAGTCAAGGCTATTCTCAGTAGGGATATGAGGCTCAGGAATGATCACCCAGTGGGCAGTACCTATTTCTGACATGCATCTATAATTAGACCAAGTTAAACACCACGACAAGAGGGAAGGAAAAAAGTCACAGAAATAGGGAGAAAAAGTACATCCTTAAGTGTGTGTAGAAGGAAGGAGGAACAGCCCCCCAATTTGCCATGAAGATATGGTGGGACTAAGGATAAGCTAAAGGGTGACATGCTGACTAGACGATACACTCCTTGAGAGCAGAGAACGTATCTTACCATCTTTACATCCCCAAGATCTGTTGTAGTGCACATGCTCAATACACATTTGTTGAATATGCTAGAAGCATGTGTGGCTCAAGTCTTTTTTAGCATCTACTGGGGATGTCCTCTACCAGAGGTCTCCTTGGGTCTCTCTTTCTGTCTCCCCACATCACTGCCCGGTTCCAGTGACCTCACACAGTGATGGCCATATCCCTCATACACACACTTAGGTCAGTCCTCTCAGAGTTGAGTTCAAGCAACCTTACCTGAAGAGCATGCTTGCTGGCAGAATATCCAGTGGAAAGGGGTGCAGATAAGATACCCATGAAGCTATTCACAGTAACAATCTTTCCTTGCTTCCTCTCGATCATGTGAGGCAGAACACACTTTGTCAAGGATACCGTCCCTAAGTAGTTAAGCTCTATTAGTTCCTTGTAGACATCCATGCTGGTATCCACACACAAAGCACGCTGGGTTCTTCCACCATTGTTGACCAGAATGTCGATCTAGTTAAATAAAATCAGAAAAGGGGCACTTTGGGGATGTCCTGGATTGACAGATCCAGGACCTTTGTGGATGGATTGATAGAATTCCTAAGGATAGTTGGTTATACTGTTAACTAGAAGAATCAACAGACAATGGTAGATTTCCAGAAGTCAGAAATTAAAAAGATATAATAAAATAAAATGAAAACCAGAATTCACCTATGGAAATTAAAATCCCATTTTAGGTGACTTTTTATGGAAGATAATAATTGCCATAAAAATAAAAGCAACCGTGAATTTTCCCTCTGTTGTTCCACACAGAGGAATCAGTACTTGTTAAGGTATGAAAAGTAACAATTACATAAAGCCAGAGATTCAGATATTAAGAGGCCCCACTCATAGTACTGATCTCACTGCCTGGGCCCCATTTGCCTAAAACCCTTTCAAAGATAACACCAAACAGAGGGAAATCTCTTTTGCAGTTACTTCAAAGCAAGGCTGTATCAATATAAAATGCTACTTACTCTCCCAAACTCCTGGAGAACAGTTTTGGTAGCCACTTCATGGGAACTTCTGTCGGTCAGGTCAAGGGGCAAAACAAGTATATCTTTTTCTTTTAAATTGCCATTCTCTAAATAAAGACAAAAATTAGCGTGGAAGTCACGCCATAGGTCAATCAAGCTCTTAGATACTCCCGTTAAAACCCACCCTACCTCAGGAGTTGGCAATGAACTCATTTCTGGGTGGCCCTGTGCAAGTTCCTCCCAGTGATTAGGAGGTCTAGGGGGAATACAGCAACATCTTATGAGACAGAAAGCTGGCTGGCTTCACAGGAAGGGGAATGGCACACTTCAACTTGAATATATACAGTCTAACTTTAGAACAGACTCTGGCAGAAATCAAGATTATACTATAAGCTTAAAAAAACAGCAAAAATTGTAGAGCAATTTTTTTAGAAGTACAGAGGTACATTTGTGTTAGGCTCACAAAGTATTGTTGCTCTTCTACACACATTTAAAAAAACAACAATTTGTGCTTAAAATCAGTAAGAAGCTCAGAGTACTATAGTCAAATGTCATATAGAAACTTCTCTCCAGAGGCTAAGGATTCCAGGAGGTAAACAAGAAAAAGGACACACTCCTGAAACTCCCAACCAAGAAACATGTTGAGCTGTAATGAGGACTTTATGTTCATCAAAAGAGCTAAAATTAATTTTCCTGGACTCTAACCTTGAAATTCAAGTAATACCAGTAATAAAACCCAGCAAATATAGAAAATATTAGAGGTGTAAAGGCTTCATGGGCAAAAGAAGTTAATTGTGACACATCAACCATATTAAAACAAAGTCAAAGTTTGCACCAATGATCTGAAACGTAAAAAGAAAGCAATCAGCCTCACGCCAGGTAACAAATGCTGACATGGTTCATCTACTCTGCCAGAGCAGGACTTGCAAGTCACAGCAGTAGGGAAACAACTACCATAAGAAGTGGCCTAGTATAAAAACACAAGAGGTCTTTGAAAGCAATATCCTGGAAGAGGCCTTGTGGCCCAGCTGAGTGCGGCTGTAGCAACTCACTCTCGTTTCTGGGTGGTCAGCTCAATCAGTTAAAGAAAGATTTTTTAAAATGACAGGTAGAAACATGACTCCC
This sequence comes from Cheirogaleus medius, assembly GCA_008086735.1. Classification (NCBI taxonomy): domain Eukaryota; kingdom Metazoa; phylum Chordata; class Mammalia; order Primates; family Cheirogaleidae; genus Cheirogaleus; species Cheirogaleus medius. Next base: position 8,243,340 of record VBSM01002121.1, on the reverse strand, counting down.
CAAAAATGGTCTTTTGGGAAACTCAAAATTATCTAAGTTTAAGTGCTAAATGTCCCATGAGAAATAATACCTTTATTACTAGACACTGCTTTCAGTGTGAACATTACACAAAAACTCAAAAATATGAACACTGTTGCCCTTTATATGACTATGAAAGATATTACCTCAAGTTGCATTTTTTAAACCTAATTCCATTCCTGTTCTTTTATCCTACATAACAAAAATTTTATTCCATCCCATCTGACTTTAATATCTGACATTTTAGCAAAATGAGTCAGGATCCTTCCTAATTAAAATTCTATGGTTAGACACAAAATGTTCTTTCTCTAAGACAAAAATAAGTCAGCTGGTCACTAGAAATCCACCAGTATATGAGAGAATTGGTGTTTACTCCTTGATGCCAAGAGTCAGTGCAAGAAATGAGAGTAAAGGTGGCAGAAAAGGAGAAGAAAAAGGCAAGAGCGGCTAATTAAGACAAGACAGGAAGAGGAAGAGGGTCTTGGGCAAAGCACTTGGAACGTCTAGAGCCAGGGTGCACTCCCTAGGAAAACTGCACTCTTCTCTCCAAAAGTTCCAAAGTTGTATTTGAGTTTGGAATCTGATTCATTTCTAGGAAGCACCACTGCTGTGTTAGATTTGCTTACCTAGGCATCTTCTTTTCACCCTTTCCAGCTCAGGCACTCTTCGGGCAGACAGTACAAGAGAAACTCCTAGTTTAGACAACTGGTAAGCCAGCTCCTCTCCAATTCCACTCGAGGCTCCAGTCACCCACACCACCATATCCGTCAGCTCCCATTCTGGTGAGGAAGGAGTAGGGATAGATGGGAAAAAACAGGCTGTGGATTATACTAAATCAAAGATTAGCTAAATTAGGCTAAAGCAAAAGATTAGCAAAAAATAAAAAGCTTTAAACAATACCACTAAATATGAAGACATAATATGAGGAGCTTAAAATTTTAAATATCCTAAGGAAACATCTCCTTCTTAATTTTTTTTAAAAAAGCATGAATACAAACCATATTAGTAACAATTATTAACACAGTATTTTTGTACTCTAGAACCTTGGTGAGTTTTCTAGACTTTATTTTAAAGGTTAACCTTATAACTCCATAGTTTCATACCAATGCTCTATTTACCTATGTATTTGATAAAGAAAAGTAAGGCTAAGTGAATTGAAAGTCATTCTCCAGACTCACTTTCCTTTTCCATAAAATGAAGGATTCAGATTAGACGACCACTAAAGGTCCTATCCAGTTTTTGACTTTTTTTTTTTTTTTTTTTTTTTTTTTGAGACAGAGTCTCACTCTGTTGCTGGGCTGGAATGCAGTGGCATCACCATAGCTCACTGCAACCTCAAATTCCTGGGCTCAAGCGATCCTCCTGCCTCAGCCTCCCAAGTAGCTGAGACTACAGGCATGTACCACCACACTGGGCTAATTTTTCTATTTTTTTGTAAAGACAGGGTCTTGCTCTTGCTCATGCTGGTCTCCAACTGCTCGCCTCAAGCAATCCTCCTGCCCTGTGCAACATGAGCCACTGTACCCAGCCAGGACTTTTAAAGTGATATTTTCCCCATTTGCCAATCATATCTACTGCCTATCAGCTAAAGGTCATTTTGTAAAAGTGCTCCCCAAATGCCTTAGCTTTCATCATCTTAGGAGAATCTAGTAATTTACATAAGAGGAAATTGCTGTGCTCTGCTTGTCCAATTATGTTCCTGTTAAAGACTATAAAAATGTAACGGTACTAAAGCAATGACAAGTGGCTCGTTCTACTTTTGTCCAATGAAAAAGTGATTTGCACTCTAGGAGATGATATTCAGTCTATCCGAACCCATAAAGTCACTGTTGTGCAAAGTTCCTATGTGCCTTATTTATAAAAATACATGTTGCTTATCAAAAATAACAAACTATCACTTTATATCACATTTCCGATTTTAGATCAGAAAAATTACTATCAGGAAATGATTATACTGTTTTAGTCAAACAGTTCTAAATCCTAACTGTGGTATGAACATTACCAGCTCTGGAGACTGCCAGGGTTCAGATTCCGGCTTCATCACACACAGCACTGAATGCTCCCGTGTGAGAATTCAGTGCCTTAATTTTCCAGAACTGGAAATGCGATAATAAAACAGCCCTGATAGGATTGTTAAGAGAAATGAGTTAATAACATGGAAAGCACTCAGAACAGTATCTGGCATATACTCAGCACTTAATAAACGTCAACTATAATTATTGCTAAAATTCTTTAACAGATGGACTTTATAGCAGCAAAAATTAGAATATTCACTTAATGATATGTGTGTTCTAATTTCTCTAGCCAGGGCAATGGGGTTACTAATTCTAATGGCTTAACGTTTTTTTCATTACTTCTTACATGCTTAACACATTACCTATTAAATTCCTCACAAAAAGCTTATGAAATAGGTATTATTATCTGTTTTACAGAAAAGGAAACAGGTTTACAGAGATTAGTTTACCCCCAGCACTTGTAGTTCCAGCTACTCAGGAGGCTGAAGCAGGAGGATAGCTTAAGCCCAGGAGTTCAAGGCCAGCCTGGGCAAGATAGCAAAACCCCTGTCCCTTAAAAAAAAAAATCACCCTCACTAGACTGTAAATTCCATTAAGGCTGGGACCCTGTCTAGGTTGTTCCTTGTTGTAGCCTCAGTGTCTAGCACAGAGACTGGAATACAGAAAGGACTCCATAAATAACTGTTGAATAAACACCTAAGAACCGTGGCAGAGCTGGGATACAAACCCGGGTATATCTAGCTCCAAAGCCCACACTGTCCACTATCCTATGGTGCATATTTAAATATGATCAATATTTTAAAACCCAACTGTTTCTTAGACTTTTGAAAAAATACAACTTGTCTTCAGGGAAAAGGTTCCTTGTAAATATCTCAGCTAAGGATAAAAACATCTCCAATACTATGGGCTATAATGCTTTCCTGTCATATAATGTACTTTTATGGAATGGCACAATTAAGCAACTTTCCTACGGACTTTATCAGGAACGACAGAAGGTATATTCAGATAATCATTTATTCATTCATTGACTACTCATTGTCCCAAAGTTCTGCAATATTCTGACTCTAGGGTGAATATTGTTTGTTTTGGAACCACAGCCTAGAGCTAACAAAGATTTCTCTATTTTTATGCCAGAAGCAGATATTATTTAAAACCAACAATGAAAACTTTAGTACAACTACAGTTCTGGCACCCTTCTTCCCACCCTGGAGAAGAAAACTTTTTTATTTAGCACCAATTTTTGTTTCCCAATTCCACAGAATCTGGCATTATATAATGGCCTCCTTTAAAGAGCCTCTGAAAGCAGAGTCTTACAGTTGCAAGAAACTAACAGTTCAACCCCCACCCCAGTTTGAGAATTTTCCCCTCAAGCCGTTGACCAGTCTCAATGCAATTCTCAGAAAGAGGAAGCTAGTTATCTGGAAACTCCTGCTCCTTTTTTGGACAAATCTAATCATTCAAGGGTTCTTGCTTATACTGATGTGATATGCCTTTAAATTGTGATATGCCAACCAGCAGCAGTGGGCAGAAGTTCTACCTTCTGGTAACAGAAAGAAATCAAACCTTTCACATGACAATCCCTCACAGCTGTTAGGGAAGACAGTGTTATGTCCTAAGTCCTCTCATCTCTTGCTTCTCTAAAGCTAAATAAACCTGTCCAATTTCGGCTCCCTTCCCTCAAATGACATGGCATCAGGTTTCCTCACTCTTCTGTTCACACCCCTCTGCACCCGCTCTAATTGGCCACTGTTCCTATTGAAAGGAGCTGGCCAGGGAAGGACACAGGATTCAGCAGAGTCTGGACCATGCAGAGCAGGGTGAGATGATGGCATCACTTCCCTTGTCCCCTGCAAAGTAAGTCTGTGAGGGCCAGGACTGTGGTGGGCTCAGTCACTGCTGGGTCCCCAGAGGCCAGCACATACAAGCAGGTATTCAGGAGACAACTGTTGTTTGCAGTTGTTGCTTCAGACACTAAACACCTACAGATGCAGCCCGGGCTTGTATAATCTTTTCTGGCAGCCACTTCACAGCTGACTCATATGGAGGTTACTGTCAACTATAACCTGAGTTTTCTTCACATGTGCTGCTGTTGAAATTTTCCCTACTCTAGACTTATGCCATGGATTTTTCTGGACCATTTTAATATCTAAAATTAGTCACCCTTAAATTTCACTACATAAGATCTATGCTTGGAAATGCAGAGAATTTCCCTAGAGGATACAGAAGAGGCAAGAAGTAGTGGTTGCCTCCAGAGAGTCATACTAGGTGCCTGGGGGACAAGGGTAGGAGACAGCCTTACTTTTAACTGTGTATCGTTCTGTATTTTTAAATTGTGTATTACATAAGGATGTTGTCCATACTTTAAAATGACAAGAAATAATTAACCAACAGAGACATCATGGAGGATACTTTTTTTTTCTTTTTTCATCTTGACAGAGTTTGCCTAGCTTTCCAGCCTGAATTGTTTTGGGAATCTGAGTCTGTTTCCAATTTCCTTTCCTCTTTTTTTCTTTATCATTCCTCACCCCCACCAGGAGTCTTTTTAAACATTTTTTTTTCCTAAAATTCTGCCATGAAATTTTAATTCCACAGATATACTGTATATCCATTTATGAACTGTACATATATCTATCTGTGCTTTATACATAAAGAGTTCTACAAAGCTTACTCCTTAGTTAATGCAAATATAAGAATGACTAAACTTAAAATTAAGTTAAAAGTTAAATTAAAATTTAAAAGCTATTAACATCTAACTTTATAACTATTTGCTGAATAACTTAATGTAACTTAAATAGTAATGCATCAAATTACACATGCAAATCTGCAATTATATTACTACATAATAATAGCAATGTAATTAAATTTAAAATCCTTCACACTGAATTTTCCAACAAAAGTAAAACAATTGAAAAAATTAAATGAATTTCTTAAAATTATTTTTTAGTGATCTTAACTTTTAACTTTTGCTTGATATGAGAAAATAACTTTTAACTTACCAGTTTAGAGATATTCATTTAGATAGTGTCAACATTTTTCCTTTTTAGCACTCAACATAATTTGATGGGTTTAATAACTTGTAGAATTAAATAATAATTTATAAACTATTTTTATTTAATTCTCCAAGTTAACACAAAAAGCACTGAGGATCAAACACAAACAACATCTACAAGGCAACCAATGGCAACCAATAGGCATGGGCATTCCACCTGTTGGGATGGAGAAATCTATCAAGAGAAAGTCTTATGGTTAATAAAGTTGCATGGTATTTGGGATTCCTACTTAAAAAAAAAAGAGAAAGTCCACCCATCAGTCTTCTATTTGCCAGTTTTGTAGTGCTAATGTTGCATATATGTTCATGTATTTTCCATGAACTCAATGTCACTGCTGCATATTTTATACCCAAGAAGAAACAGAGAAATGAAATACTATAGAGTAAGATTTTGTCTGGTAGGGTTGAGCTTTGAAAGGGGCACAAATCACTGCACTATTGGATTTTTTTTTTCAGTCCTGCAGTACCAATTTTCACCTCTTTGAGATGGATATCACCACCAGCGCTCACCCTCCCACCCTCACATCCCCTCACCCCGCCCACTTAGGAAACATGGTCTGTCTTCTGAGCTACTAACTATGACTTCCAAGCAAACCTCACCATATGCTTTGAGTATTGTCATACTTGAAACTTGGCCTAGGGAAACTCCACTTACCACAGTTCTTAAAGGTCCAGGGTATAGGTTTGGGCAAGTCATTTCGTATCGCGGAGCATCAGTTTCCCTATCTGGAAAATAGACTAATAATGCCTACTTTGTAGGAGTTGTTGTCATAAGGGTTAGAGATTATTTGTAAAGAATACCAAGCACACAGCCTACATAGCACATAGAAGATGTTTAGGAAATAAACATATATTATATTATCATCAAATATGAAGCAAGGCACAGATAAAAGTGGGACAGGCAGAATGACCTTTAGTATACTAATAATGATCTTGCTCCAGGCAAAATGCCAATTCAGTTCTTTCTAGTGTTATACATTCATACTAATGAGTAGGTAGGTGGGTGACTCCGTATATCTCGGATTTTATTTCAAAACTCCAGGACAGTGAGAAGTGGAGGATAAACAATTTCAGGAAGTAGGAAGACCCAGCCTGCAGTCCTTACAAAAAGGAGGCTCCCTGACAAACGCAGGGGGACGCTGCTTTCTCGAAGTAGCGTCCTCAGACACTACGCCAGAATCCCGGTTAAGAAGTCAAGAGTCCAGAGGGCGTCCTGCCCGTTCCAGCGCTCTCTTAGTTTGGTAACCCCTGGAGAGGCACGACCGTGCCACCTTCGACCAGGACAGAAGACGAAAGGGAGAGAATAGCTTCCTTAGCCCCGGCCTCTTCCTCCCCGACCCACAGCCCCTGGGAAAGGCACAGCCTTTCCGCCGCCGGGAAGCTCCACCGAAGCAGGAGGGACTAGGGACGACCGCAGAGCCAGGGGAGATCAGGACGCGCCTCGGCCGCTCCAAACCGGCCTCCGACTCGGGAGGGGCCGCGGCGGGTCCTCACCTGGGCGTCGCCCCTGCCACTCGGCCCACAGCAGCGCCAGGTCGCCGTCAGCCCGCAGGAAGCGCAGCAGCTGCACCACCAGCAGGAGCGGCGCGCACAGCGCCAGCAGCCAGAACACCAGCTCCCAGCTCATCGCGGCCACGCACGCCCCGCTCCGCCGGAGCAGCACGGTCGGCGCCCGAGCCGCGCCCCAGCCGCGCCGCCTCCCGGGCCCGCCCCGAGCCGCGCCGCGCCGCCACCGCTCCGCCCAGAGAGCGGCGGGAAGGAGGGGCCGCCCGGTCACTCCCAGATCCACGCCAGCGCCAGGGCGACAGCCCCAGGCCGCGCGGCGTTGGGAGTCCCGGGCGCCCACGCCCTGGGGCGCCAAACCAGGCTTGGGTTTGGGCAGCACACGCTGCACGTGTCTCGCTTGCTTGTGCGCCTAATAAAGGGTCGCAGTAGGAACAAAAGGCATGGATGACTCAATTACTTGGAGATACTACTGTTGATACAGGAGTCTCAGGACTTGTCATGACAAGAACGATTCTGTAACAGTTGTTTTGCGAGCAAATAGTTTTTCAGGGCTCTGGTTAGGTCTACGTGGAGAACACTATCATCTGAACGTTGAACGTGCCTTCTTCCTCCGCCTCCTCCTTCCCCTCTTTCTCATCTTTGTTTTCTTTTAAAACTAGGTGAACAAACCACTAGATTGAATTTTTTTACCCCACCGAATTAACCAAGTCGCTGAGTTGGGTTGGCCTTGCTTCAATTAAAGTTTGGAAAATATGTGTGCAAATGACTCTTGACCTTTGTTGGTCCAGAAAATGCTGACGCAGACTCGATTGTCGGTGAGTTGTATCTAAGGCTGGGAGCATAGGCTGGGGACTGCACCCATGGGCTCATAGTCCAGCGCTGTGCCCTGTGCTACCCTGTGTAAGTTATTTCCTTACCTGTACCCACAAAGGATGTGTAGGAAGGTTTAAGTGAGAAAAAACCTGTGAAGAGCACAGTGCCGCATCCACAGTAATTGTATTTTCTCTTTTGTAATTATTAGTATTAATTATATTGAATTATTTATTCTTTCCATTGTAATTATCATTTCCTGGGCCTCAACCTGAAAGGCAGAGACTCGGTTTATTAATTTCTATATTCTGCACCGATTGAGTTCCCCTTGCACATGAAAGCAGTAAAAATGTTTAGACTGTGATGAATCAGAAATTGTTGTGATGTGGTTGTGAGTTCCCCCAGGCAGATGTGAGCTAGCTAAACTTTGACCTTGGCTGGTTGCTTACCCCAGTTACAACTTGGAATAATACTGCTCTAGAGTTGCTCTCATTGGCTTGTCACCTTTACAATGTGGGTTTTATTTTCCTATGATAAATGATTTTTATAACCCAGTGCTTAAAAAATACCACACTAAGTCTCACAGAGAACAAACACTACCCTAAAGTTTCCTCCGAGCCTATATTTTCCCCTTCTGTAAAATGAAAGGGTTAAGTTAGATTTATTTAGTGTCCAAAGCCAGACCACAGGTGGATAAACTAGATTCTCTATCACAGACCCCAGCTGTGGGGAGGAAGGAAGGGGAACAAAGTTGCAAATGGCAATTATGGGAGTGGGGGATGGGACAGTGGGCCCAGGGCTGGGAAAAACTAACCAGAAGAGAATATGAGCTCCCCTCTGTTCAGCCCTAGAGATTAAGAGGTCTCTGTGAGTTCTGAATGTTAAAGTCTCAAAAATATATCTGTATTTTAATCTGATGATTTGGGCCAGTATGAATGTCTCATTCATTCCAGTGTATGTACTTATGGTAAACTTATGTACAAAATTAAATATCCTATTTATTAATTTACTAAACTGTAAATGGTTAATTTTATACATCAGCTTGACTAGGCCATGGTACCCAGTTTTTAGTCAAACATCAATCTAGATGTTGTTGTGAAAGTATTTTTTTATATGTGATTAACATTTAAATCAGTAGTGTTTCAGTAAAGCAGATTCTCCATCCTCCATAATGTGGGTGAGCCTCATCCAATCAGTTGCAGGCTTTAAGAAATAAAAGACTAAGACCCTGGAAGAAGAGGGAATTCTGCCTCCAGACTGCCATTGTACTGCAGCTGCAACATCAACTCTTCCCTGGGTCTCCAGCCTGTCAGCCTAGCCTGCAGATTTTAGACATGCTGAACCCCACAATCACATAACCCAATTTCTTAAAATAAATCTCTTTCACTTTCTCTCTTTCTCTCTGTCTCTTACACACACACACACACACACACACACACATACGCACATATTCTGTTCTCTGGAAGACCCTGACTAATAAACAAACTATAATAAAATTACACGGTCTTTTTACTTCACCAGCAGTTTTTGCATTAGAAAAGGAAAACAGATTCACGTACAAATTTCAGTGTCAGAAATTTATTTTTACTTGAATAGAGACATAATTCATTTTAGCATTCAGTTGTATGTTCAAAGAATCAGTTACTATCATCAGAAAGCCAATATTATAACTGATATTTTTACAATGCAAATTTGTCTTCATTGGTTCTGTTCCCCATTGAGAAAAATCCTACCTCCGAATCTGATACCTCTGGTGCACACATCAGCAAGTTCTTTCCATAAGTAGCATCCATGAGAAATGCCTCTTCCCATTTTGCACAGAATTTACCTCAGAACTTAGAGGCAAAGTGTTTAAAGCAATTGAAGCAGAGACGAGCACATGAACACAGACACACCCTCCTGAGGCCAAGGTGCATGAATGAATAGGCAGAGCAGGGAATGCTGACCTCTCCTGGAGCAGGCCATTCTTCAGCTCCCAGAATTTTTTTGTTTTTTGAGACGTGTCTCACTGTGTTGCCGGGGCTAGAGTGCCATGACATCAGCTTTGCTTATAGCAACCTCAAACTCCTGGGCTCAAGCAATCCTTCTGCCTCAGCCTCC
>VBSM01002121.1:8190955-8233615 GCA_008086735.1 Cheirogaleus medius | reverse complement strand
TGCCTCGGCCTCCCAGAGTGCTAGGATTACAGGCGTGAGCCACCACGCCTAGCCTAGCTCCAAGAATTTTAACTATTTAAATATAAAATACCGCTAATTAAAAAAAAACTGATTCAAATATAAGCTACATTATTATGCTACATTATTTCCTCTCTGAACAGAGAAACTATCAACTGCCAGGAGACAAGGAGAGAAGAATCATTCTCATTGAGCCCCTCTTCTCCACTCCCATTTGGAAAGAGCATCAGCTGCTCCCTCTCCTCAAGTCTCAGACTCTTTTCAGGAGATGGGGGCAGTGCTAAAGAGTGTGGCTATCACTCAAGACCCTGCAAGCCAAGGCAATGGTCCCTCCATTGGGACACAGTCCTTTCACAATTAGAGGAGAAAGACTGAAACCATATGGTATATCAGCACCTTAACAATATGATTCTGACAACACACAAACTTGCTCCCAGCTAGAGTGTTTCTTTGGCAACCAAAGCCTAGCTTGGTACTAAATCCTCCTCTTACCCAAGCCATGATTCACATCCTAATGTAAACAGCAAAATAAAAACAGAGAATGTAATTAAAACACCACGGGCTTGCCTGCTCTAATACACAAACCAGTAACATATGATTCCTGATTAATTCCCCTTAGAAATGAGCTTCAAAACATTTTATTGCTTCCTACTCAGTATCTACATGAGTTAGAGAGGCATCAACAGTGGCAACTTTCTTATTTTCAAGCATTTAAAAGCAAAAGAGTTTTCAATTCACAGGCCTCAGAGGGATCCAGTTACAGCACATAAAAACTGGGCCATGGATGAAAACAACCAATAGTCAAATGGGGAAAGTTCTAGGTGTTGATGCAGTAGAATTTCCATCCTCTCTATTTCCTAGAATATCTTATATGCTCTGATGTCAAAAGCTGTTCCTTTGCAGAAGCTAAATATGACTTTAAAACAATAATGGAAGTGAAATAGGCAGTGGTTTCCCTCCCCAACATTGTTTTATTTTTCCAGTCTTGCCTACCAAACTTTCATTTTTACTTGAAACGTTTTGAAGAATGTTAGTTAAATTTCCTTAAACAGCTCTTCCTTCTTATCCCATTGCAAACGCTACCACCCACCTCCCCACTTTCATCCTCTAGAAAGTTTTTCCAAGACTCATGATCATCTCCTCCCTAGTCTCACCTCTTTTCACAATTACTTTAGATGGGAATTATGTCTGATATTGATATTACTCTCTAATTATTTGAGGGGTAAATCTGTTATTGTGCCAATGGAACTTTAAGTTCCTTGAGATAAAATAACTAAAGGTGATGCTTCTTTTAAAGAGTCTCTAGTACTCACTATACAATATATACATGTAATGGAATTCAACTGGTACCCCCAAGATCTATTAAAATTAAAAAAATTTTAAAAAAGAAAATAACGTGATTAAAAAATGAATAAAACACTGTTAACAGGCACCTCACAAAATAAGATATACAGATGGCAAGTAAGCATATGAAAAGATGGTCAACATCATATGTCATTAGGTAATTGCAAATTGAAACAACAATGAGAGACCACTACATAGATTAGCGAAAATCCGAAACACTGATACCAGATGCAGGCAAGGATATGGAGCAACAGGAACTCTCATTCATTGCTAGTGGGAATGCAAAATGATACAGCCCCTTTGGAAGACAGTTTGGCAGTTTCTTACAAAAATAAACATACTCTTAACACACAATCCAGCTATTGCACTCCTTGATATTTACTCAAATGAAGTTAAACTTATGTCCGCACCAAAACCTGCACATGGATGTTTATAGCAGCCTTAGTCATAATTGCCAAAACTTAGAAGCAATCAAAATGTCTTTCATTAGGTGAGTGCAGAAATAAACACATCTAGATAATGGAATACTGTTCAATACTAAAAAGAAATGAGCTATCAATCCATGAAAAATGACATGAAGGAAACTTAAATGCATATTACTACGTGAAAGAAGCCAATATGAAACGGCTACATTCTGTGTGATTCCAACTATATGGCACTCTGGAAAGGGCAAAACTACAGCAGTAAAAAGATCAATCATTTTCAGAAATTGGCAGGAGAGAGGGAATGAATAGGCAGAGCATGGAAGATTTTTAGGGCAGTGAAATTTTTCTGTATGATACTATAATGGTAGGTACATGTCATTATACATTTGTTAAAATCCATAGAACTACAAAACCAAAAGTGAACCCTAGGGTAAACCATGGACTTTGAGTGATTATGATGTGCTGATATAGGTTTATCAGTTGTAACAAATGTACCACTCTGGCGTGGGATGTAGGTAGTAGTGGAAGTGTGTGTGAATGGGACCAGGGTTATATGGGATCTCTCCGTACTTTCTGCTCAATTTTGCTGTGATCCTAAAACTTCTCAAAAAAATAGATTCTATTTAAAAAAATTTAAAAATTAAAAAAAAAAGAAGCTACAGTACTTAGCTTAGTGTTAACATAACAAACAATAAGCCCTGGTGATTGATTAAATTCTCTTTTCCTTGAAAGTTAAACCTCCTTTAAGTTCTCAACTCAAGTTAATATTAGAATGAGAGTTGCTAGCATTTAATAAGTCGATCTCTGCATGTCATTAAAATGCTTTGAATAAAGTCCTTCCAAGGACTTTTGGTTAATTGGTAACCTTAGTTTTCAATTCCAGCTGTGATAGAATGGTACCTCACCTTCCCTCTTAGTAATGCTCACTTTTGATGGTCTGGGGTTAGGCCAGATCAGGATCAGTAAGCCAAGTTGAAGTCAGTTGTGTGTAAGTAAATTGCTACCTTCCATAACAAAAGCATATACAAAAATAACTTTAACCACTTTGGTACCAGCGTCGACTATAGTCGATAGCCACAGATGAATGTGCACAGCGACTTTAGCCGAAAGCCAATATGACTTTTCTATTTTTTCATTTATCAAAATAAAATTGTGATTTTATTTAAAAATAACGTAATGAAAACATATATGTGTATGTTACCCCTTCTGATTTACATTACAAGTAAAGCTGCCTGTAAAGTAAAACAAGCTTTCAGTGCTTTAAAGCTTTCCTCATCACACAAGAGCAAAACGGCTTCGTCATCAACGCACAGCACAAACTATCGTGCGGACTATGAGTGCTGGCTGTGGGCAAGGTTTCGCAGCCGGTGAGCGCGGTACTGAAGTGGTTAAAAGTCTAGATTCTCCAAGATTGGCAGTCTCTGGGAAAAAAAAGAAAGATTCTATGAGTGGAAACAGGGACTGAGGTAGTCTAGGGAGAGAATATTCTCCCTCGAGAACAAGAAGGGATTTGTGGTTTTTGACTGGGGGGGGGGGATCACAAACCTTAGATGCTTTTAGAAATTTGTTGGATATATTGTGTTTCCATAGCAGTGGGTGGCCAGAGTGCTATCAAGAGTGTGAAAGAACCAGGAAACATGTGAAGACACACCCAACAAAGAATTGTCCCACCCCAAGGGCCCACAGAAGCCCTATTAAGAAACCCTGCAGCTTGGCTGTGGTGGAGAGGAGCTCCGAATCTATTCACTGCTGAAGAGACACATTCCTCCACATGCTCTGGCTCTACCTCTGCCTGGCCATACTCCATGTACAAGCATACTGGTTATTGTTTAGTATTCTGATGTTCTGCAGGCAGACAAGGCCTCAGCTGAGGAGTCTTGTGTTCATATAAATTCAAATAAATTATTGCTTTATCTTTAGTGATGTCATGATGGGATGCCTCAATAGGAACATCTCACTGCACTGTTCACCACATGCATTGATTGTTCCTTAGCCAATTTGCACATTTTCTTGAGTCTCTGAATCATGAACAGCTAACTAGATAGTTCTCTTTCTCCCTCTCTCTCATCTCTCTCTCTCTCTCTCTCATTAAATGCCTCATTTCAAACTTTCCTTTACATATCTTTGTAAATGACTTAGTAGTGGTGGTGGTTACTCCAATCTATGCATGTGATAAAATTGCATAGAACTTCACACATACACAAACAGAAGTGCATGTGAAGTTGGTGAAATCTGAATAAGGTATATGGATTGTACCAATATCAATTTCCTGCTTCTGTTATTGTTCTAAAATTATGGAAAATGTTACTAGTGGGAAAAATGGAGTGCAGGGTACACAGGACCTGTCTGTACCGTTTTTGCAACTTCCCATGAATCTACAATCATTTTAAAGTAAAAAGTTAATAATTCAGGTTGAACTCTTTTATTTTCGTTTTCATTTGTTTTATTCTATTTTATTTTATTTTATTGAGACAGAGTCTTGCTCTCTTGCCCTGGGTATAGTGCAGTGGTGTCATCGTAGCTCACTGCAACCTCAAACTCCTGGGCTCAAGCAATCCTCTTGCCTCAGCCTCCTGAGTAGCTGGGACTACAGGCACGTGCCACCACACCCGACTAATCAGGGTCTCACTCTTGCTCAGGCTGGTCTCAAACTCCTGAGCTCAAGCGAACTCCTGAGCTCAAGCAATCCTCCCACCTTGGCCTCCCAGAGTGCTAGAATTACAGGTGTGAGCCACCGCGCCCGGCCTGAGCTCTTTTAAAAATGCAAATATTTTCTTAAAACTCCAAAATATCTCAATGCTTTTTCCTCTCCTTCTTTTCTCTCTCCTCTCCAGCCAACACCAGCCATAAACAGAGTGAGCAGCAGTTAAACTCTCAGATTTAAGAAACAAAGAAACACCCCCATACTCCAATCTGCTTGTAAACATGCTGACACTCCTCATAATTTCACTCTTCATAAACCAAAGCAATAAGTTATAGAAGAACTTGACATATTAGAAAACTTAGACGTTGAAAATGGTTAGTTTAACCCATTAAGTCTTTAGAGGACTTGGGACTCAAATTTTGGAAGATGGCTCAGAATGAGATATGTTCTAAATGAATGAGACTCAGAATCCTCCGGTCATTTGACAGACAATATGTTATTAATAAAATACTTTGAAGCGGACATCAGTAAACTTTACAGCAGAGTTCAGTAGAGTTAATCAGTTAAGGCTTTCTGGAATGCCAGCCCATCTCAAGGCCTCGGCACCTACTGTTCCATCTACATAGAGGGATAGCTGGAAATCCAAGATGGCTTCCCACGATGCTCACCTCCTGGTATGCAAACCGTCATGTAGTTCCCCTGCACATTGTGTCAGCGTCGGTCACTGTAACCAATACAACACTGCGGAAATGACAGGTATAATGATGGGTGTGTGACTCCCAAGGCTAGGTTGTAAAAGATATTGCAGCTTTCACCTCTTGCTCTCTTGTTTATAACTTTACTAAAGTATAATTCAGATACAATAATCTACGCATATTTAAAGTATACGATTTTTTTGACTTTGACAAATGTATACAGCTGTGAAACCATCATCACAATCAACATAACAAACATTTCTTTCACCCTTCAAAGTTTCTTTGTGACCCTTTGAAATCCAGCCCTCCCCTAACTGCTCCCTAGGTGACCACTGGTCGCCTCTCTGTCTCTATCGTATCCCATTATATGGATATACCATACTTGTTTCCTCTGTGGGACATGAAGTCCCTTTTCTGGATCCTTTCAGTCCTTGTCTTATGTCTGTTTTCTTTGCCACATCTTTACCTTTGCTCAGAGTAACTTTAGTTAGACTAACTTTTAGTTTAGACTAACTTTGGTTTCATAATTCTGAACCACAGAAGTGTTGGATTGCTGCCTGCTGCAAGAGGGCAGGGGAGTGGTGAAGAGAGAGCAGGGGAGCAGTAAGGAGAGAGTGATCTCTTTTTAACAAAGCTGTATGCTGTTCCCAGCCAAGACCAAGGCTTTTCTCTTTCCAGCAGGTTACTGGTGGGATCCACAAGAAGTAACCAACACAACTATAAGAGTTAACCTGTCCATATGCTTACTAAGTGCCAGGCCTATTCTAAGAGTTTTATGTATATTAAATCCTTTAATTCTCACGACAATCCAATTAGTTAGGTACTATTTTAATTTCCATTTCCCCAATGAGGAAGCTTACTTGAGATTAAGTAACAGCCCTAGGTCACATAGCTGAGAAACGGTGGGCTTTGAACCCAGGCAGTCTAACTTCAGAGTCCTTCTCTTAAACCACTATGTGATGCTGCCTCTCATAATAGAGCAGCTTACCCTTGTTCTACCAGGTCTCCTGAAGCTTCCACCTCAGTAGGTACAGATCTGAATCCCAAAGAAGACACAAAGGCATTTTAATGAGCTGCTTCATTATCATGTCATGAAGATTGTCCACCGCCCAGCCAGAGATGGAAAGAGTCTTGCTGCCTCCTAGAGTCTTGCTTCCACCTTGACACAACAGTTTAGATTTTAGGATCTTTCATTTCTAGCACTCCACTTCTGGGTACCAATGTCTCAGTCAGTCAGGACTCTCTTAACTGCAGATGGCAGAGACCCAACTCAAATTAGCTTATGAGAAACCATTAAGGAATGTATTGGCCCCTCCATGTGTAAAACCCCAACCATAAGGATGTAGCCTGCCTCCTCAGCCACCTAGAGGTCTGGATGAAAACCATTAATCCGAGGTCCAGGAGGTAGAGCACAGCCTGTTACTGGGAGACAGAAGCTGCTCAGCAGAGGCCAGGGCTAAGTACCCTCATTCAGTAAGATTTCTGTGGCTTCTTAGTGTCTAGAAACCTCAATATCTGAAATGAATGTAATGTATTAATTTTCTAGGGCTTCCATAACAAACTATCACAGACTGGGTGGCTTAAGACAACAGACATTTATTTTCACACAATTCTGGAGTCTAGAGGTCCAAGATCAAGGTGCTGGCAGGGTTGATTTTCTTCTGAGGTCTCTCTCCTTAACTTGCAGATGGCCGCCTTCTCTCTGTGTCTTCACGCGGTCTTTCCTCTGTGTGCATCTGTGTCCTAATCTCCTCTTCTTATAAGGACATTAGTCATATTGGATTAGGACCCTCTAACATGTCTTCATTTTACCTTAATTACCTCTTTAAAGACCTTATCTCCAGATACAGTCTGTGGTATGGGGGGTTAGGACTTCAACATATGAATTTGGCAGGGGGCTCAATTTAGCCCATAACAATAAACAAAAACCAAAGCTGAATTTATTGCTTAGTTATATAAGGGAGAGCTATGCTGGTTAGGCCCAGTCTTTCTAAGTAGATCATATCTTCATCAGCTTCTGGGTAAGCATGGAGTTCAGTCACTGACGGAGTATTTCTACGTCAGCTGAGGAATTGTGGTTGAGTGCGACTTTTGAAGATTTGTTGGCACTCAGCAGTGTGTTCACTGAAGCAGTCCGTCCCCAGTTGGCCTACTTTCACAAGCAAAGGGCTGTCGCTGCTGGGCTGGTTTCCAGAAGCATGCTTGCTGAGGCACGTTGGTGATTGATTAAATATGTTTTTGTTTTTAATCTCTGCGACTTTGCCAGGTGTTATTAAATGTGTTTCAAACCAGTTCTAGAGGTTCCATGGCTATAAAACTGTCATTTATTGATTAAATAGATTTAGAATCAGTTCTTACAGCATCTTGTTACTTTGACCGCAGAATGGTCTTTCCTAGGAGTGTGGGAACTTTTTAAAATTTTCACTACTGCCAAAAAATAATACTTCAGAAACATTAGTTATTTGCATGTGGATAGCTTACTCGTATACACAAAAGAGAAGGTTCAAGGAACAAAGGCATAACGTGATTTATAAGGATAAGGAGAGAGATCAGAGGAAAAATACAGCCTGGGAACAATAAATCTTGTTTGCACAATTTTTGGATAAACTAATTACTGGGTATGTAGCAAAGAGATCAGCCTGGACAGTTGTCCTTGGGCAGGTGGACTGAGGGAACCAAAGAAAACAATTGGGTTTTTTATGGCATTTTGCTGTGTAGGACACATGGCAGGCTGTGGTCTCTGTGTAATATCTGCCCTGTGCCTCCAGGAACACCCGGTCCTCAGCTAGGCTCGGCATGTGCTTTTCCCTCCCCGGAATTCCTCATCAGTCATGCGGTTCCTGGGAAACACAGGGGACTGCCCAGCAAGGGAGTCGTGTTGTCAAAGAACCTTGAGCCTAAATGGCACCATCTCTGAGGCAGTTCTTAGGCCCCTTACTGACTCCAACAACAGTGCAGGGAAGAGAAGACAAATCCTCACTTTTGCTCCTTCCGGTATGCAGAACTTAGGGTAATCAGATTGGCAATTTGCTGTTAGCGAGTGAGGCCTTCCTGTACCTCTGCAGAAGCATGTGGCATGTGACCAGTGTGCGGTTTTCTGGTAGTTATCTTATCTTTCCTTCTAATATTGGATATCATGTGTGTTGGAGTTTCTTAAATTTATTATTTAATATATTTAAATACATGTGGACCACATCTGCACCAAAAGGAATGCATATCACCAAGAGGTACCAGATTGAAGGTAAATACAAGTGACTTTGGTTTGTCTTTCTTTGGGAGGGAGTACATGGATTATATGTAGAAGAGTTATATTTTGTCAGTCGGGGCACTTTAAAAATGGTACATATGGGAAGAAGACAGTATGTGAAAATGAATCAGCCAGTGGCTGCACATTTGACCAGGACCTGGCCAATCAAAGAATCCTCATCCCCCCAGCCTAACTGGTGAGTTCTGGGATGGACACCGGACCCCAGCCAACCACTCAGCATCCTGCCAAGGACTCACTTGAGGAAGATTTTCTCTTGCTTTGGGAAAATGTAGACTGGAAGCAGTTTGTGACCAAACTCACTGACCACATGGGAGAGCACATCTGAACTACGAAAGATGGAAGGCAGCATGCAAGAAACGCAGAAACAAACAGAGATGAGAGATTGTCTTAGTCTGTTTTTGTGTTGCTATAAAGGAATATCTAAGGCTGGGTAATTTATAATGAAAAGAGGTTTATTTGGTATTCAGTTGTGCAGGCTGTACAAGAAACATGGTATCTGCTTCTGGTGAGGGCACCAAGCTGCTTCTACTCATGGGAGGAGGAGAAGGGGAGCTGGCATGGGCAGAGGTGAGAGGAGGCAGGGGTGGGATAGAGTGGGGCGGGAGGTGCCAGAGTCTTTTTAACCATCAGCTCTTGTGGGAACTAATAGAGTGAGAACTTGCTCAAGACTACAAGGACAAGGATGGCACCAAGCCCACACATGTCCCACTAGGCCCTAGCTACAACATGGGGGATCAGATTTCAACACGAGGTTTGAAGGGAACAAATATCCAAACTATATCAGAGATGAATGGTGAGAGAGATTGGTCACTATTAAATATCTAGTTTCTGAGGCTTTTCCCCTAGTTCTATGATGCATCTTGTATTCTTCCCATTGATATTTGTGTCAAGAAAGTCCTTCGTTTTTGGGGTTCAGTTATTTTGAATTGAATTTCTGTCACTTGCAACCAAGAGTCCTACATGAGATAATGCTTTTTACTTTCACTTTATAGTGATCATCACAGTTGTATCTTTGTTATTGATAGTATAATTTTAATCTTAATTATAATTACAATTTTACTCATGTTAACTCATGTTATTTTTCTGTCCCTCCTCCATCATAGTTTTTTTCTCTGTACATTTGCATCAGCATAAAAACATGCATAATATGTTCCATCTTAAAGAAAAAAACATTTCTTTGGTCCAAATTTCCCTCCAGCTATTGTTCCATTTTTCTCTGCTCTCCTTTAAAGCAAAATTCAAAAGTTGTCTATGCGCACTGTTTCCATTTCATCTCCTTCATTCTCTCTTCAGCTCATACCAGCCAGGCTTTTTGATGCCACTGTTCCACTGAAACCACTCTCATTATTGTCACCAGTGATCACCATCTTGATATATTCAATGGTCAGTAATCAGTCCTCATCTTATTCAACCCCCAACAGCATTTGACACAGTTGGTCACTTCCTCATTCTTCATTTTTTTTATTCAGTTTGCTTTCAGGATAAGACATTTCTTGGTTTTCCTCCTACTTCGTAGGTGGCTCCTGTTTAGTCTCCATTGCCAGCTTCTCCTTCTCTCCCTGACCTTTGAATGTCACAGTACCCCCAGGACTGCCGTTGGCCCTCTTCTCTCCTCCCTCTATCTGTTCACATGTCCCTGTGATCTCTTCTTTATATACCATCTATTATACTCTGATGAGTCTCAAAAGTGTGTTTCTGGACTGACCTTTCCCTTGAGTTCCAAACTCACATCCTCATTAGTTGTCTAATGTTCATCTCAAACTTAAAACATCCAAAACAGAACTCATGATTCCTACCCCTAAACATTCCCTGCCCCCAGCATTCTCCCAGCTCAGTAAATGACACCCCATCTGTGCAGGCCCCACACCTCAGAATCACCCCTAACAGGATAAGTGGGGATTTTCCTGTGGCCTGAGAACTGATTAAAAAGATCTATTATACAATGGATATTCTAAAAAGGGCCAGACACCTGCTCAGGGTGTATTCATAGCCAAAGAACCTGTTTTTCCACTCTCAAACATGACTCCAACAAACCCCTCTCCCAATTCCAATCTGTCCCAGGAGGAAATTGCCAGGGATAGTTGTGGGAAATGAAGCAGTGAGTCAACAGCCTCAGGGAAGGCTATGGCTTCTCCTCCTTGCCCATGCACAGGGAATGTGAGTGCCCTCTTCTCCAAAGCAGGTGAGTGGAGGCTCACAGGACTGGGGCACCTGCAAGAAGGGAGATTGGCTGTTCATTGCACTGTCAGCTCCTGCTAGAAGCAGACTGGACCAGGGAAAAGAGAAAACAATGTGAGACAGCAAATCGTGCAGAGGGAGCATGATGGGACTGCCTGTAAGATCATTACTGGGTATGGCAAAGACTCTGGAATTTCCCAGGGGCCAGGTGATGGAGGTAGCAAGACTTAAGCCATCACCTGTTTTAACCCATTCCCCCATGATTGCCATAGTTCGAGCCAGTGCTGGATGATCTTCATGTGGGGTGGAGGGACGTTCACAAGCTCATTGTTGGGAGTTAGGGTTGGGAGCTGGTTGCAACCCTCTCCATGGCAGCTGTTGTTGTGGGGCTTGCTCTGGCTGGGGCCACCCAGTGGAGGTGACAGTGGCAGTGGGTGAGTCTATTTAGGCAGTGGTCATGGATGACTGGGCTGTGGGTATTTGCTCCAACAAAGTCCAGGAGTAATGGCTGCTCAGGGTTGGGGGATCCTGAGTGAAGTGTTGGACCTTGGGGAGGTTCCACTGGCCCAGAGGCAGGGGGTACTCAGTGATGGTGTCTTGGGGCCCAGGCACAACTCTGGAATCTCAGGGGTGGTGTCACAGGCCCAGCAGTGGCCTTGGAGCTACAAGGACAGAGCCTCAGGCTTGGGTGCAGTGAGGGCTTCAGAACTGGCTCTGGGGATTATGAGGCAGAGCCGCGCTTATGGAGGGCTGTTCTGCCAGTGTGGAAGCTGCTGATGCCCGGTTGCACAGGCAGAGGCTTGTCTCATTTGCCCAGGAACCATGTACGTGGGCTGGAGCTGCTGGCTGGCCAAAGTTCTCCCCCAACACTTAGGATCTGCTGAGGCTGTCACCCAAGGCTTCCCAGGTGGTGCCTGTGGTGTCTGAGGCTCCTCCTCTGCCCAGATCCCATGCAGGAGAGGAGGTATGCTTGGCCCCCAGTCACAGTCACAGCGCACAACATGGGGGAGTGTCTGTTCCATCTGTTACCTCTCTGGAGGAGGAGGGATGATGCAAAGACTACTTCTGGGAGGCTGAGTCCCAGCAGTGTGAATTGTATTGGGACCCCCAGCTTAGTCTCTGAGATGGTGGGTGGTACTTATGAGTAAGAATCAGTGACGCCCTGTTTGATTTGAGTTGGTAGATGCTGTAATGAGCTATAGAGTAGTTCTCCCTGTCAGTGGCTGATGCTTGCAGGAAAGAGCCAACTTTAGAGATATTCTTTTGTGCCTGTAATAGGCTCTAGCCCCTCCAGAGAAGTACTTGAATGCCCCAGGCAGTGGGAAGGGCCCTGTCACTCCCAGGGATTGCTTGTTCTCCATCACAGCAGAGGTGAATGGAGGAGCAAGTCTGGGCAGGATTAGGTTGGATGAGCCTGGAAGGCTCTGCAAAGTCTCGGCAGGGCTCAAAGGTCATTTCCCAGGCTGCTGGGGAAAGCTGCTGGGAGGGGGGCTGAAGTGGCCTCTCCAATCTGGACAGTCTACTTCTGGGGAAAGGGCTGTCTGTAATTCACCAACTGGCTATCAGGAGTGAGCCCTGCCCCTTTCACTCTACCCCTACCCCAAGAGTCTCCCTCTAGTGTCTGATTGCAAATGGGTGCTCAAATATGCTGCGTTCAGCAGCAATGGCACCATGGGCTGGGAACTTCCCCACCAGGGGACCCAGCCCACAGCATGGCTTTCCTGTGGGGGGATAGACACTCTACTAGATCGTCACAGCCCAGACCCACACTGCACTGTCTCATCAGGTCTGCCCACGTGGGCTCCCTCACCTCCCAAGTCCAGCTCTCAAATCTCTCCCTTGCTCCTCCTAGCAACTCACTTGAGTCCTGGGGGTATGATCTCTGGCCTATGTGTCTGACAGGCTGGTGTGCATCTCCAGGGAGTGCCAGTGGGCAGGGAACTCCCAGACTCAACACCCCTGGGTCCACTGCAGGTCCTCAAGGGGAAAGGTGGGGACCCCACTCTCTGTGGAAACCTCAAACTGGAGGGAGCACAAGCAGAGGGGAGGCAGCCACTCCTGAAAGTCTAGGCTCAATCTGCTCTCCCAGCTTCAGGGCGTGGGGCAGGGGAGGGGGAGGAAAAGAGTCTGAATGGAAGAGAGCCAGGACTCTGGCTCCTCTGGTCCCTCTCCCTGGAAGGAAGCCCACACAGAACGTCCAAGCTCTGGAATCACACAAGTTCTCCACACAATTCAGTGGTTGCAGCAGCACTTGGGCTCATGAGGGTGGAAAAGCTTCTAAGCAGCTTGGTAGCCCACTGATGATTGAAGGTGTAGGAAGGAGAAATGGAACCCCCACCTACTCCTTTACTGGGCTCCAAACCTCTCTGCGTTTGATCCTCATTGATATATTTTTTCTTTTTCCTCTTTCTATTCTGCTTTGTGATTTCCCTCCATGATGTCCCTGGCAGGCCCTGGCATTTCCTCCTCTGAACTACACCTTAGCTATGCCCATCCCCCCGCTCCTTTTTCTGAAACCTTTCCTTCCCTCTGGGACAATCCAGCAAGCAATGTCCATAGTTAGCTATCTTGCTTCCCTTGTTGTCTTTTGAATATTAATCCATTATCAGATATATGATTTGCAAATATTTTCACCCATTTGTGAGTTACCTTTTCACTTTCTTGATAGCCTTCCATCTTTAAGTTTCCTTTTCTTCACTTAAGCATTCACTTTTTTTCTTGTAATCCTTTGTTTTATAGAATTCTGACAAAGCTGATTCTGAGAGTATTTACTTGATTTTTTGATGTTTCTGTGGAGAAACATGCCCTTGGAGCTAGCTGCTCCACCATTTTTGCTGACATTACTCCATCTGCCTGTTTCTATAAAGTCTTATTGGAACACTTCTATGCCCATTCATTGATATATTGTCTATGGCTGCCGTGGAGACATGGATCCCTGTCTTCTAGTATTCACAGCCTTCTGCAATCCTCCTTTTTGAATGTGGGCTGCATCTAGTGACTTGCTTCTAACAAATATAATGGAGCAAAAGTGATGGGATGTCATGTCTTTTCTGTGATTGGGTTTGAAAAGACTGTGACTCCCTCTTGCTCTTATTCTCTCCGTATTGCTTTCTCAGCTTGCATGTTTTAATCAATCTTTGGAGAACTGAATTCAACCATCAACCACATAAGTGAGCTTGGAAACAGATCCTTTCCTAGTTCAGCCTTCAGATGACACCATACCACTGGCCAACACCTTGATTACAGCCTTGTGAGAGACCATGAAACAGAGGACCCTGCTAAGTCACACCAGGTTTCTTGACCCACAGAAACCATGAAATAATAAATATGTGTTGCTTTAAGCCACTAGATTTTGGGGCAAATTATTATACAGGAATTGACAACTAATACAGCTGTTTTTGCACTACAACATTAGAGTTGATTATTGTGACAGAGACCATATGACTCACAAAGAATAATATATTTTTACTATTTGGCTCTTTACAGGAAAAATTCTATGTGGGAATGAAAACAAGGGGGCTGGCAGGAATAGCCTTCCATGACCCAGTAAGGAGAGAAGAACCAATTATATGAGCACTAGTAGTACTTGCTACATGAACACAAGATAATAAAGATATCTTTACAGAGATGATCCTTATCATTATTTGATATCCTGATGATAGACATCAAATGTCTATCTTGAGCTCGAACCACTTTGTTGGTATAACCTCAGAAATTCTTCTTACACAAATAAAGGTTGAAGGCCCAGAAGGGTCAGTGACACCATTCACACTCTGGCCCCCTTTATTTCCTGCAAAGCCCTGTAAGGACTTTGGCATGAGACTACCACAGTGATTCTGATAATCAGTGAGGCCTGGGAATTACCACTTTCAACTTCCCTAGAAAATCTGTCTTTCAGAACTAATTTATTTAACATACTCGTTCATGGAATAAATGCTTCTTAAAGCAAAAGGGAAGCTAGTCTTTATCTGGACCAAATGTGACATTTTCTAGACGAGAAAGAGGAGGACCAGAGAGCTTAAAAGGCTCTCTGAAGGCCACAAAGCCCAAGAGGCAGAAGAAACATGAAAGCAGAGTCCTCAATTCCCAGTCCAGGGTTTTTTTGTTTTTTGGGTTTTTTTAAAGTACTATCTAATTTAGTTTCTGGGCAAATTATCACAAAATTTGATTTAATTAAATGTGAATTAATATGGTATTACTGCATTAAGAATCATCCGATCTGCATGTTTGTTGAACAATTTACATCAGGAAATGGCTTTCGTTACTAAATTTGCATTTTCTACTAGAATCATCCATGAATAAGTCAGCACTGCCCTCTACTGGATGATTTGTGTTTATTACTCATTAGTGTGTCCAAAGTGATTTAAATAGAATTTTTGATAGTTTTTCTTAATTTTAATGAAATATACATGAAAACCAGCACATCCAAGCTGTCTGGATATTCCCTCATGCCTGTTAATCTAGTCATATAAAATTTTCTTCCTCCAAAAGAAGACTTGATTTTCTAGGTTTGAAATTGTAAGTTTAAAAAATGAATTCCAATGTGTTAACAAAGAAGAGAAAGAGTCAAAGAGACAGATGATAGAGATGAGGAAAAGAAAGAGAGAGAGAGAGATTGGAAGAGAGGGTCAATTTTCATCAGAGTACATGGGGGCTGTTTTTCTACTTTGGCAATCTCAAAAATAAACTCAAATAAATACTTTCTTGGTGACATCACCAGCTGCCGTTCTTATAATGTGTTTGCTAATTCTAGATCATGGGATACATTTTTAATCTTCTTGAGACAAAATTGAAGCTGTGAGCTTGGTTGACTACCATGATGGGTTTCCCTGCTGTGGAAATGGTATGCTTCTATCAAAGCAGATTAAATTGTGGTTGGTTGGGAGACAGCCAGCAAACTGTTGTACTGGACATAGTAACAGCATTAAAACTGACTGAATTATGGTTCAGATGTTGACTTAAAAGGTAAGAAAAAATAAACAGTAATAAAAAGAGATGGCTGCATGAATAGCGCTTACATAGCAAAAAAAAAAAAAAGAATAGCTAGTATAGATTATGTACCATAAATTACTATGACAAGGCCACTCAGATGCAGTTTTAATAAGACAAATGCAAGTGCAGTGAGCCGTCGTTTCTGGGTTAAATATTCCCAAACCAGCCTCTTCAGTCCTGATTGCTATCATCTCACCCAGAAGCAGCCTTAGATCCTGCCCAGAACATGGGTTGTGGCACAGACAGACCTGACTTCAAATTCCAGCTCTGCCACTGTGTGGCCTTGAGAAAAGCTACCTTATCTGTAAATTGGAGATAATCACATGTAACTCATATAGTTTGGAGAAAACTAAATAAAATAAAGCATATAAATCACTTAACACAGTAGCTCACATATATTAGGTTCACAACAAAAAAATTACTGTTACTGTGACTTGGGCTGTGAGTATTTTTAGACTAGAGAATTTTATCTTATTCAAAGTTTTATCCTCAAGTTCTAGTATTGTGCCTGCCCCATGAAGATGCTGAAAAATATTTGTAGAATAAATGAATCAATGAATGGATGGATGTATGAATATGTGTTAGAGTTTCTGAAATGCTCATCTCATCCTTTTCTTCTATGGATTCTGAACCCATTCAGCATGGAGTCAGGAGTCAGATGGAGAATGCCACATGGACCTCCAGCCAGGATCAGACTTCCTATTCCTTCCACCATGTTTAGATTTCTAGACCCTGCAAGTCAGGCAAGGTTTGTTGAGCAGCCACCTTCTCACTGGGGAAACGGCTACCTGCCTCATACCTACCAGCACAGGGTAGACCCAGGCCTGCATCCAGAAGCCAGATCTTGGGCCTTGACCCAGGTGTGCTTACCCCACAGAATCAGGGGCAGAGGAAAATGCATGCTCTTGCAGGCAGGGCAGTTCTGAAGATGAGAATGCACATGTTAGTGCAATTTGTTCCCTTTGTCCCCTGCACAAAGTGGCAGTTGAGGAGGAGGTAGGGATTGAAATCCAGCTCACATTCCACTAGCCAAGCTCTACTCAGCGGCTTGAGAGTGTGTTGCATAAAGATAACCTATTTGCTCATCAAGCTGCGTGGTCAGAGGGTCCCTCTGGTCTCATTTGTACAGAAGCTCCGTGTAAATTAATGGGGTGCTACTAAATATGCTTTTCTCAGATCTTACCAATCAGATGAGATTTTGTTGCTCTCTTGGAGAGTAATATAACAGATGGAAGTAAGGCCAGACATCCCTTCCCAATACTTCCAAACGAGTGGAAATTTCATTTTTATGAGCTAGGAGAGGAAGGGAAGAGTTGTCCATAAGAAAGATAGGCAGGATGGAGAAAATTAGCATTAATTGAACATGTACTGTATGACAGACATTGGAACACATGATTTGGATAAACCATTTCATATTATTCAAACAGGTCTGATAAGATCGGTATCTTCAGATAAGTATGCTGAAGATTAGATTAAGGAAGACCACACATCCAAAAGTGGTGACACTTGAATCCAATCCCATTATCTTACTTCCACCCCATGGTACTATGTGCTCTTCTGACGAAAGGTCCTACTAGCAGTGACTTATTCTTTAAGATTCCTGGGAGCTGAAGAGCATGAAGCTGAACAATACAGACACAACAACTACCCCAATGATCTGTACTGAAAAACAGTTGCCTTGTAGAGGCAATACTAAGTTTTCAAACAGGTATGTTCCAAAGTTTCATTCCAAGACTAGAGCTTAGCAAATATTTTTTCTAAATTTTATAAATGAAGACTAGGTTCATGAGCTAGCTCACAAAACTGTTTTTAGTGTGGTTTGGACCCTTAAGCCCTGAAACAGATTCTCTGATCCTCTCTGACCATTGAGTCTCACTGGGCACCCTCTTGGGCCAGTAAAGTCCAAGATGGATTCGCTGAGTATACAGGGGGCCCATAAGGCAAATAACACAAAATGAAAAGTCTATGTAAAAGTCCTACAAACAAGGTTTTGAACATCTCTATTGCAGGGCTTCTCAATCTGAGCACTATTAACATTTGGGGCTAGAAAATACTCTGTTGTAGAGAGCTGTCTGGTGCATCGTAGGATGTTTAGCAGCATCCCTGGACTCAACCCACTAGATGTCAGTAACAACATTCTACCACCCCTAGTTGTGACAACGAAAAATATCTCCAGACAATGCCAAATGTCCCCTGGGAAACCAAAATCACTCTTTGTTGGGACTTCGGAGTACAATGGCCTCTGAACAACAGCTTAAAACCATTTAAGTCTTCTGCAACTCTCAAAGGCTTAAAACCCAGGTTCTGTGAGTAAACATACTAATGTGCAAAAACACATAACATTTTAAAAAGTAAAACACAAGTTTTGAGGGTTGTGAAGGGCTATTTTTAGTATCTTTAAACATCTAGGTATTTTTAACACCTAAAAAGATTTAACACCTTTTCTTATATAGAGGAAGATTGAAAATTGCTTTTTAATCTCAAATAAAATATACTGTTTCCCAGACAGTCTAAGATATTTTAAGTGAATTACGATACTCTTGTTTTCAGGTGGCGATTTGGTATCAACAATGAGCCTTTTCTTTGGCCATAATCAGAAAAATGTGGGTAGGGACATAATGAAGTAATTGTACAGTTGGAAATAGTGAACAATTCACATCCCTTGTAGGAAAAGGGTCATGCTACCTTCACCACGCAGGCCAAAAAAATTCCCATGATCTAAGCCACACAGAAGAGTTTCAGATTCTACATCATACTTTGACTCTCCTCCTTTATTCTCCCATCCCACTATTCTCTGTTTTTGAATGACCAAAAAGTGAAGTTTCCTTTTATAAGCCATTAAACTAATGCCCATTTTTTCCTTGGGAAAGTTCAACCTCCCTTTTATTTGAAAATTAAATTTCTTACCTGAGCAACACCAAAATCTCCATTCAAAGATGAATGCAGAGGTAGTTGATGTAGCTCTCTAAATGTTACACAAAGCAGATGAATGAATAGAATTCCAGGACTCTGCCTTCTGAGTCCTCTATAGACGTTATTATAAATTCTCCAACTGAAAGGCAAATTCCAGAATCTAGCCGTTACCTCTCTTCTCATCTACAATCCTCAAAAGAACTGAAAACATATACGGTTCATACATAAAGCAGAGTAGAGTGGTTGAGAGCTGGGATTCTGGTGCCCAATGACCTAGATGCAGAATCCCAGCTCTGCCACTTGCTAGCTTGTGACCTTGGGACTCTCCACCTCAACCTCTGTGTGCCTGTTACCTCATCTATGCAGTGGAGACAATAAAAGTGTCCACCTCTTAGGGTTGTTATGAGGAATAAATGAGCTAATATTTGTAAAGTGCATAGATTGGTGTCTAACACAAAGCAAGCACTTAAAAAGTATTCATTAAATAAAATTATAAAATAAATAGAGCCATGCAAGGTCTGTACCATTGTTACAATCATGCAATACTCTAGGGGAAAAATTGGAAAATAGGTTTTTGTCTTTGCTACCCTCACTTCCTTCTTCCAGTCCCTTCTTCCTTTTTTCAGTGTCCATTCTGAGTCCTCTTTCCAAGTTTCTACCAGGGTGTTGGCAGGAAACAACTGGTGATGCTTAAGGTGCCAGTCTAAGCTTCCGTCTCAGAGGAACCTTTCCATCTGCCCTGGAGACTTCAAAAGGCTGAAAAATCACCAGAACCTAAAGAAATGAATCTCTAAGCCTGCCATATCAGTGGAGAGCTGTAGTTTCAGATGGGGAGGGGCCCACCCCGTGCCTGGTCTGTGTACTCCCAAGGCTTGCCCTGGGGAGAATGGTGATGCGAATTTGTACCTTTGAGTTTAAAAATTAAGTTTAAAAAATAAGCAGCCTCACAGTTCTGTATTCTAGCATATGGCAATTGTGGCACTGTCTTGAAATGAGTCATCTTAAGCCCAAGTTAGAAGCAGACATAATTTCCAGATGTCAAAAAAATATTTTTCACCAAACAGAAGAGCAAGCAAGATGGAGTGCGGTTTTTAATACTGCTTATTTTACTAGCTGTTAATGTTTACTCACTTATGATTTTCCTAAGATTATCCCCTTGTAAACTGTGGCCTAAATGCATTTAAATTGCCTTTGACTATCCTGAGCAATCTTTACTACCATGGAAACAGAACCAAGGATATGCAAGATGACTCCTCTGGGGCATAATTTGGTGCTCTAGATACTTTTGATTGGTTGCTCTCTGCTCTGTCACCCCTTCTCTGAAATGTAATCGTGTTGGGTGGATTTATTTTTATTATCCATGAGAGCACACAATTCACCAAGTAGCAGAAAGTACCATGCATCCATCAAAGTCCTTCCAGAGATATGGGCAGCGTTAGCAAGGACAAATCTGTATGCGTCAGAAAGCACAGGCAGATTGCTCCAGGATTTAGGCATTTGCCCAAACCTCTATGAGGTAACTGCACATTTTTACATTTTATTGATGTAAGAGAAAAGACTATGGCCTGGTGCCTCCAAAAAATGCTGCCTATGCCCAGGCACTTGAGAATGTAAGTGGGCAGTTATATGATTCTGTATAAAGGGTATATGATATAGTAACAATAGGGGACCAAAACTGAGAGGCATCGAATTCTTGACTTTGTTGTTAAAGTATTTATAATCTTAATAAAATCATATAATTGGCTTTTCTTTTTCCATATGTAAAATGGCCATTTATAGAGTAAAGAATTAGGGCTTGGGTTCAGTTGGGGTCAATATTTGTAAACTAATGAATCCTTTGGTTGAAAGATTAGACATAAAGAACAAATATTATTTCCCTTGCCTATCTCATCAATCCACAATGAAGATGAGAGTAAAATGTCAAGGTCACATCTGTCTTTCTTGTTTAAAAAAATACCATTTGTGACATGAGCATCTATCGTAGCCACTTAAAGGCATAATGTCCTTATACTTTCCAAAATAACTATTAATAGATTCATGAAATGTGAACAGGCACAAAACAAATATTTGTGATTTTTGAATTCATATTTTTTTCTCTTTTTGGAGTTCCTTGAAGTTCTGTGGGCATACGTCAATGCATGGGAACAGAAACCAGGCACTTCTTAGAATAAATGATATCATAGCAATGAAAAAAGCAAGGGGCAGTGTTGGACAAGCTGAGCCTACCTGATTTTCACTCCACACAGAATGATTGTGCCATTTAGATGTTGAAAAAGTGAAATATTGATAGATAAGGTTAATCTCCATAGTATAGAAAAGTTCCTGTATACCCATCAGCAATATATTAATAAACATATTCACAGATATTTCTAATAGAAAAATTGCCAAGGTGAAATAATATTAATAGTTTATGTGAGTGAATATAAAATCAGTTCATAAAAACTTGAAGAAAAATGTAATTAGTAATCAGAATAATGAAAAAAACTATTTTATAACTAACTAGCAAAAACAATTTAATTATTTAATGCTGGCAGAGTTATGGAAGGTGAAGCAGACATATATCATGTCTGTGGCCAACAGCATCTTTTGAATGACCTTCATGTATTTGGAGAAGTTTCCAAATTATGAGTCTTGCCTCTTTAGAAAAAAAATACAGAACTCATTTTCCCAGCCTCCTTTGCAACAGGGATGTAGACCTATAACCCAGGCTCCACAGACCAAATACAGCCAACTGTGACTTGGATATAGAAGAGGGAAAAAGGAGGATGCAGATGCTGCACAGAATTTATTTTCTGAAGGAAATGACAGCAGAGGTATCCAGCTTTGAGAACAGCAGAGTTTCTGGCACCAGCCAGTGCCATACTCAGCAGATGAGCTGTGGCGGTGTCTCCTGATGACAACATAGTCCTCTCCAGAGCAGTCCCACAGTGTGGTGTGGGTATCCTTCATGACTGTGTAGCCTTCCTGGACTTACTCTCTGGACCTCTGAAAGGAGCAATCAATTCCTTTTCAACTAAAGACACTGATTAATACAGTATGTTCATTTATACACCCTTAGTGCAAATATAAATTGGAACACCACTTTTGTAAAGTGCTTTAGTATTGTATATTAAGATCCAGAAAAATTCATCTATGACTTGTTAAACCTTCTTATAAGGATTTATACTAAGGAAATAGTCCAAAGGAAGGAAAGTGGCAATATGAATGGAGAGGAATTGAAACTTTAAAGAATTAGAAATAATCTGAAGGTTTATCAACAGGGGAACGGTTAAGTCAATGATGGCATACCCTTGGTAGTCAGCAGGACTCCATCATTTCTACATGGTAGTGGTTTAGGGTACACTCTTTTGTAGGAGGGAGGCCAAGGGACTTAAAGCTGCATTTAGATAGAGTGAATTCTTTTTTTAGCTTAGACTGACTATTTGGGGTTGCTTATGGGGAATGAAGAATGGGATTGGAGGACACTAAAACCTGCCTCAACTATCTCCCTGTTGGCAAACTATTACACAGTGAATAAAATGATTCTTAGGAAGTTTACGTCACAATGTAGAAAAAAATGTTCATGATATCTTGTTTAGGGAATAGAGCAAAACACAAAATTATATCTATGCTGTGACTACTATTGTTATGTAAAAAAATTGAAACAGTCATATGACCCAGATCCGAAAACAAACAGAAAAATATAATGATTTGTTGAGTGGCAGATTGTCAATAAATATTTTGTTCTTATTTTCTGCTAAGGTTGTTCAATGCAATACTTTTATGCTTTGCAAAATTATCTAAGTGTTCAAAATTATATCTTCTCTTTAGCAATGTCTTAGCAATCTTATGGTGATGTGGCTCCCTGCTCAGTGAGGATAACTCTGATACCTACTGTCTTGTGGCAGAGTTAGACTCAATCTGGGCCCAAGGTAACTTGGCTACTTTGGATGTTCATGGATCCACAGGGCCAATGGGAAAAGAAATCACTATATGAAATCACCTGCCACATAGGCCTTTCCACCGGAACTGTAAACATACACCTGCTTACATGGAACATGGGGGACTGTGGGTGGAGCAGTAAATTGACAAACCTCTTTGCCATTCTTTAATAAAGTTGGAGCTATCCATACCCTATGACCCAGAAATTTCACTCCTACATATTTACCCTGGAGAAACTATTGGCACATATGCACCAGTGAATATGCACAAGAATGTTTATAATGGCACTATTCCTATTTACCAAAAACTAAAAAAACCTTAAATGTTCATTAACAGTAGAATAGATAAAAATCGGCAAATACATGGCATAATCCTGCAATGCTATGCAATATGAATATATGTATAAACTACATTGAGACTCAGCAGAATAAAGCTCATAGACATAGTGATGAATGACAGCAGCAAGATATATGATAGGATTCCATTCATAAAAAGCTTAAAAACAGGCAAAATTACCCTATGATATAATATTAAAGCATGTGCACAAAATTGGTAAAATTATACAATAAAGTAAGAACATGATTATCACAAATGTCAAGATAGTGGTTACCTGTGAGGAAGGAAGGGGAGGGTGAGCTGCTGTTTGGGAATGGGCACACTGGGGGTTCTGGCCTGGTGATGTTCTTTCTTGATTAGATGGTGGTTTTCCAGATCGCATTAGACAGTGGGACATTTGTATTTTATGCTCCTTTCTGTGTGTATGTTATAGTTTATATTTTTAAAAACAAAAGAGAGGATACTCTATCAAAAAGGTCTATGTGTCAGGGGTGAGACAGTGGAGAAATCCTTTTCTAGAAAGACAAACTACCTTCAGGTCATTGAAGTGGGAGTTGAAGAAGTTAGTTAAGCCCTTGATTAATAACACAGAACCACCTCCGGAATTTGGTTATCAATGAGGAGCATGGTTCAGAAGCACTACTTAAGGAATAAATGTGATCTTTTGAATTCCTTGATGGGAGGTCTAGACCTCAGTATTTGTATTATACCATTGAAAGGCTCTGAGGCAGAGGAAATGAGAGCTTTCCGGTGGTCCTGGAGGCTGGTGCATGGGGAGAAGGAGTCTTCTCTTAGTTCATGCCTGCCTCTACCTCTTCATCCTCACCCAGTATTGACTGAGGAACTCAGGAGGGAGGCATAGAACTGTGAACAGAGAAGTCAAGGTTACAGTTTCTGGATCCAAATTAGGGTTGTAATGAAGTCATGAACACAGGCAAGTTTATTAACTGGCTAATTCCCATAGGGTTTGGTGGTCCATGAAAGGGCTCTAAAATGAAGGGGAAAAATACTTGGAACTGTTAGTCTAAAGGTGGGACTCTAACAATTTTAAATGGAACCTAGAATAGCAGAATAGTGAGGACTAGAGAGTTCTTGCTACATTGGACTATGGCCTGTGAAGCTACCTGACTCACTCTCCTGCTTATAAACTTCTGCCTAGGAAAATTTTAAGTTAAACCTGATTGAGCCCTACTCGAACTGACTTGGAAAGCAAAATATCTAGCAAATTTTGTTCAGTTGATTGGTTGAAATGTACCGTCTGCCCCATACTAAGCATTCTACCTACAAGAACCAAAAGATTGTATCAATAACCTGTGCGGTTGAAATCTATCATTTAAAGCTCAATACCTGAGGAGTCTCAATGCCTTAAGTTTAGTGTTGTGTTCCTGACACACACTATTAAACTGGAAACTTGGAAAGAAGCAAAGGAGATTATTTTCTGCTCTTGCAATGTAGTGCTGAGCTTAACTTCCTATTGACTGGGTTATTTTACAGCTCTGTAGGGATGGAGGTGAACTTACAGATCCTTGTCTGGTAGAGAGACAAATAATTTCTGTGTGGTACAACAGATAACCTCTAAGATTACAGTTATGGCCCTGTTGGACATCAACCAGTTCTCTATATAAACCCAGCAATCTTACACTAGCACTGTCAAAAATACCTAGTTTCTCAAAAGCTCTTTGGACAGGTTTTTTTAATTAGCTAGATATCTATGGGCTAAAATATCAAAATTAAAACTTTTCCTCTATGAAAGAACATGTGAAGAATATGAAAAGGATAAACAGACAGGCTACAGACCGGGAGAAAATATTTTCAAACCACATAGCCAACAAATAAAAACTCAAAACTTAATACTAAAAAAAAAGAACAATTCAATTAGAAAATGGGTCAAAGGCATGAACAAACATTTCACTGAAGATAGTAGAAACTGAATCACTCATACATTGTTGGTGGGAGTGTTAAAATAGTCCAGACACTCTGGAAAACAGTTTCATAGTTTCTTTTAAAACTAAACACACAAATACCATATGAGCCAGCAACTGTCCTCTTGGGCATTTATCTCAGGGAAATGAACTTATGTCCACACCAAAAGCTGTGTGCAAATGTTCTTAGTAGCTTTATTCATAATAACCCAAACTGGAAACAGTCCAGAGGTCCTTCCATGGATGAATGGTTAAATAAACTGTGATATATCCATACCATGCAATCCTACTCCACAATAAAAATGAAGAAATTGTTGATAAAAACAGCAACTTGGATGAATCTCCAGGGAATTAAGATAAGCAGAGGGAAAAAAGCCAATCCTAAAAGGTTATACCCTGTGTAAGCCTATTGTATTTATTTAACATTTCAATGTTAACACAACATTCCAATATTTAACATCTTTTAATATTTTGAGCATTGAATATTCCCTTTATTTGAAAGTCTGTATTTAAAATTAGTTAACAAATTTAAGTATTTATTTAACATATTTAACGTAAAATTTCAGAAATGGAGAGCAGATTAAGGGTTTCCGGAGTTAGGGACCAGAGTTAGAAGGTGGGCCAAGAGGGAGGCAGGTGAGAGTGTAAAGGCAACAGGAGGGGTCATTCTTATGATAAAGGAACTGTTCTCAATCATGACTGTGATGTACCCACAGCTGTGATAAAAATGTTCAGAAGTAAACACACACACACACATACAAATGAGTACGTGTCCCTCCCTAAATGTTCAGAAGTAAACACGCACACACACACATACAAATGAGTACGTGTCCCTCCCTACACACGGGGTGGGGCGGGGAATAAGATCTATGGATTGTATCAATGTCCATATCCTGGTTGTGATATCATACTATAGTTTTGCAAGATACAACCATCAGGGAAAACTTGGTAATGGGTACATGGATCTTTCTATTATTTCTTACAATTGCATGTAAATCTACAATTATCTCAATTAAAATTTCAACTAAAATAATAATACATGCTCTCCATAAGCATGCATTAAAACGAAAAATTGCGAAGAAAATTAAAATATTCCTCAAGGAAGAAGCCAAGATGGCCAACTAGAAACAAAGCTTATTGGACCATCCTGGCAGAAGAGTTGAGGATTGGACTGAGGGGAGCAGAGAGTAATTACTGCCTGGAAGTGGACCCTGGGGATAGACACCGGTGGAGTCTGGGAAAACCACCAGGAAGAACTGAGCAACTGAGAGAGAGGAAGAGTAATCAGCGCAAACTAATTCCAGGGAGTTCCGGAGCCCAGGGAAAGGGTAAGGATTCTTTTTCCCCTGTCTCACCCAGGTGCCTCAGGCCAGCAATGGGACACAGGGCTCTCATCCCATGGGAGAATGCCATGAGAAAACATAAAGTCGGCATCCCGGCATCTGGATGCCTCCTCCTCTGCACCTCCTCCACTCCTGGTATCCGAGGAAGTAATTTTGGCTCAAGCCGCTGGTAGCTGTGTGGCTGCATCCACTCCATAGCAACCGCCAAAGCACTTTGCACCGAGTGACTAGGCTCCCGCAATGAGAGTGCACTCCCAGCCAAGCCTGCCTCAGTCAACATAGCTGCCACCATGGCTTGGAGAGGAGGACGGTTGGGCTGCCACAGCTGCGGCTTGGAGAGGAGGGTGGACGGGTGCCCCCTGAACTCGAGAGTGGTGCAGAAAGTCCACAGCCCCTTCCCCAAACCATAACAGCAGCTAGAGTTCTCTCTGCTGAGTGACCTGCTTTCAGCGCTGGGGCACATTTCCACCCCCAGCCGCCAGGACAACCTCAGTTTGTGATCTTCCTGCCCACGGGCATTTGGTGCATTCATCTGCTGACTGTGCAGACGAAGGGGTGGGGAGGCATGGGGGAGAGATCCCAGTTCCAGGGGCAAGTGGCAAGTGAGAGCCCGTGTCCATCGGGAGAGTCAGGAGGAGCACAAGAGAGCAGAGTTCCATGGGTGAGCCCCAACCCCTCTCCCCCTAGAGAACTGCCATATTGGAGTTTGCTGTGCCATTGTGACTCAATTTGCATAAGTACTGGTTCCCATGGCAACTGAATGTCTCAGGTGCTGCAGGCTGAATGGGAGGGAGCAGCTGCCCCCACCCTCACTCACTTTAATAGGGAGTTCAGCTTGAACCAAGAGTTCCTTAAGCTGCCATTATTCCTCCAGAGGGAGCAACCCCTGGTGGAGACTTCTGGGGACAGAGAGGCCCAACTGCCTCCCCTTCGGGTCTAGCGGTGGAAAAGGGGTGCACAATTGAAGATTCCCCTATCTGCCAGCCTCCTGCAGAGACGCACCCCAGTGGACCAGACACACAAACTGTGGGGAAGCTCAAGAGTTCGTCTTGAGCAGAGAGGAAGCACAGCTGGACGGATCAGAGGAGAAAGTGCCTGGGTCTGTGGACAGGGATGGAAAAACCTGGCTAGAGGCCTCAGCAATCACAGGAGTAGGCTCCTCCCATCAGGAGCAGCCCTCCAAGCTTAGAGAGAGAGCCCTGAACTCCATATCAGTGGCTCCCCCTAGCGGCTGGATAAGCAATCTCTGAGCCCCACAGAAGCTCACACACTCAGGCTCTTGCACCCCAGCTATGATCAATCTTGCTCCTCCCCACACCTCAGCAGGGAGCAGGGTCTAAGCAACCCCTAGGAGTTAAGAGGCCCTTCCCAAACCTTGGGGTATTCGTATACCCCACCTGGGGGACCAG
Source organism: Cheirogaleus medius (assembly GCA_008086735.1). NCBI lineage: Eukaryota > Metazoa > Chordata > Mammalia > Primates > Cheirogaleidae > Cheirogaleus > Cheirogaleus medius. The sequence goes on along the minus strand of VBSM01002121.1, from coordinate 8,206,207 downwards.
AGCCTACAACAGGCACAATAGATTACTTCAATAACTGGCTTTTCCATGCAAGCCACAATCAATTACAATGCAAACAACCCTATAGCTAAACATAGTGCCTTCCATTTCAAGCTGTCAGAGAACAGTGGATTTGTACCCACAAGTACAATCCACCAGCTTGGAACTTAAGCTGGGGGACCAAACTCACTATATTCCACTGGGAAGAGGTGAAGATAACAGGTCAGAGGTAACCCAAGAGGTTCATCAAACTTGCTAAAATACCCTTAAGGCAATTCAGGACCAGTGCTCCTGCCCCTGGCATTGTCATGGAATGATCCTTGGGGACTTGGAGACAGGGCCATAAACCAGGCCTAGCACCCCCTGCTCTTGACCAAGAGGCCAGATGAGAAAGAATCAGAGAAAGATCTCAGGAAACATTAAAAATCAGCTACAAGAAGTCACCCCCAAAAGAAATCATTAGCTCCTCAGCAATGGATACCAACTTAAATGAAATGGTTAAAATGACAGATGAAGAATATTGAATATGGATTGTAGGAAAGCTCAATGAAATTCAAGAGAAACTAGAAACCCAACACAAAAACAATTCAGGAAATAAATGAAAAATTATCTAAAGAAATCAAAGTATTACGGAAAAACCAAACAAATTCTGGAAATGAAAGATGCATTCAAGGAATTATAAAATATAATGGAAAGCCTTAAGAATAAGCTGGATCATACAGAAGAAATAATCTGAGAGCTTGAAGATAACACCTATGAGCTAAACAAATCAGTTGAAGAGAAAGAACACAGAAACAAGTGGCATGAACAAATCCCATACAAAAAATGTGGGATTATATAAAGAGGCCAAACATAAGAATTATAGGCATACCTGAGGGCAAAGAAGAAAATACACAAGGGCTGGAAAATCTATTCAAAGGCATAATTGGAGAAAATTTCCCTGGCCTAGCAAGAAATCTAGATATCCAGGCACAAGAAGCACACAGGACTCCTGGGAGATTCAATGTGAAAAGACAATCAACATGTCACATAGTTATTAGGCTGGCCAAAGTAAACACAAAAGAGGCACCCCTTTAGCAGTAAGGTGAAAAAAGCAGGTGACCTAGAAATGAAAACCCATCAAACTGTAGATTTCTCAACTGAAACCTTATTACTAGCAAAGAGACTGGGGACCCATCCTCAGTCTTCTAAAACACAATAATGGCCAGCCTAGAATTACTTATCCTGCAAAACTAAAAATCTTATATGAGGAAGAAATAAAGACTTTCCCAGATAAGCAATAACTGATGGAATTTGGGAAAACCAGACCTGCCCTGCAAGAAGTATTCAGACCTGCATTATACACTGACCAGTGCAACAGACACCCACCAGTGTAAAATGACCCAAAAGCTAAAGTCCAGAACCCTGATTCCACAATGGCTCAAGAGATAAAACAAAATAATAAGAGTCCACCCAACAGGATAACAGAAATCCACCCCAAATATCAATTCTCTCAATAAGTGTGAATGGCTTGAATTGCCCACTGAAGAGACATAGGCTGGCTGAATGAATAAAAAAACACAAGCCAAGTATCTGCTGTCTCCACAAAACAATCTTACCCACAAGGACTCATTTAGACTCAAGTGAAGGGATGGAAAACAATTTCCCAGGCAAATGGAAACCAAAAGAAAGCTGGTGTAGCTATTCTTTTATCAGATATTATAAACTTTAAAGCAACAAAAGTAAAGAAAGACAAACAGGGTCACTATGTAGTGGTGGTGGAGGGAAAAATTCAACAAGAAGACTTAACAATCCTAAATATTTATGCATCCAACACAGGAGCACCCAGATACATAAAGCAAATCCTGCTTGATTTAAACAAAATGATAAACAGCAATGCCATAATAGCCAGGGACTTCAACACCCCAGGGACAGAACCAGACATATCCTCTAAGCAAAAAAATGATGGACTTAAACAGAACTCTACAATAAATGGGCCTAACAGACATTTATAGGACATCCACCCAAATAACACTGAATATATGTCCTTCTCATCAGCTCATGGAACTTTTTCTCAAATTGATCACCTCTTAAGCTACAAAACTGATCTCAAAAAATTTTAAAAAATAGAAATTATACTATGTATTTTCTCAGACTAGAGTGGAATAAAGTTAGAAATCAATTCCAATAGAAACACTCATTTCTACACAAAGTCATGGAAATTAAACAATCTATGGCTGAATGATTGTTGGGTCAAGGAGGAGATTCAGATGGAAATCAAAAGACTCTTTGAACTAAATGATAATGAGGACACAAGTTACCAAAATCTGTGGGATACCGCAAAAGCAGTCCTGAGAGGAAACTCGTAGCCTTAAAGGTCCACTTCCAAAACACAGAAAGGTGAAAATTCAACAAACTAATGAACTGTCTCAAGGAACCAGAAAAAGAAGAGCAAACCAATCCTAAACACAGCAGAAGAAAAGAAATAACCAAGATCAGAGCAGAACTAAATGAGAACAAAAGAACTATACAGAAGATAAAGAAAACAAAAAGTTGGTTCTCTGAAAACATAAACAAAATTGACAGGCCTACTGCTAGATTGACCAGAAGTAGAAAGGAAAGGACTCTAATAAGCTCAATTAGAAATGAAAAAGGAGAGGTCACAACTGATATCACAGAAATATAGAACATCATTTTTGAATACTATAAAAATCTCTATGCCCAAAAACTTGAAAATGTGGAGGAAACAGGCAAATTCTTAGAAACACACAACCTCCCTAGGCTCAATCAGGAAGAAATAGAATTCCTGAACAGACAATATCAAGCACCAAAATTGAAGCAGCAATAAAAAAATCTTCCAACAAAAAAAGGTCCATGACCAGACGGATTTACAGCTGAATTTTACCAAACCTATAAAGAAGAACTGGTATTATACCTATACTGCAGAAATTATTCCACAACATTGAGAAGGATGGAATCCTCCCCAACTCATTCTATGAAGCCAGTATCACCTTGATACCAAAGCCAGGAAAGGACACAACAAAAACAAGAAAACTACAGGCAAACATCCCTTATGAATATGGACACAAAAATTCTCAGTAAAATCTTAGTACCAAATTCAACTGCACATCAAAAAAAAAATAATAATAATTCATCATGACTAGGTAGGTAGGCTTCATCCCAAAGAGGCAAGGATGGTTTGATATACACAAACCTATAAATGTAATTCACCATATAAATACAATTAAGAACAAATACCATATGATTCTCTCAGATACAGAAAAGGCATTTGACAAAAATCAGCACCCTTCTATGATAAGAACTCTTAACAAAATAGGCATAGATGGGTCATATCTCAAAATTATTAAAATCATATACAACAAACCTATAGCCAACATCATACCGATTGGGGAAAAATTAAAAGCATTCTCACTTAGAACCTCAACCAGATAAGGTTGCCTACTATCTCCACTTCTATTCAACCTAGTGTTGGAAGTCCTTGCCAGAGCAATCAGAAAAGAGAAAGGAATCAAGGGTATCCAAACAGGGATAGAAGAGATCAAACTATTGCTCTTTGCTGATGATATGATATGATATCTAGAAAACCCCAAAGATTCAACCAAGAGACTCCTGGAATTAATAAATGAATTCAGCAAAGTCTCAGGATACAAAATCAATGCACACAAATCAGTAGCTTTCATATGTGCCAATAACAGTGAAGCCGAGAATCAAACTGAAGACTCAATATCTTTCACAGTGGCATCAGAGAAAATTAAATAGTTGGGAATATATTTAACTAAGGAGGCAAGAGACCTATATAGGGAGAACTACAAAACACTGAGAAAAGAAATTGCAGAGGATGTAAACCCCTACGATGCTCATGGATCAGCAGAATCAATATTGTTAAAATGTCTATACTACTCAAAGTGATCTACAGATTCAATGCAAGCTCTCTTAAAATACCAACATCATTTTTCACATACCTAGAAAAAAATGACTCTATGTTTCATATAGAACCAGAGAAGACCCCATATAGCCAAAGCAATCTTAAGCAAAAAGAACAAATTAGGAGGCCTCAATCTACCAGACTTCAAGCTATACTACAAGGCTATAGTACCAAACAGCATGGCACTGGCACAAGACCAGAGACATAGACCAATGGAACAGGACTGAGAACCCAGATATAAAACCATCCTCATATTGTCATCTGATCTTTGACAAAGCAGACAAAAACATACACTAGGGAAAAGAATCCCCATTCAATAAATGGTGCTGGGAAAACTGCATAGCCCCATGTAGAAGACTGTGAAACAGGATACACACCTTTCACAAAAATCAACTCACAATGGATAACAGACTTAAACCTAAGACATGAAACCTTAAGCATTCTAGAAGAAAATGTTGGAAAAATTCTTATAGACATTGGCCTAGGCAAAGAATTTATGAAGAAGACCCCAAAAGCAATCACAGCAACAACAAAAATAAATAGATGGCACCTGATCAAATTAAAAGCTTCTGCACAGCCAAGGAAACTATCATTGGAGTGAACAGACAACCTATAGAATTGGAGAAAATATTTAGATGCTATACATCCTATAAAGGGCTGATAACTAGAATTTATATAGAACTTAGGAAAATCAACAAGAAAGAATCAAACAACCCCATTAAAAAGTGGGAAAGGACATGAACAGAAATTTTTCAAAGGAAGACAGACTAATGGCCAAAAACACATGAAAAATGCTCAATGTCACTAATCATCAGGAAAATGGAAATCAAAACCACAATGAGATCTCGCTTAACTCCAGTGAGATTGGCTTTTATCAAAAAGTCCTAAAACAACGAATGTTGGCACAGATGTGAAGAGATAGGAACATTCATACGCTGCTGGTGGGACTGCAAACTAGTGCAACCTCTATGGAAAGTAATATGGAGATACCTCATAAAACTAAAAGTAGAACTACCATTTAATCCAGCAATCCCACTACTGGATATTTACCCAAAGGAAAAAAAAAAGACATTCTATAATAAAGACATATGTACTCAAATGTTTATAGCAGCACAATCCACAATTGCAAAGATGTGAAAACAACCAGATGCCCATCAATACATGAGTTGATTAATAAAATGTGGTATATGTATACCATAGAGTACTACTCAGCCATAAAAAATGGTGAATTAATACCTCTTGTATTATCCTGGATGGAGCTGGACCCCATTATTTGAAGTGAAGTATTATAAGAATGGAAAAACAAGCACCACATGTACTCACTACTAAATTGATACTGACTGATCAACACTGATGTGCACAAATGGAAGTAACATTCATCAGATGTCGGTCAACTGGAAGGAGAGTGGAGGGGAATGGGTAAATTCACACTTAATGGCTGTACACTGCCTGGGGGGTGGACATGATTGTAGCTCTGACTTCTTGGTGCAAAGGCAATATATGTAACCAAAGTGTACCCATGTAATATTCTGAAATTAAAAAATAAATTTTAAAAATTCCTCAATTTCATCATTTAGATATAAGCAACTGCTAAGACTTTGAAGTATATTCTAGCCTTTTAAGAATTCATGTTTTAAAATACTGATGTTTTATAAGCTAGTTTGTCACTTAATATTATTTTCCATATCATTAAATCATCTCCTAAAACATTATTTTTAATTACTGCACATTATTCCCTTAAATGGAAAAATGAGTCTATTTACCCAGTCTCTTGCTTCATTCTATTTTTCCTTGTTATGAAAAATGTTCAATGAGTATTTTTGCAGATAAGCTTTTAGTCACATTCCTGAATATTTCCCTCAGATACATTTTAAGATGTGGAATTACCATTTATAGGGTATAAGCATTTTTAAGACTTTTGACACATCACTAAAATGCTCTAAAGAAAGATTGTAGCAAAATACACTCCTGTTAACAGTAACTGAAAATATACATTCCCCAAGACCTCACTAATATTGAGGATTATCACTTATTAAAAGTTGGCAATTTGATAAGAGAGATATAGTATCTCATTTTAAAACTATATTACTTTAAATATTAATCCATCTGAAATTTTTAGATGTGTTTTTGGTCATTAAATTTCCTGTGGGAATTGAGCTTCTATGTCCTTTACCCATTTTTCTGTTTCAATGGGCACCCTATTTTCTTACTTATTTGCAAATGAGCTTTATAAATTAAGCCTCTTGACTCATATGCAACTTTTTCCCAGTTCTTTATTTTAAATTTTTAATGTACAGAAGTTTCATGTTTTTATGTATTGAAGTCTATTTATAGCTTCTCTTTTAATTTCAAGCTTAAGTCTTTAATTTCTCTGATGGCTGATTAATAGTTATCTTTATTACCTGTATTTATTTTTATTTTTCATCCTTTCATATTTTCATTTTTTTACATTTAACCTTTATCTACTTATAATTTGTTTTTATGTTAATTATAGAAACAGATCTGATAACTTTTTCTAAATGTTTGACATTTGTCTCACTACTATCTTTTGGGTGGCTCAACTTTTCTTCCCAAACTTTAAATGTTGATGTTGTCAGATAATGAATTCATGTGTATTTAGGGGTTGCTTTTAGAGATTTCTGTTCCATTGTTCTGTTTACTTTTGCAATAGCCTCACTTTGTTTTATTGATTGTACTGTGTGATGATATTATATATTGTAATGCCTAGAAATGCAAGCTCCATTACATTATTGTTCTTTTACATTTTCCTGACTATTCTCATCAATATATTTGACACATTTTTTGCTGACTTTATTATCCAACTAAGTATATATGTAGATGTGGCCTATACTTCCATTTTGCCAACTGTAATTACAACAGGGAACATCTATTGAGTGCTCATTTACGCCAGGCACAGTTCTAAGTGTTTTATATGAACCAGCTCATTTAACGCTAGCAGTGATCCTAAAAGGTGGGTACCTTTATAGTCCATGTGTTACAGAAAAGAAAATGGAAGCATAAAGAGGTGAGGTAAACTTGCCCAAGGTCACACCACTAGCATGTGCCAAAGTTAGCTGTTGCACATAATACACTCACTAAACCCAGGCAGTCTGACTCCAGAGCTCACTGTCTCTCAAACAGTATAGCAGGGGTTAATATTATCTTGATTTTTTGCTTTAAACTGGAAGTGCTATAATGCAATAAGACTTCAAGACTCCACAATAACTAAAAACACTTCAAATCAGCTTTGTATACACATTCTATAGCAATACACTTTTCTCTTTTAAAGTGATGAAGGATGAAATATTCTTCAAATTATAAAATACTGCTAAGAGTGTTAAATACCAACCAAGGAGAAGGGAGAAAAAAAAGAAGCAACAAACTATTACCAGAAGAGCCCTGGACTGGGCAACAAGAAAACAAGTGTTCTAGTCCTTGTTTTGCTGCTAACTAGCTTCCCCCAATGCAAACACACTCCCACCTAAAATATCTTTCTTATTTAGTCTGTAACCCTGTCTAAAATTCGTGTGTTATGAATTCATTCTTCCAGGTTAACTCTCTTTCTGAAATGTGACTAGCCCTGGTGACATAATACTCATCAGAATATTGATTATCTACACTGTTGTGTGAATTTAATTCCTCTGAACCAAGAAATTAGCTCTGCCATAATAGGCGTTGTTACAGGCCACCAGGGAGATGGGCCTAGAAGGTGCTGTGATTCTAGAACCTAAAGGGTTGTGAGCGGAAGATGTGTATAGTGGGGGACCACATCTGACAAAAACAAGTGGTCAGAGAGTAGCGTGGGTATCTCAGGTGACAGAGGGTGGTGAGAGAGGAGGCTGAGAAGGGGAAGACGTCTCCATGGAGAGAATGTGGGATGAAGATCCTCTACTTGAAGTTTTTCCAAGGCTGGTGCTGGGCGTTGCTGAGGATTCTAAGAGGCGGCCTTCCTCTGAGGATCATGGAGGGAGGGAAGGAATATGGCAAGAGTCCACCCCCTTGAATTCACCCAGAGTTTCAGAGGTTCACTGGAAAAGATGAATGAGAAGCTGTGTTTAAGGGCATGCAAACATACACACACGACACCATAAAAGGAGACAGCTTTTTAGGCTTTCCTCAAATCATCATGCTTGCAAATTTCTCAGCAAAGTTCCTGGAACATCATATCTCTAGCAAACCTTCCCCCATTTGTCACTGCCCCAGTGATGCTGACTTAGAATTCCAATACCACGGGGAAAAGGTGTGTGTGTAGGGGGGGAGGGGTCAATAGCATCAAATTTTTATGTAAATTCTTACTTGTGCACATAAATACTTCTATTTCTTTTTGTTTTATAGGAGTGCAAGTGGAATAGTTTCAGTGTTTTTATTGATTACAAAGGCAATTAATGCTTATTGTAAAAAATCAGTGACGTGGAAAAAGAAGTGAAATTCTCCTGTCACCCTACCACACTATAGTGTGTCTCTTCTAGATATTTTGAAAATGGGATCACACTGTTCTGCCATTGGCATTTTTATGTAACATAATATTGTGGATACTTCTTTTTGTCAATAAATGTAGCACTCCATCTTCTTTATTAATGGCTCCATAGTATTCCACTATATTTGCTATTCTATAATTTATTCAACAAACCCAGTTGATAGGTATTTAAGTCATTACAACTTTTTTCTATTCTATATTTATCCTTGCAGTAATTGTCCCCAAAGTATAATTTCCTAAGAAAAGAGAAGCTAAAGGACACATATATAAAATTTTTATGTACATTTTCATATTTATAATCTTCGTTTATATATTCTGCCATGTCTTTTGCTGGTGTCCAGCTCTTTTTTAGAAACCTTTTAAACATGTCCTTTGTTCTTTGTTCCATTTCACAATTGGTAAAACATAGGTTAATAGGGAACTCGAAGATTCTCAAATTTGGGGCATCCTTTATTCTTTCGATCTTTAAGAAATCTTTCTAGGAGCATCAGACATAAAGTTACTGGCAAATGAAAAGTCTGCATGAAAAGATACTATGACGACAAAGGAGAGAAGGAAGCTCTATGTTCTTGGTATTCGGTCATACAATTAAATTTTCATTAAGATTGTTCTGGTGAAAATGAGTCAGGGAGAAACTGTACTCTTTTCGGCTTGATTATCTAGGATCACATGAGAGTGCCTGGGAAGGAATTGCTGAAACCAGTGACTACCTTTGTCACTGAACAATGTAGAAAAAGATCAAAATCTTGGGTGTAATCTTTTCCTGGGCCACTTAGTTTTCTTCCTCAGTACACATTGCACCCTGCCAGATTTGATAAATGAGAGCTGGAGCTTATGAGAAGCCCAACCAAGAACACATGGGTGGGACCAGGGCAGATCTGGCTCCACTCAAAGAGAAGCAGCATAACTTCAGAGCAAATTAGAATCCATTACTCTTAGTTCATAGACTGCAGGCTGCGCTGCGTTGAACTGAGAGTCAGGCCATGGTGTCTACCGGAAGATCAGTGGGAGAAGGAAAAAAGAAAGAAATAGAAAATGTGCTGAGTCAGGGGTGGGGAGAGTCTTTCAAATCTTCCAAACTGAGGCCATGATCACCCATGACAAAAGTTGGGATGTGGCTGCTGAAGAAAGTCACAAATTCAATTAATGGGAAGCCAACAAAGATGTGCCTATCGGCAACTAAGTCTTCTCTCTTCCCCAGCAGACCTTGTTCTCATATCTTGTGGACTTTCCACAGAATTCCCATCAGGGGCTCTCCTAGACCTCTCGCAATCTTCCAGGCTACATCCAAATCTGTACATCTTTGTGTTCTTGCACCCCTTTCTCTCTCTTGTGTGCACACTCTCACTCTACTTTCTTCCCTTTCCTTCCTTCCTTCCTAGTTACTGAATACCCAATGGCAAATGAGACCTATATTACTTCTTTATTTTTCTTAGAGATAGGGTCTCACTCTGTTGCCCAGTTGGAGTGCAATGGCGTCATCATAGCTCACTGCAACCTCAAACTCCTGGGCTCAAGTGATCCTCCTGTATAGCTGGGACCACAGGCCCACCCCACCACATCTGGCTAATTTTTTAATAGAGATGGGGTCTCACTATGTTGCCCAGGCTGGTCTCAAACTCCTGGCCTTAAGCGATCCTCCTGCTATGTCCTCCCAGAGTGCTGGGTTTACAAGCGTGTGAGTCAGCCTACTGTTTTCTTTCTATATGTGCCTTCTCCCTTGCCAACAAACTGTCTCAGGCCTTTCCCATTCTAAAGGATTTCTTCTTTCAATTATGTTCTAGTTAAAACTTCCTTAGTATCCATTCACTTTATCACTTTGTGATTTTGCAATGAGGTTTCAAGGATAGGAGGTGGCTGGAGGATGTGTGTGTGTGTGTGTGTGCGCGTGCGTGCGTGGGTGTGTGTGAGTGCGTGTGTACAGGCACCATCTATTTCACATACGTAGATGGAAACTCCCCTATGACTTAAAGAGGGACCTTAGCTCTAGGGCAGGGGTTCTCAACCCTAGCTGCTCATCAGAATCACTTGGGTAGCTTGTAAAAATCCCATGCCCAGGCTGCATCCAACACCAATTAAACCAGAATCTCTGGAGGTGGGTCCTGGCATCAGTCCTTTTTAACAGCTCCATAGCAGTTCCAACTTGTAGGCAAGTTGAAATCCTCTAGGCTTCCCTGTAGGGGAAATTAATATATTAGTTAACCTGCAGAAATTAAGAACCTCCCACTCACTGTTATCATAATCAGGTGGAAGCTGTCATGGCTTATACCAAAGCACCTAGCAACAGAAACGTGACAAAATTCTGACACTGCCAGATCTGAACCAGTGGCTTTCTAAGCCCCAGGTAAAGCATCCCACCAATGTAAACCTAATTCTGTTCGACAACTGGATTTTACTACCCATGCTATGAACAGCTCCTTTTTTGCCAAAATGGAAAAGATCTTCTGCCACAGAAGCTACATGGACCCTTGGCTGTCAGTGCTCTCCACTTTGCCTGTGGATTCTTGCGTCACAAATTGTGTGTGTGCCCACACACGTATGCATGTGTTTCAAAGTGGTTGTTACTGAATTTGACAGGAATGAAGACAAGGAAGGGGTGATGGGGTGCTGCTATACAGTCTTGTCTGTTTCTATTTGCCCTAACAAGGATTTTTCAATGACATAATGTTACTTAGTAAGCACTTATTTTCTAGGCACTATATAGATATTATCTTGCTCAATTTCAACAACTCTGTAAGATGGGTATTATTTCCATTCTATGGATGAGAAAACTGAGGATCATAGAAATTAAATGTGCCTGAAGGCAAACGGCTAAAAGGTGATGAAATCAGAATTTGAATCCAAATCTATCAGGCTTCAAAGTTCAGGCTCTTGGCCGCATTATACTGCCTCTGGGAGTATTTTTGTGATCATCCATATGCTTTTTATCCAATGTCAAGTATTAGTAAAATGTGCTTATTACCTTAAGGAATTCCAGAAATTATCTTTACTGATCAGATCCACAATTACAAGTTAGGGATCTCTACAGATGCACAATCGTCAAAGTTGCTGAGGTAGTGCCATGCCCAAATTGGGCACTTAATAAATGTTTGCTGAGGGAAGGGTGGATTGCTAGATGGATAAATGAATAAATCAATGCATGTATGGATAAGTGAATGAATGAGGAATCTAATGAAAATCTACATTTTCTTCACTATTAGATTAAGCTCCTCGAGGGGAGCAAATATGTCTTGTTAACCACTGAATCAGTGCCTTGCATAGTGCATAGCACTTACCATGTGTTCATGTAAGTATAGGAAGAAGTAGGAAAATACATAGCGATACAGGCCACCGAATCCAAAATTATTCTTTTGGCAGAATTTAGGAAAAAAATCATATTTCAATATCTTTCCATAGAGTAGGAAGTCCTAAATCCAGCGGGAGGAAAGGGTACTAAACAGGTGGCTGAAAATTGAAAAATGTAGGGAAATTTTTCATGTTGCCTCTATAAAACCAAGCATCCATACATTTCCATATATTTCCATAGATTTGGAAAATATGAATTTTAAAATGTCTTTTCCATTTTGATTTTATTTCTCAATGTTGGATATGCAAAATTTCAGGGTTAGCCTCACCCACACATGAGAGCCACAAACAATCACGGTGTACTTCATATGTAGAGAGGGAAGTGGGATTTTCTTAGCACAAAGAGCTTGCAAAATCTGATAAGCACCATATCACTCAGAGTTGAGAGGTACAAGTGTTCTCTTTCTTGCTCTTGAGAGCCACTTCCAGGTCATTCCTCCTCATTCCACCTTCCTGTAGAAATCTTTTCTACTCTTATGTTCACACTGTACAGACTACACCACACCACAATCACCATGTAATAATAAATGGCATCACCCTTTCGCTTCCTGCTCACGCTGAGGAAGCGCCTGGTTTACAGCTGTCTTCTCCACGTGGTTCCTGCCATCCACCTTGAAGCCCGTCCAATAGCCTTATATCTCCCTTCCCTGACCTCCCAACCCCTGATGATCTCCATTCCTCCACAGCTACCCATGGCCATGGTCACCCCCAGTACTTTCCATCCCCAGTAATTCAGCATCTCACAAATCACAAATTTAAACATCTCATTTCTCATCCATAACCTCCTCCTTCCAGCTTTCCTGCTTGGCCCCATCGGACTTTTTTGATCTATGACCCTTCCACCCTTTTTTCCCCCATCATGCCCTTTGCCTTCCCTTTCCCGATACCAGCGTAGATTCCTGGACACCTCATTACAATAATCATGTCACAAATATGCTAGGCTGCATTGGCTTTTTCTCGTTTCACAGCATCTGCCTACAAGACCCCAGTCCTTCCCCTGTGTCAGTGCCTCAGCAACTGGATGTTGCCATAAAAATCACAAAACTTATCCAGATTGGTAAGACAATAAAATCTTAATTATAGATATCAGCAGGTGGTCTACATGGTCCAGCAATCTTACCTTTGTTCCCTGGGAAACTTGGGCTCCCATTCTCTGCAACTGCTAATTCTCTGACTCACTCTCAGAAGACTATCTATTGCAGACATTGTAGAATTGTGCTTGTGTATAGAATCCTAATTTTATTTGAGTGATGTGGAATCACGTTTGGGCTAAGCCAGAAGTTTTTAACATGCATTATGTCAACTCCTGGGGGAACAAAAAGACTTCCCAAGGGAATATGGGCACAGATACTCAACTACCTTTTGATAAATGTATATTTTTCTAAAATGACCCACCTGAAAATGCCCCTACCAGTTTTTGATTCTCACTTCTCCTTTCACAATTACCCTTTGCCACTTTACAAAAGAAATTCCTATGTTTCACCCTTCTTAAATCTTACTGTGGTACGTTGTACAGTGATGTAAAGGTCTGATACACTGAATCAAGAGATATTTTTAAATATTGATATTAGAAAAGCTTTCTTTAATTAAGGCACCATAAGCCCATGGTAGGGATTCATGTCTTTATAACACATTTCCATTAAGAGCAAAGCTTCATTTAACAACTTATAAGAAATGCTGAAGGTGGTAGTATCTCATTTCATCCATGGCAGGCTCTAGGACTTATCTCTCTCTCTATTGTGATATTTATGCATTCGAGATTATAAAAAGCATGCTGGAAAATACCAATCTGCAGCAAAGCTATTCTGAATTTTCACCATTCACAGTAGTGAGAAAGCACAGGATGAGTACTTTTTCTTACTTGTGTCTGCCATTGTGCCTCAGTTGCATATTTTGTTGGATTCAAGGAGGAAGAAGCGAAAAGTCCTATGTTGACTTCCAATAGGTAAACAATACAGAGCTTAGAGTAAAAAGAACATAGATCAGAGTTAACATTTTGTTTATTTGTTACAATTAGTAGGAAAATATTTTCACCAACATTTACCAAGAGTTTGTTAGATATTTTAAATCCACATTCATTTTTCCTTTAGTGAACATCTTGGCCAGGCACAGTGGCTCATGCCTGTAATCCTAGCACTCTGGGAGGCCGAGGCGTGCGGATTGTTCAAGGTCAGGAGTTCGAAACCAGCTTGATCAAGAGCGAGACCCCGTCTCTACTAAAAATAGAAAGAAATTAATTGGCCAACTAAAAATATATAGAAAAAATTAGCTGAGCATGGTGGCGCATGCCTGTAGTCCCAGCTACTCGGGAGGCTGAGGCAGGAGGATCGCTTGAGCCCAGGAGTTTGAGGTTGCTGTGAGCTAGGCTGACACCACGGCACTCACTCTAGCCTGGACAACAGAGTGAGACTCTGTCTCAAAACAAAAAAAAAAAAAAAAAAATTTAAACATCTCCTACTGGCTGTTAGTATCAAATATTTCTCTGCTAGTTTACTTATACCATCTTAAATGTTTTGGACTGTCCCCATAGGAATAGGTAGTAGAAATAAGTATCATTCTACTATAAATGATGCACTTAACTACCAGTGCCATAACATTGTACAACCTCAGGGTACACCATTCCCAGATAGCCTTGTTAACAGCAATTATTGATAATCCTTTTGTAAACCTGAACTTACAAGGACCCATTGCCTCCCCCTCCCTTTCTCTGTTTTATGTTCTGTAAATTTTCACAAAGTAGATTCAACGGCCCTATGAAAAGTAGAATTTCTATTTAGGTACAAGTGTAGGAAAACAGGTTTCCTAGATGCAACGTAGGATGTAAAGCCAGTTTCTTCCACTCAGATGAAGATATACACTTATAACTATGCCAAATGTATAGCTATAAACCTTATTTTTAATCATGAAATTAAATTATTGATCTATTTATAAATTTTAATTCCCAAGAATCTGTTTCACTTTTCTTTCTTTCTTTTTTATTTTTTTTTTAATTTTGCTTTAGGAAGACAGGCTCTTACTCTGTTGCCCAGGATAGAGTGCAATGGTGTCATCATAGCTCACAGCAACCTCATACTCCTGGGCTCAAGTGATCCTCCTGCCTCAGTCTCCCAAGTAGCTGGGACTATAGGTGAACACCACTGCACTCGGCTATGGTTTCACTTTTCTAATGCCCTTTAAGGGGACCAAAAAAATTTGAAATGGGGTATGAATGTATGTGTTTTTGTTCATAACCAAAAGGAAAAATCTAAAATGTACAATTTCCAATTTTACGCAGTGTTTTAACAGATTTGAGTTCATTTTAGCTTCATAAACAAGGTGCCTCTAAATGAAAGAGTGACTGGTAGAATTGTCATTTTATAAAAGACATTTCATAAGTTCTTAATGTTTTTCTCAAATGTTGAGAAAATAAATGACTCTAGTATCTGATTAACAAACTTTTTTGCAAATCAGGTGGATTCCAATTCTTTCTTTTCAACAGAACTGAAAGAGGACCTAATTTGAGTACGAT
>VBSM01002121.1:8177372-8190855 GCA_008086735.1 Cheirogaleus medius | reverse complement strand
AAGAGAAAATATTGCAGTTACCCAACAGGAACTCCCCACCATGAAACCCACAGAATTTCCTGAATCCACACATTCTTTCTATCCTTTTGCCTCAAGGGATGAGATATCCCTGCTCATGTTGAAGCCATTCCAACACACAGGGCTTGCCTTCTGAGGATCTTGCTCTGGTGGGTATCCTCTTACTATGCATCCTTATCCTCTTATTCTCCACACAAACCTTTCAAGCAGCATTCAAACATCTTTATATCTTCTACCCTCAAACAACAAACAAAAACATCTCCTTTGATGATGCATTCTCCTCTGGCTATGTTCCCATCACTCTTCTCTCCTAGGTTCTTAAGGGTCATCTGCACTCCCTGTCTCTACCTCCTTTCCTGTCATTTTTCTATTCCTTAGCAATAGCTCTTGCTAAGGTCACCAGTGACATTTGTCGTGTTAGAGTCACTAAATCCAGCAGATACTTCTCAGTCTCATTATATTTAACTTCTTAAACACACTTGACACTTAACCATTGACCAATTCTTAAACCACTCTCTTCATTTGGCTCCTATGAGACCACACACTCCACGTTTCCTACCACCCCTGTGGCCTCACACTCCTGTTCTGATCCTTTCTTCGCTGAATGTCAGGGCTCCTCATGGTTCTAGCCTGAGTTCACTCCTTTTCTTGTGCTCCATTTCGTCATCCCGGGATGATCTCATATAGGCTGCAGACTCTCAAATGTGTCTCTCCAGTCTAATCTCCTTGCTGAGCTCCAGGGGTGCATAGCTAATAGATAACTTCAAGTCTCTATCTAGCTGTTTCACAGACATCTCAGATTTAAGATTTATGAAACCAAATTCTCAATTTTTCCCCACTCAAACGTGCTCCCCCTTTGGTTTTCTACATCAATAAATAACATCTTCACCTACCCAGATGCCCCTGTAAGAATACTGAGTGCATCATCCCTGATATAGCCCTTACCTTCCATCTCACCTCCCTCCTTTAACTCTAACTTCAATCCCAAAAGAGACATCACCAAGTCCTGTAGATTATATCTCTAAAATATGCCCTATATCAGTCCACTTCTATTTGTTCCACGCTTCCCACAATCCAAGACACCAGACTTTCACAAGTCTTCTTAACTGATTTTTCCCCATTCTCATTCTAATCCATTTCATGTAAGAGCTAGGGCAATGGTTGAAAAGATAAATTTGATTATATCATTTCCCAACTTTAAAACCTTTCAAAGACTACCCACTGCACTAGAATAAAAATCCTCCATCTTCAATATTGCCTACAAGACATTGCATAATTTATCTCCCACAGACCATCCCAATTCCAGCACATGTCTCTCCCTTTGGTTCACTATGGCCCAACCACATCAGTTTCTCAAAGGTGCCAAGTTCTTTGCTTACTCAAGACTTGCTCTGTGTAGAATACGTCTTGCCAGGCTTTGCCTTCTAGTCTAAATTTGTGTCATTTCCTTTCCTAACTCCCCCAATCCAAATTATACCCCATTATGTCCACAATGTACCAAAGATATACACAACGTTTGCCAGTCACACACATTTTCCCACTTCTTTGCTATTTCAAACAGTGCTGCTATAAACATTTTTATGTATGTGTGCAAGAGTTTCTCTAAGGCAGGGTTTTTCAAACTGTGGGTTCCAACTTGCTAGTGAATTAGCAATATCAATTTTTAAGAAAAAAGAAATAGAAGATAGAATGGAAAATACCAGAGTGTACTATACATAACAAGTGTAAGCTTTGTTTTATGAAACTTATTTCAGGGGTGTGTGTGTGTGTACACACATGTATATTGGATCACAAGGTAAAATAGATTTATTACTGCTGGTTAAAGTAAAAAAGGGTTGGAAAGCCACTATTTCAGGGTATATTGTGGGAATGGATATCTCAGGTCATAGCATTCAATTATAATTTTAAACACAAGTATAGAAAATCAAAGACTCCAATGGAAAAAATATACATATATGTATATAATACCTTGCCTTGGTTTACTCATGTTAGTTTCCATAAACTTTTGTTCACATTAACAGTACCTTTTTTTAAGGGGAAAATTCTTAGAGTAAAATATCTTACAAATACTTTATAAGGGATGAACTATTTATGTAGAAATCAGTGTTGTTTAAGCACACAGCAGTGACACAAACCAGGAGGTCTGAAGTTTTAGCATGCATTCTCTTTTCATAACTTTCCACATCACCAATTTACATTATGGCTAGAAATAAATCCTCCATGTTTATTTAAACACTAAAAGTGCAGAACACATTTATTTTATTGTATAAAACTCCACTGGAAAAATCCTGGCTGCTTAGGATAGTAATCCCCCATCCATGGACAAAATACCATCTCCGTGTGCTGTTTTCTATTCTTGTTCCATTCGGTGCTGCCCTTTAACCTACCCTTACTGCAAAGCAAAGATCTGTAACAGAGCCAGCCCTACCAAGCCAGAGCAGACAGCTGCCTCTGTGTAGAACTTGAAGGGAAGTGAAGGGCAATCTACCCTGAAGCGTTTCAGTACTGCCTGCCTTTTCATCATTACAGTGACTTGTTTGGTATCAACCAGATGACCCCTGTTAAAATCCAAATACCTTATGTAGAAGGAGGAAATCACATTTTTAAATCATTATTCATTAGCCAGTGAATTGGTTTATTGGCTTAGTTTTAAAAGCAGGATCAGGATCTTGAATGAATGAGATGGAATTTAGATCCTAGGGCAGGGTGAACAGGAAGGCAACAGAGGTACCTTTAGTGAGGGGGCAATCTGAGTTTCCCTGTGGGATGTGGAGAAAGAAGGGTTAGAGACAGACTCTCCCTACTTTGTGGTTTTGTCCTGCCTGGAAATACTAACCCTGTTACTGTGGAGCCGTCTTGGAAGCACCATGAATCACAGCCAGCATCTTAGTTCTATTCTACCCAAGCTCATGAACATCCTCCCTCCATTGTGAGGTGTCAGGCATGCCTCATGCTCACATTCAAACACAGCTTCTCAGAAGTCAGTGTTTGAAATGGGAAAACCATGCAGGTTTGGATACCCATCTGGTTTATGTGTCACCTTTTTATTTCTATTGTAATTATCTTTAGGACTGGCCTGATGCTTCTTTTAGCCAGGTTTGTTTTTTCAGTTACCTGCAAATGGATATTCGACTTGAGCAAAACCAGTAATGTCCTGTAGCCTAAGCCAGCAATGGAAAGAAGAATGCTAGATTTAAAAAGCAATAAAAGAAAACAGATCCAGACAGAGAACAGGTCTGTTTCTTGGGACACGTCAACCTTGCACCACATTGTCAAAGTCACTTTTTATTGAAGACAAACAGCAAGTTGTTATTAGATAAAATCCCTCCATAGCTGATATGAGAGGTCTTTTGGTAAGAATAGCAGTAAAGAGAACTTAGGTCCAGGTTGAGATTGCTTGACCAAGATTGTTTTGGGGTGATTTGTGAACAGGCCACCTGCCTTAGGTATTCGAGATAAGTGGACTTAGCTCCCAGAAACCTAGAGGCTCTGTGTTTGGGGGCAGGCTGGAGGGAGGCAGAGTTCCTCACTTTCAGAGTCCAGAACTTCTATTTCCTTACCACTCACTATCTGGCAAAGTTTTGATTAAACTCATTTACAACAAGGTTTAAATGACAAATGAGGTTCCTTGTTTGGTATTGACACTTCTCCCCCTAGAAATTCATGATGCACATTATCATATTAAGATATGTTCCACAGAGAAGAAACCTGTCTAACTTTTTTTACGCAAAGTGTCCAAATTTATTTGACCACGGATCTTCTTGACCTGAGAATAACTATCAACATTTTGGGGCAGCGCTAGCGTTGCGAGAAGTGTGCTCCTTTAAGTTAAATGGTTGCAGCTCCCATTCATTCATTCATTCTTTCAACAAATAGTTATCAAGGCCTGGTGTGTACCAGACACACCTTCATGGGACTTACATTATTTAATTAATGTTTGTCTCGCCTACAGTTTGTTGCATAACTAATTAATAAACATTAGTAAAATAATCACATGAGGACAAAGCTGAGCCAGGGCAGCCCTGAAAGGTTCTCTTCCAGGCGGCTGAGGAGACCTGGAAGCAGGTGCTAACTAGATGGGCAGGGAGGAGGTATGCCGGGAACAGCATTCTAGGAAGAGGCAACAGCAGATATAAACAGCGTGGTGCTTTCAAGGAAGCAGAGTGAGGGCATTCTTCCTGTTTGAGGCTGAGGAGGTAGGTAGAGGCCAGATCATGCCAGGAAGTTGGTGGGGGAAGGATTTTCTTTGGCCTGAGGGTGCTTCCCAGTGCTGCTAGAATCGTTCCATCTCTGTGTGTTGGGCACTTGCCAGGTCCCAAGTTTGGTCACCACACAGGCAAGCATCTTTGTTTTTCAGAGGAGGAAACAAAGATCGGAGAAGCATGTGACCTGCCAAGAGCATCGAGCTACTCAGGGTCAGAGTCAGGCTTTAAGCTCAAATCTGTATGGGTCCAAAACCATGTGCCAAACTAACAACCTCCTGAAGACTGTCGTCTGCTCAAAATGTGTGCCATCACCCATTCCCTTCCCAGAGCACCTAGTTCCTGAGGATTCTGTGGGATTCCAGACCCTGGGAGTGGGGCAGCAGGGGAATGACAAATGCAGGTGGCACATTCAGTGTCAGGAAGTGTAGGAGTAGGACACAAAAAGGCACTGTTCCAGACTCAAAGTATGATTCTGAGTGTCAAAAGTAGACACAATTTTCTATTTCATGCTTTAAAACCAGCCTGTCATCCCAAACACAGAAGGGAAGGCCTGGTTTCCTGTGGTTCTGAACCCTAAAAGGTGGCAGCAGCCTTTAGACACGCCAGGAGCACAAGCTTGTGGCCCCTGTGGGCCTCCGTGCCAGTACTCTAGACCCTCTCTGGGAAGCTGACTGGAAGGTAGGGAGAGGGGGAGTTGGTTTCAAGGCCTTTTAAAAGATCTAAGAGTCTAGCAGCCTATTTCATGTGTGGAGTAAAAGTGTGTCCTCAAAAAGCCCTACATCTGCCCTACTTCCTCTCTGGACTGTTTTGAATATAGAGTGACAGACAGGGCTAGACTCCCATTCTCCTGACATCTTCTATACCATACCCTCATATGCACGTGTGTATATATGTGCACACACACGCACACCCTATTCTATCTCTGTGCATATATCATATTGCATCTTGTGCCTGCTGTGGTCCTAACAGCCAGCTGAGTTCCAGGAATGCTGGAGTCTTATGTCTGATAATGGTTCAGGTTGGATATGCTCCAGTGAAATGTCCTCTTCAGGGCTAAAACAGCCCCAGGGTGCTCCCTCAGGCTGACCAAGTGAATACTTAGCAGCCTACCCAGGGAGACACTGGGAGACCTCAAGGGGACAACTAATCCCAGTAGGTCCTCCCTGCCCTTCAGAACATCACTGTCCCTAAAACAGCCCCTTTGTAGGGCACAGGCTTTGACCACACGTATGTCTGAGTTTGATTCATGGCCTTGTTGTGTGACCCTGGCAAGGCATTCAGTCTCAATTTCCACATCTGTAAAATGAAGATCTAATACCTTCCTCCTGGGGATATTGTAACAATTAAGTGAGTTATTGTAAGTAAAGCAGTTCACACAGTGCTGGGCACACGGTAAGCCCTCAGTGAATGAGGACAATTATCCCCCAGTGATTGCCAAGCAAAAGTCAAGGGCCGGAGGCGGGTGAGCAGGCAGGACCAGCCAGGAGAACCTGCAGCAGTGTGATCTCTGGCTCTGGTGGCCCCACCCCTTCCCACTCTGATCACCAATCAAATCCAAGGGTCCTTGAATGAACTGAAAAGTGGCCTAGGCTCTCAGCCATCTCCTTGGGCCAGGGCATGTCTCCAGGATTGAGGCCACATAGGGTAATAGGGCAGGAATTATCTTCACTGTAGTCCTGCCTTCGTCTTTCCTTAGCTGTTCGATCTCAGGCAAATCATATATACTCCCCACATCTCACCTTTCTCATTTGTAAAATGAGAACAATAATGGCACCTACCTGACAGGACATTTGTGCAGATTAATGAGATACTGTAGAAAAGGTGCTTTAGGGTATAGTTATGTTTTATGATGGGGAAAGAGGAGTGATGGTTCAAAAATTTAGCCTCTGCTGGAAAACTTCCAGTAACAATGAGTTCACAGAAGGGTTATTAATCAGTTATAATTGTTTAAAGTTTTCCCTTTACATGAAATGAGTATCTGTTCATCTCAACCCTAACATATATGGATTTCATTGGACAAGCCCCAGACCCCCTAAATTAGAATTTCTGAGGACAGGACCTGGGCTTGTATAGTTAAAAGCCCCCACAGTTTTAACTGTGTCAAGCCAAGACTGCCCACCACTGGCCTATGGACCAAGAGTGACCTGGAGTTGGGGTAGAACTCTCCAGGGCTAACACTGATATAATCAAGTTCTATGTATGGCAAGGACAGAAACCTATCCAGTCTGATTGAAACTCTACCCTTAAATAGGAGTTGGGCTGGAATGGGAAAAGTTCTATTAGGAAAGTCTCCAAATGGCTTGGACTTTCTGGATTTGTCTAACTTATCCTCCAAATAACCAAATTTGATTTATTCCTCCCATTTTCACCTCTAGGTATCTCCTGAGGTGCTTGGGATGGAACAAGGAGAATGGTGTAGTACACCTTCCGACTCAGGGACTGTCAAACAGTGTGCTCAGAACAAAGTGAGGAGTGAGTGAGGAGACTTCCCCATCGCACCCCCCCTTAACTGGTATCCGCAAGTACTTGGACTAAAACGGGCACATTTTAAAACAAAAAGAAACTTTAACCACTATTTAGTTTGTGTGTACATGAGAGATTCAGCTCTTAGGTCAGAAATGTGCTTTACCCTATAATATATTTTGTATAGTAAGTTATTTAAAGTGTAAAGTATAAGCAATGCAACTACAAGAAAAATATACTGACTTTTATTAAAACATTCTTTTTCCATGCTCTTCATCTTGGAACATATTAAATTATACACTGTCATTTTCTATAAAATTATGTATTTTCCCAAGGAGATTGCGAACTCCTTGAGGGAAAGAATCTGTCCCAATGAAACCTGATACAGAATTCTGGTGCTTGGTAGGTTCTTACCAAATACTTCATGAAATATTGGATAATGTGAGACCTTGTACTTTGTGTTGCTAAACCTGGATCCAAGACAGGGCTGTCTTGTTTGGAAGGTACAACCCCAGTACCTGTTGTCAGACTATGACAAAACATCCCTGGGAAACCCACAGAAGTTTCTCTGGCTGCCTTCTATTGCTGCTTGCTGTGGTAGCTTCCTACTGCCATTACCTGAGTGACAGGATATGTGGGTCTCTAGAGACAAAGCCCATGGGATTTACTTTCTCTTCCCCTCTTTGTCACAGTGTAGCACGTACAATGCTGGCTGAAGGGTGCGCACTTTTTGTTGAGGGCAAGTTACAGATAGGCAGTGTCTCCATTTACTCAATTCGCTGGGCACAGATGTTGGGCAATAAGCAGTCTCTTGACTGCTACCATGAGTAGGATCCTTCTTAGTTCCGTCCTTTGAATCTCCCAGCCTATCTTGATAATTTACCTTGCTCTGCCATTTTCGAGATACCTGATTTCTGGAGGTAGATAGTAACTTCTGCCCAGGACCTGAGTTTCTCTCCTGGAACTTTCTCTCCTTATAACCACTGGAGCCCAGCATCAGCCAATGGCCTTAAGTGCCATTGTGGTGTAAGACCTAAAATTAAGGCTCCATATTATGTGCTGCCTTGACATCTTATAAAATCCAGAGGTCCTTGAATGGCCTAACTGCAAGTTACCCTCCCCACTCTGCTCCAGTAGATAAGGTCTGCTAGCCAAGCAACCCTCCTTATCAAAGTCACCAAGCACGGTTCCTGCTTATCCCCGAGTAGTGGGTTTCAGTTCCCCACCAGCCCACAGAATTATTCAAACAAGCCAGTCACATCCTCCCGCAGGAATCGGGAGGCATCGTATCCTCTTGATACTATGAAGTCTGCCTCACGTGGCCCCTATTTTGTTCATTCTGCTCCCAAATACAGCTCCATGTGGCCCTGCGCGGCATGCAGTATCCTCCTCCCCCAGGCTGTAAGTGTATGTGACTAATAAAGTGCTGTTGCTCTCATCTGTCCAGTGTCGGGTGTCAGGTGCTCAGCCATCCCCATAATCCCAGAGCAAGAAGCTCTCCCTCCCCAACGGGCTGAAGAGGAGGTGATTAAAACAGCCATGCCCACACGACTCCTAAAGGGAATCCTGTGGGTATTAGTTCTCGTACCCTTTTTCAGCACTCCTAAGCCGCACCTGTTCCTGCAGATTTTTAACTGCTTCTGCCGCCCTCCTGGAGTGCTACGTGCTGCCCTGCCCTGCACCTTCCCACCTCCAGTTCTTCATGCTCAGCAAGTCACCAGCTCTTACAATACCAGCCACAGTGACATGGGAAAGATTCAGAAACAACTTCTTCGAGGTCGGTAAAAAGTAATTGAGTATTTCACTTTCTTTCTCTAGCAACACGAATATTCTCCAAATCCTCTTTAATCGTGTATTTTACACACCCACCCCACCACCCTGAGGGTCTTCCACATGTATTCTGAGAGTAAAGGGAGTTTTTGCTATGGAGACTCAAACATGTTTCAAAAAGATAGTCAGACAATAGTATATCTTTACAAAAATCCACTACTGTGAATGAGAAGCCACTTCATTTTTTCACTTTCTTGCAACACTTTCTTGCTACACAAGTGACTTTTTTAGTCACTTAAGCTGACTAAAATGTGCTCCTGGTAGAATATGTTGTTAACTGATCAGTCTATTTTTTTTTTTTTGAGACAGAGTCTCACTCTGTTGCCCCGGCTAGAGTGCCATGGTGTCAGCCTAGCTCACAGCAACCTCAAACTCCTGGGCTCAAGCAATCCTCCTGCCTCAGCCTCCCGAGTAGCTGGGACTACAGGCATGCGCCACCATGCCCAGCTAATTTTTTCTATTTTTGGTAGACACGGGGTCTCCTCTTGCTCAGGCTGGTCTCAAACTTTTAAGCTCAAGCAATCCTCCCCCCTCAGCCTCCCAGAGTGCTAGGATTACAGGTGTGAGCCACTGCTCCAGCCCGGCCTTGATCAGTCTATTTCTAATCCTCTGTGGCTGCAGTGGGCCTCAACGTACTATCAGAAGTCGTGAAGAGGAAAGAATACCCCTCCTGTGTTGCATCTGCTGAATGGTGGTGGATTCCTCCCACATTTTAGGTTGTTGATATTCCTTCTACAACTTTATGACCATTTGAGCAGCCCACCTGAAGATTAGAAAATTGATTTATTAAGATTAGTCAGAAAACATAGGTGATTACTTACCAAACTTTACATTGGGGAAGGCCAAGCTTAAAAGCAAAATAACAAAACATAAAGGGCGGGGCACAATGGCTCCTGCCTGTAAACCTAGCTTTCTGGGAGGCCGAGGCTAGAGGATCTCTTGAGCTAGGAGTTCAAGACCAGCCTGAGCACAGTGAGACCCCGTCTCTCTACCCTAGAAACAAGAAATACAAAAAAAGACATAAAAAATACACAAAACCACAAAGCCCAGCTGGGCGTTGTGGTATACATCTGTAGTCCCAGCTCCCTGGGAGGCTGAGGCAGAAGGATCGCTCACAGCCCAGGATCTGGTGACCTACAATCACTACACTCTGCCCAGGGACACCGAGTGACACTGTGTCTCAACAAAAACAAACAAGAAAACTGATGGAGCACCTAATTCAAAAACCCCCACCTCTTCATCTTAAAAAAAAAAAATTAATTAAAAAAAGAAAACATAAAGGGAAAAGTGATAGACTTAACTTTATAAAATGGACAAATGTTTGCAGGCTTAAATTTAAAATTCCTAAATGAAGTTAAAGGTCAAATCGGGGAAAAGATGAAACATATGCAGCTGTCAAAGTGTTCATAGTGGTATTGTTAAAAGAGCTCTTACAAAAAAGACAAATAAATATAAATGCTCCAGTAGAAAGCTAACTATTCCAATTGGAAAGCCATTCAAAGATATGATTAAGTAATTTATAAAAGAAGAATCACAGATGACCAGTAGGGCTATGCAAAATGTCTATTCTCTCTAGCAAACAAATAAATGCAAATAAGGTAAGACTAAGGCACTATTTTTGCCTATCAAACTGGCAGTGAGTGGATTTTCCCACCTTGTGAGTCTTAGTGGCAGGCAGGGCTCATCTCCCTCTGCAGGAGGTACAAACACCAGATGCGCTCATTCCTCCCCCTGGGTTTGGGCACTCAGATGTGACAACCTAAGATTGTGTGTCTATTGCTAGTCACACTGAGAAACTGAGAGAAAGCAGAACTCTTTCTGGCTGCAGCAGCAGCATCCAGTTTCCTGGAGCTGTCAGGGCAGAGCTGCCAGCGTGGTGTATAGTGTCCAGTGTCCAATGACCAGGCCCGGTGCCAGCAGTGGCAGGCTCTCGTTCAGTCTCAGTGACAATGGCAGAGCCGTCCTTGCTTGTCTGGATCTGCAGCGAGGGCTTGGCTGGGGCTCTGCCTGCACAGCCTTCCTAAGTTCTTGCCCATTTTCTAAGCCTGAGGCTCCAGCTTTCCCAAGAAATCCGTGGGCTACCTAACACCTTGCAATAAATTCCTGTTGCTTGCTTATAAAGCAATATAAAGAGAAAGCTCTCCAATCTAGTAATTTCACTTCTTTGGACATATCCTAAGTAATTAAAAATGTGCACATTTAAATAAAAGGATATTTTTCTAAGCCCTGTTGAGAGTAGCAAAAACATGGAAACAATCAAATGTTCTACCATAAGGAATTGATTAAATGGATTACAACATGGAATATTATATACCAATTAAAAATCATGTTCTTAAAAAAATATTAAAAGACGTGAAAATACTCAAACTCATATAAAAAGCAAAATATTCAATAAGAATCTAATTTTTCATAAATAACCAAAATGTTAACCTCTTGTTTATGGGACTACTGATGAGTATTATTTTCTTTATACTTATAGTGTATCTTCTAATCCTCTATAATGAACATGTATTTTTTTTAACCTTTATCAAAAAAGTAAACAAAAACTATCTTAGAAAAAATAGATTTACCTGAAACTGTCGAGTGGACTAATTGGGTCTCTGTTTAGTTGTATGTTCGTTTTTTGCATTTGACAATAAATCTTCAACTGGCGAAGGGAAGGGAAATATTTAACAAGTTTCTAAAGAAATCTAATACCCTATTTGCTGTATTTTTTTCACAACTACCCAAAGAACTGCCTCAATAAAATAATGGTTTTAACTTACGAAACCTGATTTAAAAAAAACATAGCCTACAAATCATTTGTCCACCCAAGGCAGGAGTTTTAAATTGGGGGAAAGATCAGAAGATACAGATATGGACTGATGAGAGACCCATATATGGAAAGTGGAGGGACACAAACTCTTAAAAAACCTAGAAAACACAAATACATCATCATTCTCCACTGAGCATGTTAATTGTTGTTTCCTTACACTGATGCTGCTTTCAATAACATTCCTTACAGTGCCAGGGTGCTGTACTTGTACTTCCCCATATATTATTATTAGGCTCATTTTACTGGAGGGAAAATTAAGCCCTAGAGAACTGAGATGATTTGCTGAATGTTTATTATGTGGCAGAACTGGGCCTAGAAACCAGGTCTTCTGCTCTTTTTATCATCCCTGGAGGTGGCAGAGCAGAGTGATCGAAAGCCTGGGCTTGGGAGCCAGACAAACCCGCGTGTGCACTTAGCTCTGCCACCTACTAAATGTGTGAACTTGGAGACATTGCTCAGTTCCTCTCAGCCTCAGTTTCCTCATCTCTGAGGTGGGAATAAAAACACCTACCCTAGAGAGTCCCTGTGAGAATGAAAGGCAGCTGATATTATCATTACCCCACCCATACCCCTGACAAGCCTTGCTCTCAGTCTCCTGGGGTCTACATCCCCCTTATAGGTCAAGTTGTGCCCTCCCAAAATTCATATGTTGAAGTCCTAATCCCCAATACCTCAGAATGTGACCTTATTTGGAAATAAGGTCTTTGCAAATGTAATTAGTTAAAATGAGGCCTCCAGAACTGTGAGACAATAAATTTTGGTTGTTCAAGCGGCTTGGTTTGCAGTACTTTGTTGTAGTAGCCCTGGGAAACTAATGCAGTCCCCTCCGCAGTGTGGCACTGGTGCGGCTGTGACAGGGCCGACAGACACACAGGTCCATGAAGTCGTCCCGGCACTGGATTGCAGTCCGCTGCCCTCTGTGACCCTTTCTTTCATCCAAGTTTGTTCGGCAGAGAAAGGTCATCAAAAGGAAAATGTGTGAATTTTGTGTGAAGTGTGAAGTCCAGAATGTTTGAAGTCCAGACCCCTAGGTTTAAAAAAAAAATCAGTCTGATTGTAAAGCTCTAATTACAAACATACTTTAACCATAAATGAGCTTAAAGTTGCCATTTACACTTTACCCGGCCACCGGAGGAGACAGGGCTCCCCTTCAATCCATGCTTACTCTGCCCCAGTAATTCCCAACCTAGAATCTCAGGGAATGAAGCTCAGGAGAATGTAATTTTAGACAGCTTTCCAAGTGATTTTCTTGACCAGTTGGTTTTCTGAAATAAAATGACATTATTTAATGCCATTTGAAAATATCACCCGATTGCAATAAACAGCAAACCGAGATCCTAAAGAAGTAAAGCGTATGGATTAGTTTCCTATTGCTGCCGTAACAAATTAACACAGATTTAGGGGCTTAAAACAACAAAAATGTATTATTATCTTACAGTTCTGGGGTTCAGAAGCAGTAAGGTCTGTCTGCAGCACCCCATCCTTCTGGAGGCGCTAGGGAAGAGTCAACTTCCTTGCCCGTTCCAGCTGCTGGAGGCTGCCTGCGCTTCTTGCTGTGTGTCCCCTCCTGACATCTCTCTGACCTCGGCTTCCCTCATTCCGGCTCCTTCTCTGACTCGGACTCCCCTGCCTTATAAAGGACACTTGTGATTGCATTGGGCCCACTCAGACAATCCATGATCACTTCCCCATCTCATCATCCTTAGCTTAATGACATCTCCAAGTTCCCTTTGCCATGTAAGGTAATGTATTTGCAGGTTCCAGGCATTAGAATGTGAACAGTTTTGTGGAACCATTACTCGGTTTACCACAGTATAAGAAAGTTGTCTTATGAATTTTTAATTTTTTTGAATTAAAATTATTGTTATTTCAAGATTCTAATGATCCACACCCTTTCTATTTACAATTCCGGACTCTTTAGGCCTGTGGTAATTTATAGAGCCATCCTCTCCACTTTCTGATTTTCAATTAAGAATTAGCATTTTACGAGGCACAATTTTGGAATAAACTTACTAGTATTTGGATACCTTTGGAAAGCAAGAGGACAGAATCTCTTTTAGTCCTTTTTGTTTTGTTTTGTTTTCAAAATTATAGACGGGGCTGGGTGTGGTGGCTCACACCTGTAATCCTAGCACTCTGGGAAGCCGAGGCA
>VBSM01002121.1:8157198-8177272 GCA_008086735.1 Cheirogaleus medius | reverse complement strand
AAGTGTGTTATAGCATTATGTGTAAAAGAACAATGTATATACCTTAATTTTAAACAAATACTTTATTGTTAAAAATGCCAGTGATCCTTGGCACCTTCAGCGAGTCATAATCTTTTTGCTAGGGGAGGGTCTTACCTCAGTATTGATGGCTGCTGACTGATCAGGGTTTGGTTGCTAAAGGTGGGGGTGGCTGTGGCAATTTTTTATAATAAGGTAACAATGAAGTTTGCCCCATCAAATGACTGTTCATATATATATATATATATTGGGGGTAGAAAGAACTGTATTGCCAAAAAACTTTTCAAGCATCAATACATGATAATATTGCCAGGCAGAGGGGTAGGGGCTGGGTGGGTAAAAATCATGAGCTCATATGATATATGAGTTATCTATTGCCACTTTAAAATTACTCCCAAAACTCTGCGGCTTCAAGCAACAAACATTTCTTATCTCACAGTTTCTGCGGTCAGGGATCTGGGTGTGGCTTAGCTTGGTCCCCTGGCTCTGGAGCTCTCATGAGGCTACAGTCAAGGTATTGGCTGCGGCTCTAGTCATCTCAAGGCTCTACTGGGGATGCAACCATTTCCAAGCTCATTCACACAGTCGTCAGAGGATTCAGTTTCTTCCAGGCTGTTAGACCACGGGCCTCCATTCCTTACTGGCTGTTGGCTGGAGGCTGATCTTAGTTCTTGCCAAATGGACCTCTCCACAGGACAGTCCGCACCACGCCAGCTTGCTTCATCAGCGCAACAAGCTAGAGGGCAGAGAGAGTTTCAGCAAGACGGAATCGGTCTTTTGTAATCTATTCTTGGAAAAACATCCCATTACTTTTGCAATATTCTATTCGTTAGAAAGGAGTCAGTAGGTCCAGCCCACACTCAGCGGGAGGGCACTTACACAGGATGTGGATACCAGGAGGTGGGGATCACTGTGGCCATCTTAGAAGGCTGCCTACTACAGATGTTAAAGATGGTGTCTACCCTGCTGTTCTGTTACTTTATGACTTTTATTTTTCTTTTTCCTAAATTCTAGCTGTCAGTCACACTGGGTTTGTCACTATCATTACAGGAATGGATGCAGCTAGCTTCTGACTCTGTCACCTCCAGCTCTGCAGTGACTTCCCACTGTGTGCATGTTGTACCTCCATGAGTGCTGCCTTCCAGTCCAAATTCCACGTTTCCACCAGTGTAATCTTTCTCAAGTGCTTGTCTAATCCTCTCATTTCCCTACGAAGTAGCTCATTGATGCCTCTCATTTAAAACCTTGACATGGCAAGCAAGGATCTGTTACTAAGCCGAGGCCCCCCTCACGCTCATGTTTTACCTCCGTCTCCTACACAAAATAATCAGGTACTACTGAATTATTTGAAGTTGCTCCAGAACTTCATAAATTCTTATGAAATACTTTGTACAATATACTGTTTCTGCTTAAAATCTATCCCCTGACACCACCACCAACTCTCCCCCTGTTAACTTTGATTCAATTCATAGTCATATGTGTATATTTCTATCATAGGACTTTACATGATAATTATATGTTTATGTGACCATTTGACTTATTCTGATCTCAGAAGAGTCTGCATGTTTATTTTACAATGTTCCCATACCACTCAGTTCTTCCTCATCTCATCACACTTATTCATCAGTTACTCCTCTACAGCAAGGTTTTTCAAACTGTGGGTTGTGACCCATTAGTGAGTTGTAAAATTAAATTAGTAAATTGTAACCAAAAGTTTTTAAAAGAATAAAGTAATATAAAACAACAGAATGCATCCCATGTAGTAAGGGTGTCTATGTGTTTCATTTTTCTTCTCTTTCTTTACATAGATAAGTATATAAATATACAAATTGATATAAAAATATTATATATGTGTAAAGTGGATCAATTCTCTCTCTTTCTCCCTGCCTGTGCGTGCACACACACACATATTTGTTTGCGCTAGGTCATGGTTAAAAAAAGTTTGCAAAACACTGTACTAAATTGTAAGCTCCGTCGGGCTAAAACCATATCTGTCTTGCTCTTGATTATTTCCCAGTCCTAGCATATGATAGGAGTTCAATAAATATTTGTGACCCACTGACTGAGCTAATAAATGAATAAAAACTATATGGTTTGGGTCCTTTAATCTATTAACATGGTGTCATACACTGGTTGGTTTTAAGATGTTAAAACAAACTTGCAATCCTGTGATAAATTTCAAATAAGTATAACTCTAATGATTATGACTATAACCCTTTCTGCGTGGTGCTGGATTTGATTTGCTAGTGCAGTCGTGCATCGCTTAACGATGGGGATACATTCTGAGAAATGTGTTAGGTGATTTTGTTGTGCAGATATCACAGAGTGTACTTACACAGACCTAGATGGTATAGCCTACCACACACCTAAGCTTTATGCTCCTAGGCTACAAACCTGTACAGCATGTTATTGTACTAAATACTGTAAGCAAGTATAACACAATGCTAAGTATTTATGAATCCAAACATATCTAAACATAGAAAAGGTAAAATAAAAATAAAGTATAAAAGATAAAAAATGGTACAACTGCATGGGGCATTACCAATGGTACAGTCCTGCACAGGGAGCTTGCAGGACGAGAAGTTACTCTGGGTGAGTCAGTGAGTGAGTGGTGAGTGAATGTGAAGGCCTAGGACATTACTGTGCACTTCTGTAGATTTTACAAACACTGTACACTCAGGCTACATTAAATTTATTAAAAAATATTTTTCTTTCTTTATATCCTTATCCTATAAGCATTTTTCTATTTTTAAAATTTTTACTTTTTTTCTTCTTAAACTTTTTTGTTAAAAACTAAGACACAGTCCCATAAGTTAGCCTAGGCCTACACAGGGTCAGGATCTTCAATATCACTATCTTCCACCAACATATCTTGTCTCACTGAAATGTCTTCAGGGGCAATTACACGCATGGAGCTGTTATCACCTGTGATAACATTGCCTTCTTATGGAATCCCTCCTGATTCCATACCCACTTGAGGCTGTTTCACAGTTAACTTTGTTTTTGTTTTTTATATAAGTAGAAGGAGTATACTCTAAAATAATAAAAATTACAGGATAGTATATACATAAATCAATAACATAGCTGTTTATTATCATTATCAAGAATTATGTACTATATATAATTGCATGTGCTATACTTTTATATGACTGGCAGTGTAGTAGGTGTGTTTACACCAGCGTCACCACAAATACCTGAGTACTGCATTGCACTACAACGTTATGATGGCTACAATGTCACTAGGTGATAGGAATTGTTCAGCTCCATGATAATCTTATGAGACCACTGTCATATTTGCCATCTGTTATTGATCATTATGTGACATGACTTCATTTTAGTCAGGATTTTTGTATATCTATTCGTAAGACATATAGATCTGTAGTTTTCTTTCCTTGTGGTGTATTTGTCTGATTTAGATATCATGGTGATATTGGCCTCATAGAATGAATTGGGAAATGTCTCAAATATTCTATTTTTTGGAAGAGTTCATAAATAATTGGTGTTAATTTTTCTTTAAATATTTGGTATATTCAACAATGAAGCCATCTGTTCCTGGGCTTTTCTTTGTAGGATATTTTTTGATCACTGAATCAATCTCTTTACTTGATCTAGATTTATTCAGATTTTCTATTTCCCCTCAAATCAGCTTCAGCGGTTTATGCCTTTCTAGGAATTTGCCAATTTCATCTAAATTATCTAATTTGTTGGCACATAATATTCATAGTATTCTTTATAATCCTCTTATTTTTGGTAAATTTGCTAGTGATGTCCCCTCGTTCATTCGATTTTAGTAACTTGAGTCTTTTCTCTTTTTTCTTCGTCAGTCTAGCTGAATGTTGTCAATTTTTTCAATCTTTTCAATGAATCAAATTCTGATTTTTTAAAAATTGCTATTTTGCTCTTCTATTATCTATTTCATTATTTTTCACTCTAGTCTTTGTTTTTTCCTTCCTTCTGCTTGTTTTGAGCTTATTTTACTCTTTCTGTTTTAGTTTCTTAAGGTAGAAGAGCAAGTTATTTATTTGAGATTTTTTCTTCATCTTTAATATAGGCTCGACAGCTATGAATTTCCCTCTAAGAACTGCTTTAGCTGTCTTCCATAAGTTTTGGCATATTATGTTTTTGTTTTCAATCATTTCAAAGTATTTTCTAATTTCTCTTGTGATTCACTATGTGAACCATTGACTATTTATGAGTGGGTTGTTTAATTTCTACATATTTGAAAATTTTCTATATGGTCTGTTATTGACTTTTAGTTTCATTCCACTGTGGCCAGAGAATATCCTTTGTATGATTTCTATCTTTTTAAATATATTGAGACTTGTTTCATGCCCTAACATATGGTCTATGCTGGAGAATGTTTCATGAGCACTTGAGAAGAATGTGTACTACACTGTTGTTGGGTAGAGTATCTTGTAGATATATGTTGAGTCTACTTAGTTTGTGTTGTCAAGTCTTCTTCTACACTAGTCTTCTAGGTCTAGTTTATACTGTTGTTCAAGTCTTCTATTTTTTTTATTGATCTTCTGTCTAATTGTTCTGTACATTATAGGAAATGGAATATTGAAGTTTCCAACCATTATTGTTGAATTTCCGATTTTCCCTTTTCATTCTGTCAGTTTTTCTTTCAGGTATTTTAGGGACATGTTATTAAGTGCATATATATTTATAATTCTTATATCTTCTTGATGGATTGGCTCACTTTATCATTATAAAGTGTTCTTCCTTGTCTCTAGTACTAAACTTTGTCTTAAAGTTTATATTGTCTGATATTAGTATATACTCCCCGGGACTCATTTCCTTACTGACTGCATGGTATATCTTTTCTATCTCTCTACCTTCAACATTGTTTGTGACTTTGAATCTTGGGTGTCTCTCTTGTTAACAGAATACAGTTGGATCATGTTGGGGTTTTTAAAATCCATTCTGCCAATCTCTGCCTTTTCATTGAAGTGTTTAATCCATTTAAATTTAATGTATTGCT
Source organism: Cheirogaleus medius (assembly GCA_008086735.1). Taxonomy (NCBI): domain Eukaryota; kingdom Metazoa; phylum Chordata; class Mammalia; order Primates; family Cheirogaleidae; genus Cheirogaleus; species Cheirogaleus medius. The sequence continues at coordinate 8,172,270 of VBSM01002121.1, read as the reverse complement.
AGAAAGGTAGGATTTATGTCTACCACTTTGCTATTTGTTTCCTACATGTCTTATGTCTGTTTTATTTCTCTGTTCCTCCACTATTGCCCTCTTAAATGTTAAATAAATACTTCCTAGTGTACCATTTTAATTTCCTTGTCATTTCTTTTACTATATATATTATTTTAGTTTTTTTTAGTGGTTGTCTCAGGGGTCACAATTAACATCTTAATTTATAACTATCAAATTCAGATTAATACCAATTCACTTTCAGTTGTATACAAAAAGCTTTGCTTCTATGTAGTTCCATTCCCTCCTTCTTCCTTTGCACTGTTATTGTCATACAAATTATGTCCTTATACATTGTATGCCCATCAACACAAGTTTATAATTATTGCATTATGCAATTATCTTTTAAATCAGACAGAGAAAAATATTACATAAAAATTCATTTATACTGTCTTTTTAATTTACCTATGCAGTTTTGCTTACAGGTGCTATTTATTTTTTCATGTGGATTCAAATTACTCTCTAGTATCCTTTTGTATCAGCCTGAGGATTCCCTTCAATATTTCTTATAGGACAGGTTTTCTAGTAGCAAATTCTCTCAGGGTTTTTAAAAAATATCTGAGACTGTCTTAATTTTTTTCTTCATTTTTGAAGTACAGTTTTACTGAATATAGAGCTCTTGGTTGACAGTCTTTTTCTTTCAGCCCTTTGAATATGCCATCTCACTGCCTTTTGCCTTTCATATTTTTTAATGAGAAATCAACTATTAATCTTATTGAGGATTTCTGTATGTGATGAATCATTTCTTTCTTACTGCTATCAATATTCCCTCTTTTTGGGTTTTGGCTTTTGATTACATTGTGTCTAGGTGTGGATTTCTGTGAGTTTTACTTACTTGGAGTTTGTTAATCTTATTAATTTTTTCAATGATTTTCCCCCTTTCTCTACTCTTTGTATGGGACTCCTATTATGAATATGGCACTACAGATCTCTGAGGCTCTGTTCATTTTTCTTCATTCTTTTTTCTTTCTGTTTCTTAGAATGGATAATATCAATTGATCTATCTTCAAATTCACTGATTCTTTCTTTTTCTTGCTCAAATATGCTGTTGAAGTTTTCAACTCCAGGATTTCAATTGGTTCTTTTTTATAATTACTAACTCTATTCATGTTTTCATTTTGGTAAGTCACGGTTCTCATGCTTTCTTTTAGTTCTGTAGACATGATTTCCTTTAATTATTTGAAAATTTTTTAAATAGATGATTTAAAGCTTTTGTCTAGTAAGTTCAATGTCTGGGCTTCCTGAAGGATGGTTTCTATCAACTGGTTTGTTTCTGTTTTTTTTTTTTTTTCCTGGTGTATAGATAATATTTTCCAGGGTTTTTTTCCCCATATATGATGGCTAATTTTTTGTGTCAACTTGACTGAATCATGAGGTATTCAGATATTTAGATAAAAATTATTTTTTGTTGTGTCTGTGAGGGTATTTCTGGATGAGATTAGCATTTGAATCAATAGGATAAGTAAAGCAAATTGCTTCCTTGATGTGGGTGGACATCATCCAATCCATTTGGGGCTGAATGGAACAAAAGAGCACATGAAGAGAGAATTTGCTCTCTGCTTTACTGCATGAGCTGTGACATTGGTTTTCTCCTGCCCTCAGACTGGGATTTACACCATTAGCACTACTGGTTCTTAGGCCTTTGAATGCAGACTGGAGCTATACCACCAGCTTTCCTGGGGCTTCAGCTTGTAGATGGCAAATCACGAGACTTCTCAGCCTGCATAATAGCATGAGCCAATTCCTTAGGATGTGTGTGTGTGTGTGTGTGTGTGTGTGTGTGTATTGGTTCTGTATCTCTGGAGAACTCTAATACAACATGTCTTATAATTTTTATTGAAAACTAGACATTTTAAATAATGTAATGAAGCAACTCTGGAAATCAGATTCTCCTCTCTTTCCAGGGGTTTGTTGTTGCTGCTGTTTATTGTTGTTGTTTGCTTGTTTAAAGACTTTCCTGAACAAATTCTGTAGAGTCTGCATTCTTAGTCATGTGTAGCCACTGAAGTCTCTGCTCGGTTAGCTTAGTAGTCACCTAATCCTTGAACAGAAATGTCCTTAAATGCTTGGAATCAATAAGTCTTCTATACGCTCAGCAAGAGAGTATAGAACTCTGCCTTAGGTTTTATTACCTACTTGTGTAGAGCCTCAGAATTATCCAGAAGTGAAAGCTTTGGGCATTCTCAGGCCTTTCATCAGCATGCATACATTCCTGGGCACATACACAGCTTTACGTATGCACAGGCCTTCTAGATTCTCAGGAATATGTTGGCACTTTTTAAAGCCCCCATGGACACCTCATTCCTCAACTTTTATTTTAAGCTTTTTGGTTAGCCTATTGTTCACCCCCAACTGTTATCCACTGCTTCAAGTTTCCATGTTAAACAATTGTTATTTTTGACAAATGTCCCCAGAGAAAAGGCTGTTTGTGCTGAGCAAACTCTGAGTCATGTCAATAAAGGCAGCCTTGGGAGTGGGATCTTCTGAGGAACTGCCAGGCAGGTCAAATAATGACAGTTCTCTGGGGTTGGGGCTTTGTAAAAGCTCCAGTCCTATTCCATCCTTCCCAGTGGCTGTCAGGCTGCTGATTTCCACCATGATTGTAGGCTGTCGGCTTTCAAGGCTCCCCTAGAGCTGGGAGGGTGGAAAGCATGAGAATAGGACAAGTTATTAATAAAACATCACAAAACTTACTGTTCTTACCAATATTCAATCATTTTCTTGAATAAATACTCCTGATATTATCAAAAGCCTAAAGTTAATTTCCAGAGTTCTGAAAAAATTGATTTCGACAATTTTGCTAGTATTCTCATTGCTTTTATGGAGGAAAAGATTTTCTGAAGTCCTTGGTCTGCCATTTTCTCTGTCTTCTAAAACCTAACCTCAGATGTCCTGCAGTGTCACTTTTGCCATATTCTGCTATTATGGCAGTTACAAATGTTATACCTAATTTTAAGGAAAATAGACTTATATTCCAACTATTTATGAGGGAATGGTGAAGTTCTAGAAGAGCATATGGGACTAGAAATATTGTTGTGGCCATTTGGGGAAATACAGTTTGCCACAATCTGCTCTTTAACCATAATAATTCACAACTCCCTCATGTGCAAAATCCCTAACTTTTTCCTCAAGAACATCTAAAATCTTATCTGTTTTTTATCTTTATAAAAAATAGCAAAACTGGAATCAGACAGGTTTCAAATTCTATCTACTCACTTGCTCTACAAACTTAGACAACTTGCTTGCCCTCTGTGAGCCTCTATTTCTCCCCTATAAAATGTAGGTCATAACACCTACCTTGTTGGGATATTGTCAAGATTAAATTAGATATCGTAGAAATAAAGATTCTAGCAAGCAGCAATTTGGCAATAAACAGTAGCTATTATTTACATCTCTTGCCATGTTTAATGTAGTATGGCATACACTATGTTTTTATTGCATACATGGTATTTGACTAACTTAATTCTTTTCAGGTGGGGAGTTATGATTCACACCATCTAGAGAATTTTACTGAGAAGATAGTGAAAGTTCTTGCCTTTAACAGGCTTCAAACTAATATTAAATAACCAAGAAGGATCTATCCAAATTAGATAGCACTACAAGGAGCATTTCATGGGCTTTTAAATATCCTTTTATAACATTGCCTTTGGGAATTTAAGTGCAGGACAGAAGAAATTTTATATGTTGTCAATTCCATGTGTTACTGTATTTCAGTGTTTGCTTTAGCATTCAGGCAGGACTGACACGTGATGATGATTTTAGTGATGACAGTCTAAATAGTCTGACTGCCTTCAAGCTAATGTTTATGGGTACATAACCCAGATATGATACACATGACTCACCAGGCCATATAAATCACTGGTATTTTATATCAAGCCAAGATTTTTCTTTTGGCATTGCATGTTTCAAGTACTCACATTGTTCCCTTTAACCTTTCCATGCTTTTGTTGTGATTGACAACACAAAAGAGTTTTGTGTGTCTTGACTGCTTGGACAAAGGTCAGTACTTTTACTGTCCCTCAAGAAATGTGCATATGGTTCCTTAAAAGTTCAGATGCATATATTTTATTATTTCTTTCAAGAACTTACAATTGTCATAAAGTATAATATGAACAGTGAATTATTTCTAACAGATATTTATAATAGCACTGATACGACATATATAAGAGTCTGGTGAATAGGAATTTGCGATACAGTTGTCCCCTCTTCTTTGTAGTTTCACTTTCTGCAGTTTCAATTATCTGCGATCAACTGCAGTCCAAAAATCTTAAGTGGAAAATTCCAGACATCATCTGCTTCTGACATCCAACCATTGACATTGTCATGGCTCAATGATCTAGGATCACCCAAAACAGATGACCCTCCTTCTATCCTCCTTCTGACATATTGTCAGAAGGTCAACAGTAGCCTAACACTGCATCACAATGCTTATGTTATTCACCACATTTCATCTTATCACATAGGCATTTTATCATCTCACGTCATCACACAAAGAAGGGTGAGTATAGTACAATAAGATATTCTGGGGGGAGAAATAGAGAGACCACATTCATATAACTTTTATTACAGTATATTGTTATAATTATTAGATTTTATTATTAGTTATTGTTGTTCATCTCTTACTGTGCCTAATTTATAAATTAAATTTTATCATAGGTATGTATGGAAGAAACATAGTATATATAAGGTTCAGTAATATCTGTGGTTTTAGGTACCCACTGGGAGTCTTGGAATGTATCCCCACAGGTAAGGGGGGGACTACTGTATATTTTTTGCAATCCCTTCCATGTTTAATGGTGTTTGACACACGGTAGGTTTCTAATCAATACTTGGTTTGATGAATTATTCTTTCCAGTGATGAGTGCTTGTGATTTACACCATCTAATGCATAGGCTGAATTCGACACTGTAGGTGTTTTGGCTCATCGATATAGTGTCTACAGATTCTACAGTTGTAATATAAAAGCCACAATAATTTTTTAATAAAATACTTACTTTACTTTAATAAAACACTATAATGTACTAGTTATAAGATCAAACATAAAATTAGCTATCTTCCTTTCCCAAAGGCCTATTCTAGGTTTATTTGAAGACTACCCATATAGACCATTAAATTACATGAAGAAAAACACAGTAGCAATAAAGACTGAACATGTGAAGTGTGTATATTTCTTTCATAGGTCTGTGAGCAAGAACAAAACTAAACACAGTGTGAAAGAAGTAGAATTCATCCTCGGCAAATCTTTTCTGAATTTCTTTCACCCCATCTCACCAACACATGTCAAGGCAACTTGTTTCCCAAATGTTAAAACTTTTCTCTGCAAAGGATCACAAGACTTTCATATCAAGATATAAATGTCTGCCTTAGATAAGGACACCCTAACTACCATCATCACTGGATAACACAAGGCAAAAATTACTTAGTAGAATATTGGTCTTCAGCCTTCAGACATGCGTTGAGAGAGTAGTGAATGAAGAGGGAGAAACCAATGAGGTTCTTGGAGAATATTTGGGGGGGAGGGGACGGACAGCAACAGGCATTCACCTGAAACAGAACCACTTAAGTGGGCTTCTATTTTACCTGTACTTAATCTGGCCTTTCCCACAAGGTACTCCTTGCTATATTTTACTAAATTTACCAAGAAAGGTTACTTGATGAGTCATTGGCAAAAATATCCATATATAGTTCCCAGAAAATGAAAACATGAACCTCAGTAACAAGAGCTTTTTAAAAGACCACATTCTTACCACCAAAATGTAATCACTCTATGTCATTTAAAGCTGAAAGCTAATTTCACCTCCTCTTTAAGGATATGTGAAACTGATGTGAAAGGATTTTTCTGCTTCCATTGTGCTTTCCTAAAATCTCTTTTCTATACCGCAGCAAGAGCAAAACGTAAATCAGATCACGTCATTCCCCTGCATAAAAACCTCCAGTGGTTTTCCATCACACTTAGAATAAAACTCAAAAAAAATTCTTACTGTGGCTTATAAGGACCCTTCCTACATCACGCTCTCCCTCCCTCAGCATGCCCAGACATCCCAGAATTCTGTCTGTTCCTGGACATGCCAAGCTCATTTCCATTCCAGGGCCTTTGTCCTTGCCTGGGACACTCTTCCCCAAGATCTTCCAACGTGACTTCCTCCTGTTATTCAGGCCTACCCAGTTGCCACCCACTCTTACCGCTTTCTCTGACCAATCCATCTAAAGTAACCTCTCCTTCAGCCCCTCTCCCACCCTGCCTGCCCATGTCGTACTTTGCTCTACATTTATAGTCCTTATCCCTCTCTGCATTGACCTTGTTTGTTTTCTCTTGACCCCAGAGAAACTCCAGGAAAACTGTCTCTCCTCTTCAGCACAATATCTCCAGCATCTAGAGCTGTGTACGGCATATTCCAGGGGCTCAACACAAAATAAAATACACGGTGAATCAAGTTCTATTTTTTTTTTTTTTTTTTGAGACAGAGTCTCGCTCTGTTGCCTGGGTTAGAGTGCCACGGCATCGGCCTCGCTCACAGCAACCTCAAACTCCTGGGCTCAAGCAATCCTCCCACCTCAGCCTCCCAGAGTGCTAGGATTACAGGCGTGAGCCACCGTGCCAGGCCAAGTTCTATAACATAAAATTATAAACACTATAACATATAAAATACAGAAATAGGGTTTGGGCCCCTTCTTTTGAAGCACTATAAGAAGAACGATCTAGAGTTTAGATTCAGAACCAAATGGTCACCTTTGGTGCAGATGGCATGAAGGAGAAAACTCACACAGAAGGGTTCAGCACTGGTAGGGGAGGCAGAATTTTCCAGCAAAGGATCCTTATCTTCCCTAGACTCCTTATAGATCATATGTACATTCCTACAGGCTCTCACTAAGATGAAGGACTAGAAGTTAAAACAAATCTTGAAAAGAATGATTTTAGCCGCATAACTGGCATCTCTAGTGTGAACCTATAAGACTATCTAAAACGTTGAATGGATAGTGTCAAATTATTTACAATGTGTTGTTAAAAATACATTGTGTGCTTAAAAGTAAGTTATATTTTCTTGTGTATCTATACAATGTAGTGTCAGGCAATGTGGCAGGTACATTATGTGCATGATTTTGGGATTTCATTTGTTTCTGCAAGGTAGGTGATTATTCCCTATTCCAGAGGGGGAAACCAAGTCTGAGAGAGGTTAAATAACTAGTCCACAGCCTAGAAAGGGCAGAGATGGGATTTGAACTCATTCGATCCATTGCAGTGGTCAAGGGGTGTCCTCTTTGACTCCAACATGTTCAAAATGTTTAACAATTGTTATTGTTTTGAATGCCTTCAAATGGAACAGACATGCTCTACCTCTCCACAATTCCCACCAATTCCTATTGTGTTACACCCAGCCTGACCTAACATTAATATTACCAGCCTGGTACCTACCCTACGTGCTTGAGTTTTCAGTTTCTGATGCTAACCTGAATCCTTCCCACTACCTGCTGCTCTCTACAAAGAGGCCCCTGCCATGTATGTGCCTGTGGCAGGATGACACAGGGACATGGAGTGGGGGTGGGGGTGTTGATAGATGTTGTATTAGCTTTTGTCTCACATAGAATTTTTAAGGAGTCCACAGAAAAGAAAAGAGAGGTATTAGGGGTAGGCAGGACAGAAGTCTTCCTTATGTGAACAAAGCCAGAGAATGGAAGAAGGGACAGCTGAAAGCAAAACTGCAGGAAAAGAGACAACAAGTTTACATGGAGCTTAAGAAAAATTTTGCTGTAATGTGTATTATAACTCCTCTCCCATCTCCCCAAGACTTCTTTAGTAAAGATGTCTTTTTTTTTTTTTTTTGGATGGGACAATGCTCTGAAAAGGGCCTCGAGGAGAGAGCAAGTCATCTCAAGAAAGCCCAGCCAACTTCTGCAACAGAAACAGTAGGGATTTTGGAATCAGATGGTCCCAGGGTTGCAAAAGAGCTATTTTCACAGTCTTAGTTTCCTACTTTGTGAAATGGAAAAAAAGTAGTATCTTGTTCACAAAGTTATTGTGAAAATTAAATAAGATAACACTCAGAAGGGGTCTTGTATGGAGCGTGGCACATTCCCAGCCAAGTTCTTCCACCTCTCTTCAGATTGAACTAAATTATCTTCTCTGTAACTCCCATGAATTGATTCCAGTTCTACTCTGTAGCACATTAAGTAATTCTGCAAAATTTTTCATGTGATAGTGCTCCAGTTTGTCTAGATCCTTCAAAAAGAGAAAATGCATATTAACACCTCTGTATCTAATTGCTTTCAAACTTAAAATGAGTTTGTTTTTCAATTATTGCTTTTTCTATCCAATAAAAAACACTCTTAGGGAAAAAAGCAAGATAAAGATTAAAAAGTTAAGCTAATTACTGAATAAATTCCTTAAATATTTAAGAAGAACAATATCAGTACATATCTGACCATGGCAGCTTTTCTAAAGGCAAACGATCTAATGTGGTGATAAACTAACCATGCTGAGCACTCATTAGGTGTCAGGGATTGACCAGCTCTTCTGCATTTGGGTGCTTTTAACTACAAATAACAAAATATAAAAATAAAAGTGGTTTTAACAATGGGGAACATTTATTATGACTCCTAAAATTTAGTTCCCATGGGAGGCAATTGCAGGGATGGTTCAATGGTTCGACAATGTGAAAGATCCAGCCTCTTCCTATCATTCCTCTTCCTCCACATTACCTTAGTTTTTTGCAAGATGGCCCTGAAATTCCAGGCTCCCATATAGACATAACAACATATGGCTGAAGAAGACATTTTTTCTCACGTGATTCTTTTTATGACGAGGGGGAAAACCTTTCCCAAAACCATACCCTCAAGACATCTTCTCAAGTCCCGTTGTCCAGAATTAGGTCACATATCCATGCCCTGTGTCAGTGCTTCCCAATTTTTTCACATCATGACACAAATAAAAAGACAATGTTTTTATGACAGAAAAAAGTAAATCCCCAGGTCAGATTACCAGATGGCACCACCCCAGGACTTCAGCAGCTCAGCCTCACTGGAATGTCCCAAGGGCATAAGGGATCAATACCTTGTCACATCTATGACCCATTTGAGACATACCAGAAAGTGCTGGCACCTAGAGTGGTATACTCCGCTCTAAGCTATCAGGGAGTGAGAGCATGTGTCCATATGCAAACTCTAGTGAGAAAAGGATCTGCTAATGAGGAGGAAGAAGCAGGCAGTGGTGGGGGCAACCACCAGTGTCAGTCATATGCTTTTCTATTCTAATTCTCACGATATATCCTAGGAGAAGGCATTTTGTGGAGAATAAAACTGAGGCTAATATTTATTTTTTCTTAGAGACAGGGTCTCATTGTCACCCAGGCTAGAGTGCGTGGCCCAAACATAGCTCACTACAACCTCAAACTCCTGACTCAAGTGACCCTCCTGCCTCAGCCTCCCAGGTCGCTAGGACTACAGGTGCACATCACCGAGCCCGGCTAACTTTTAAATTTTTTTGTAGAGAAGGGGTCTTACTATGTTGCCCAGGCTGGTCTCAAACTTCTAGCTTCAAGCAATCTTCCTGCCTCAGCATCCCAAAGTGCTGGATTACAGGCATGAGCCACCATACCTGGCCTGAGGCTAATAATTTCAGTGACTTGCTTGAGGTCACAGAACCAGTAAGTGGCTCAGTTGGCACAGCAGATGCAGATCCAGCATTGTGCTGGTAAATGTTTAACAACCATCCCTCCAAATGTAATTTTGACATGACTGTTGGTTAATATTTTCACTTAAGGTAAAAATAAAACAACAAATATGTTGTTTTGTCAACTTATTTGTCAATTATGCAAGTGACTCCATTGCTGAATTGGATGTTTTTGTGCTATTCACCATGTAACAGTTATAGACACTACATGCCTTTTTAAGTTTAATCTGCATAAAACATTTTCTCTGTCACTTAAATCCAGACAATCAACAAAGCAATAAGTCAAACCATAATCCATGGTGTTTTCTGATCAAGCTATCAAAGTGAAGTCACTCAATGTAGTGTTGGGAAGGTGTACAATAACACATTATAGAGAATTTCCACCACGCAGACAAGATATGTGTAAATTACCTAAAGATCATAGATAATAATAAAAAGTATTAAAATAATTTGGAAGTGATAAGTTTTTATCAAAGATTATCTTTGTTTAAAATTTATTTAATTGGAAATTTATGTAGTTTAATTTTTAATTATGGTTGTATTTAACGAACAGCTAGCAAAATTCCTGAACATTTAACAATCTGTTCTCATAAATTAGTACAAGCCAGCTCTACACACAACTGTCTGAAACTAAGTCCAGTCGTCTTTTCACTCTCGACTTGCCTACTGCCTTTATTACTGGCATGTGAAAGCTAGTGATGCACAGTAACCAGGGAAAAACCTGGGTACCTGCCATTACTTTCTGTGACCTTGGGTAGTTACTACCTCTCCAACACTCAAGTTTTCTCTTCTGTAAAGGATAACAATAATGGTCCTTGCCCTATCTACCAGAAAGGATTAAGACCAATCACTGAGACTAGTTAGCCTATGTGACAGTGCTTTGTAAACTGCAGAGCCAGGTGCAGATAAAAGGCCTTATTATGATGACCATTTCATCACTGGTTTTCAACCAGGCCACTACTGTTAAGGATGCAAAGTGTGTTGCTGCTTTCAAAGGTACTGTTTAGTTTGAGATCTTCTATAATGCCAGAACAGATAGTAAACACTCAGGAGAATTGTTCTCAAGAAGTCCACTCAAGTTTTTGTTAGTCTTTACTTAATACAAATAGCTATACATAGGGAGAAAAATTATTTTTTCAAAACTTATAGTTTACTCTTTTCTAGCTGCTGTTGGATTGTCTGATGGAGCCTCTCCCTGGGGTTGTAGAATGCTTCTCAGTTTCAATAGTTGAATAAAGACCTTTTTATTTTTAATTTTGATTTTTTAAAGCTTCTTTGATATTTGGGCCAGACCAACTCACCAAGTTATTTTTTATGGAATATACATCTCTGCTAAGGCAGTTTTCTAAACATAAATTCAAGTAAATATCCCAAATATCCAAGTTGAAACACTATTTAAACTTGAACAATTTGAGTTTGCTAAACTTCTCTTTGGGCTGTACACAACTCTTTCTGCCAAGCTCTTTTCCATGTTGAGTCCTTTGCCCATGCTGATCCCTCTGCCTGGAGTGCGGTCCCCTGATTCTTTGTTAAGCTGACACCTTCTCATCCTTTAGCTTATATGCTATCTTGTTAGAGGGGTCTTCCCCGAGCACCTGTTTCAAGTCATCTCTCCAATCTGTTTCCTTATTTATTTCCTTCACAGCACTGATCACTATAAGCAATTTCCTTTTCATTTGTTTACTTTACTTTGTCTATGTCCCTTATTACTACTACTACTAATATATAATGTTAGCTCCTTGAGGGCAGGGGACCTTGCCCATTGATGCCATCATCTACCCCAGAGCATCCAGTACAGTGCCTGGCACACAATAGCTATCTGTTGAGCAGATGAACTTATCTGACAAGATCCACACTAGTGTTGTAAGGCTGTGGCCATATACAGTTATCTTGAAGTGAGAGCCTGCCCTAAAGACTATCCAGGACTTGGCCTGAGGTGCTTGTGGTTGCACGTTTCTCTCAGGCCCCAGGAAGAGCCACGGTGGTAGCATAAGACTGCTGGCTCCCCTCTGCCCCACCCTGATGGAGCTGCCCCAGTGATGTCACACAGGACAGAATTCTCTAATCCTTTTCATTCTGTAACTGTGCTCCACACAGCACAGTTTTTCATAACATGATCTGATGATGGGAGAGAGAGGAAGGACGACTGGGGTAGGGGGTACACCCCCTCCCTGAGTGAAATTAGTTCAGGGGCACTATCTGCTCACATGTTATGCTGCGAGAGAATATGGGTAGAAGAATTTACAATTTGGACTAAGCTGATAAAAAGAGGAAAGAGAAGAATGGGGAAAGGAAAGGCAAAGAAGGTAAAAAGAGAAGAGGAGAAAAGGAAAAGAGAGACAAGGAGAAGTACAAGAAGAGAAAGCCAAAGGAAGAGGACAAGTTTGAGAAAAAACCATGAAACAGGTAGTGAAGGAGGAGGAGGAAGGAAGAGTTGAACCTGTGTTCTTGGTTTTGTAACTCTTGGGTAGTGACTGGCTTCAGGCTTGGGGGGAAGGGATTCTCAGGTGCTAGCTCCCTGAGGGGTCACTTAAATTGCTGAGATATATTTTGAGAGGCCCAGGCAAGGCTGTCTCAAAGGTAACTCCCCTGGATGCATTCGCCACAGTAATTTGGGAATAAGAAATGTAAACCTTTTCTTTAAGTCATGATTGTGGTGGAAATGGGGAGAGAGTATTGCTGACTACACTAAAGCTTTAGATTCGCCACTACTGCCCTTTCCTTACCCCAAGCCTCTCAGTTACTAGGCTATTAGCACACAGGAAGTTCAGGACTTTAAAGCCAATCTTTCAGACAATCTTCTTTCTCTTCGTTAATTGAAATACAAACAGATGTCCAAAGCAGAATCAGATGGGTTTGTAATATATCTATAAAAATCACTAAAATACAGTCATGGCAATATATTCCTGCTGTTTCACAAACTTATTATGAACATCCTAAATACATGTAGGAGGCCCAAGCAAAGCCTTATAGTTCAATAGAAAACTTTCAACTCTCTTTTTTTAATGTTCTTTCCCACCTTGTAAATATTCAGTCCTCCTCCTCAGTATAAGGTTTAATAATACAGAAGGGGATATTCTTAATATAATATCAAGCATATTTAATCAGTCAATATTAAGATATCTTCATTCTAAATTTTTAAATGTCAATCTTATAACCCATGAGTTTACTAGTTCATACCCAAAGCTGTATCCAGAAATAACAAATAGTAGGAAGGTGCAGCTTTATTGGCAGTCTGTGGTACATGGTGCAGACTCCTTAAAAATCTCTTTATGTTCATATTTTCTATTTTATTACCTTTTCTGCTACAATTAACCCAGATTCTCCTGTAAGTGTAGAAAAGAAAGAAGAAAGATGTGGACGCCTAAAGGAAAGAAGCAGAAAGATAGACAAGACCCTCAAGTTTTCTATGGTCCACTACTGCCATCAGTGGCCCAGCACCTGCCTTATGAATAAGAAAATTTGCTTTTTAAGAGCACTCCAAATGGTGGTTGCCTCATGGGTTTTTCTATTACAGAATGTTAGTGAGTCCACTAGCATGTTAATCATGCTGTTACTTGTCTGAAGTATTAAGGATTCCAATAAGGCAGCGTTTCAAAGATCTTTGATCTAAATTCCCTTTTTTGGCAGATGTGTGGAGAATTAGGAAATATATCTTCAGATGATACTGGGACGAAATGCATAGTGAATTTTATCTTTACTTTGTATACCTGGAAATAATACATCTTCATCTTACTGTAAGAAATTCTGACCCCAAAGATACCAAGTAAAGGGATTTGGGGGTGACTTGAGGATTTGGTCTACCAGTGACTGGTGATTATATTTGATCCTGTTGTTAGGTTCCAGGTCTAAAAGTGAAGGAAACAGAACCATCTCAAAGAAGTCATGTTGAAAAAATTGGAGATGGCTTTTACAATTTTAAAAGCTGCTGAATGTTTGCTAAATGGCAGAAAGAGGGAATAAATAGGTTGCTTTTGATCTAAGAGTTGGGGCAACAAAATGGTTTAAGAGATACAAAGTAGCAGGGTGCAAATTGCTACAGTAAGCTACTGAGATAAAATGGAGAGGCCTTGTCAAAAATTTACCTTTTTGCTGGCCAGAAACTCAATTTGGCCAGTAGAACCCGCCTTCCACAATGAAGTATTTGGTTTGTCTTTGCATATACCAGAACATCTTTTTAAAATACAGATTTTTCTTTTAACTTCTGTTCTTGAGAATGTGGTGTAGGTCAAATCGGTGAACAGGTTAAGCCTCTGACAGGAGAGGGAAAGGCACTCCAGCCAATGGGAACCCGTGCTGGTGATGTACTGCTCCCCAGTTCTGATTCATTGGCTGCCTAAGGTCTGTCATTCTATCCTTGGCGTCTGCAAGCAGCGTGGGTCGGGTTTTCGGTAGTCTAGCTAGCTAAACTGGATTTTGGCTGCCTGCACGTGCAGTTTCCATTAACTTTAGCTCATCTCTAGCTCTTAATAGAAGCAGCTGTTACGTTTCTGATTCTCCTCCAGATTTTGAAAAATTCACGGTTCCTTTAACTTCATTGGAGGTCGTTCGAGGTCCCCTGTGACAGAATCACGTGACTGTCTAACATGTGCAAATAAATACAATGTGGAATCCCCTGAGCTACAGGGGGAAAACCTGCCAGAAACTCAGAGCATGTGCTCTGTGTGTGAATCAGTTGCACTCGAGTGTGGGTGGGTGGTGGGTAAGACGCGTGTATTTCTGACCCGAGGTGTGTGGCCCTGGTACCCGCGTGGGCCTCCTGGGGTCACTGGGGGAGGAAAGCTTCGGAGGCGTGGGGCCCTGGGGGAGGGGTCTGGCGGCTGCCGGGGGACTGATTGCATGTTTGAAGGGCAGTGGCCAGACAGTGACTGCACCCGGGAAAGGACGAAAGCTCTGGATCAGTCCTCCGGGCTGCGTGAACACCATCTTTGCAGGGAGTGGGGTGTGTATTTATTTGCTGGCAGACTGAAGAGCCAGGCAGGACCCGAGGCGCGGACGCCCTAGGGGGAAGCTTTCGAGTCCCGGGTTGGCCAACGGCCGGGCGTAGAGAGGCTCTCGATCCGCTGGGCTCCGAACAGTCGCACACTCTGTACAGACCCCGGCACCGGGGCGTGAAAGCCCGGGCCCTGGCTCCAATCAGCGATCCGCACGCTCCCTTAGCCCTTCAGCCTCAGACTGGGGCCCAGGCTGCAAGGCGGTGGCGGCTAGAGGCGCTGGGTAGGGCAGTGACGTCATATGCGGCCGCCCCTCCCCCGCCCGCCGGCTCTCGCCGCAGTTTCTGCCCAACGACATCCGGGTCTCTCCAGCTGCTCGGCCGCGCCGCAGCTGTAGCAGCGGCCGAGCCGGCGGGGCGGGGC
>VBSM01002121.1:8124809-8157098 GCA_008086735.1 Cheirogaleus medius | reverse complement strand
ACCCTCCGGCCGTCCGCGGTCCGTGGCCGGGCGCGGTGTTTGTGGCGGCGACGCGAGCGAGGGCCGCGGGGTGGCCTGGCCCGAGAGGGGCAGGCGGAACTTTTCCCGAGCGAGGAGGGGGCGTCGCGGCGCCCAGCGCCCCCATCCGCCCGGGCGCGCCGCCCCGGCTGTCCTGGACTCCAAGCCCTGGGAGGGAGGCCGGCATAAAGAACAGGGGAGGAGGCTTCCTTCGAACCGGACTTAACCTCGAAAAACCAAATTCTAGAGAATTTGCTTCAGGTTTTACAGGGGGCAGGGCTGAGAGTGAGTCTCCTTCAGAACTCAAGTCAGTGAGTGATGCCTCTAAATTCATTCATTATTAAGGCATCGAACAAATCCATTAAAGTAAATTCCACTGATTTCTCGCCTTTTTAACCGTGTAAATTGGGTAAAACTTCGTAATGTTAGAGTTTGGTTGAGGTATGGTTCTGTTCTGCTTGTAGATTTTAAACAAACTTGGAGCCTTTTCTAGAAAGACAGCTGGCTGTGGAGAGCCCCTTCTACCAACTGCAGTTTTAGATACGTTTTGAAAATTTCATCACCTGAGGTATTTTTCTTCTCTATTCTCAAGCACCAGATGGTACCTACAGATCCACAAAGGTCATGGCTTCAGTTGTCCATGCCAAGGAACCTATGTGACGCCCTCACCTCACCCCAACTTTCCTGCTAATTGAAATAGTGAGCCAAATGTGTTTTAGGATGTAATTGGAAGAGTATGGAAGATAGGGTATTATTTTTGTGGAATAAGTTATATTGACATTATTGAGAGAAATATGAACTTTAGAAAATTGTTCTAAAGAAAAAGGCATAATCTTTTCAAACTTACACATTGAGATTTTAAACACAACCACCTTTTAGATGCAGAGCACTCCGAAGAGTCAAAGGATTTATTTAACCAGTGTTCTACTGAGCCTTAGGGATTCCAGAGCTCTCAGGAATCCATCAGTTCTTGGTCCCCAACTTCCTTTAACTGAAACACTTCACTTTTATCTTTTTACATATTGGACCTTTTTCAAGGATTATTTTTTTGTAACTGCTTATTTTACAAATAAGAAAAACTGAGACTATGGAGATAGTGACCCCCCCAATTTTCTAATCTTAGATGTTACCTTTACTGACTTAATGTTTTCTTTGTCAGTAAATAATTCGAAGCACAAAATAACATTTCTTGCCTATGTTATAGTACTGTGCTTATGTGTAACTTACGTATATCTGATTTAACATTCAATCATGTAGGGATGATTACTTTTAACCTGGAGGTTTACACAATACCACATTATTGAAACTATAGTGAACTGCACGTGGAAGTTGCTTAAGACATTTTTATTTGATGTCATTAAACATTTTTATATCAATGAAGTATAATATGGGAAATCGGTGTATTAAGACTGATAACATGTGAAGTTAACTACCTCAATATATATCTGAGAAATAACAGTTATCAGATTGCTTTTTTACATGGTTTGTATCTTTTTGTATCTTTTTTACATAGATTGTATCTTTTTATATTTTAAGATAAAGGGCTGAAATATAACCTGTTGAAGGGAACATTGTAGTAGGAGACAAGAATTGTTTAGTCATGGCTGTGCTCCAAGATATCTGGGTCCGTGGATAAGTCCTTTAACCTTCTGAGTTTCAGTTTCCAAATCAGTAAAGCCAAATAGATAGGTTATGTTATCATATGTACTGTCCAATTATTTTTTTTATTATCAACATTGTCTATTCAACATACCCTTTATCAAATAAATACCTGATATGTACGAGGCATTAGATGTTTCAGCCTTCTAAAGCTAATTTTTCTGTCTGGGTTCTGTTTTATTTAAAAGAATTTTAAGTTGATGATTCTTCTTTAAGACAATCTATTCCTGTAGGCTGCCTTTATTGATTTTTCTGTTGGGATTGGGAAGTCTAGAGAAACTTGAGAATGAGGAGGATGGAGATTTCATGGGAGACATAGAGTGGTTGAGACTGTAGTTTGAACAGACACAGGACTTAGTTGGATGTGAAGAGCATTATAAGAACACATAAAGGTTTTCAGTCACTTCAAGCTGGGTCTTAATTATCTTGTTGGACCTTTGTTTGAAAACTTTGTTCCCTAATAGCTCATTTGTTTTTGAAAGAAATCTATGGCAATATCATTTGTCACATGGTAAATATTGCTGGGCAGTTACTAAATACCTACAGTCTTTGAATTTGTTCAGATTATACCTAGACTGTTTAATATAATGGTTAATAGTGTGTTCAGCTGATTCTGGTTTAACTTTGTATGCTTATTTATTGTATAATTTTAAACCAAAGACTGACATGTCTACAGGGAGCTTGTTATCTCTGAAGGGCTCACTCATGAGCTGGGTGTAAGTCTGCTTATGTAGAAATAACTAATTGTAAGGTAATATTTTGATGATCCCCTCAAATGATTAACTTTTGCCTGGGCACTTGATTCTGAGTTAGTATACTCTTGAATACTTTCCATCTTTGATCAAATCAGAAGGAGACAGCTATGTAATAAAATTGGCCCAGGCAGAGTTTTGTAAGAGTTAAGAAGAAAAAGAATTCATGGCCCTGTGAAATAGGACCTTGGATTAGGGGAAAAGGTGTGAGGCAACTAGGTAAAAGTTGTGTCTTATTTCTTGGGTAGTAATTTTACATTACAATATGTCCTGTCTTCTATCTCAGATAAAAAAAAAATTTAATTTCAATTGCTTCGTTTATTATTTCGCTATTAACTGGCATATGTAAATTCTCTGACCTGGGATTATTAGCCATTCTTATATAAAAGAAGCTTTAGTTAACCTATATTGAAATCAAAATGTTGATTGTCTCTATTCTTTCTTCCTTCACTCTTTCTAATGTCTAATGTGCTCCATATAATGCAAGTAATGATTTTATTCTTCATTATGACTCTCTAGAATATATTCCTTAATGATTTTGACCTTTGTATGTCCTTGTGATCTATTTACTATAGATAGTAAATAGTATATAGTAAGTAGTATAGATAGTTACTATAGTCCTAGATAATCTCTTTACCTAGCTTTTCTGTTGAGGCAGGTAGGAGGAGCTAGAGGAAGAGGCAAGTTTCTGTATACCTTTATCTAAAATGTAATACACTTTAGAATTTTTTAAAAAACTGTAGGAAAGGTACTGGATATTGTTTATCAATAAATTTTACACTGTTGATACTTTGCTAATAATATTAAAGTTGTGTTAAGTATTCCTTGAGTCAATGTGTGATAAGGGGGCTTGAATTTTTATAATTCTTAATGTGTTTATTTGGAATCCATGGACCAATTTTATTTATTCATATTAAAATATGGATTGAAAGTCATTAGTTTTTGTGACTGATATGATTTGAATTAAAATCCTATGAGACAACTACTCCTAGATACAGAAAAATGTAAATAATGAAAGCCATATTTTATTGGGCATTTATTTGTATCAGGCTTTAATTTTTGGCCACAATCCTCTAAAATATACAGCGTTGTCTCCATTTTACAAATAAAGAAATATGGGCTCAGAGAACCTAAGTAACATGCCAGGATCAGGTCTGTGTAGGTATAAAAGTATTTTCAAAATATTCCTTAGTGAATTTAGCCCAGTTAGATGAACTTTTTTGTTCCTAGGAACCAACATTTAAAAATTCTGAATGTTAACACTTCTAATTCATAAATTCCTGAAGTTAAAAGAGTCCTTTTAGGTTTATGTAGTTAAGTCTTCCAATGTAAGAATCCCTTCTAAGGGTCTGGTCCTGGTGGCTCACGCCTGTAATCCTAGCACTCTGGGAGGGAGGCCGAGGCGAGCGGATCGTTTGAGCTCAGGAGTTCGAGAGCAGCCTGAGCAAGAGGGAGACCCGTCTCTACTAAAAATAGAAAGAAATTGATTGGCCAACTAAAAATATATAGAAAAAAATTAGCCGGGCATGGTGGCGCATGCCTGCAGTCCCAGCTACTCGGGAGGCTGAGGCAGGAGGATTGCTTGAGCCCAGGAGTTTGAGGTTGCTGTGAGCTAGGCTGACGCCACGGCACTCACTCTAGCCTGGGCAACAAAGTGAGACTGTCTCAAAAAAAAAAAAGAAAAGAAAAGAATCCCTTCTAAAATATTCAGAAAAGATTTAAAAAATTAGATTAATTTTCTCATTTCCAAAGTTTCAGAAGTTAACAGAGTTAAACATTTTATGTCTTCAATTACCATTGTTTAGATTGAGGAATGGAATCCATGTTTAATTCTCAAAGGGCTGATATCCTTAATGAAGGACCTAGGGAAATGTTTCTTAGTAGATATAATCAATAGAGTCTCACTGAAGGACCCAGAGGAGAGAAGGTGATATAACTAGCCTTGAAAGTCAGAAGGGTCTGGGTTTGAGTCCCTGCTCTCCTACTTCCTAGTGGGGTGTTACTCAATAAGCTACTTGATTTCTCTAAACCTCAGTTTTCTCTTTCGGTCAAATGGAAATACCTTTCTCATAAGGTTATCATGAAGATTCAATAAAATAACCATGTGAAGCACATGACATATTTTCTACCATGAAGACAGTGCCAAATAAATGGTAGCTGCTATTATTGAGTATATGAAATCTTAAGATACTTAGAGAAATAGAGACTTGCTGGGTATGAGAGGGTTGTCTTCAAGTATAGCTTTTGTAGTGAGCCTGGATGCCAAACTAGAAGAGATTGAGTAAAGAATTTATGAGAGGTTATAAAAGCTGTGGGTATATAGAACTTGCATATAAATAAACTAAAAGTTAAGAAGTAATAGAAGAAAGAGAAAGTTGAGTATGAGTAGATTTATTTGGCTGCATGAAGCTTGAAAGAAATCATGGGTTTGAAGTTAATGATTAGGTGGGAGTGGATAGTTAAATTGCAGATGAAGAGTAACAGTAATATAGCAAAGGTGAATGGTCAGACTAGAATGATTAGTAAGTAAGGAGGGACATGGGTTGGTATTTTGAAGCAGAGTTACAGTTCATGCTTAGAAATGAGCAAGAAGATAGCATTGCTACAGGAAAAGATGCAAGAGAATAAGGACACTAAATCCTTCTGATTAACTCAGTTCTTTCAGTTTTTTAAAAAATGGAGTCTTTATATAATAAAAGGCATTAAGGCTTTATATTTGGGTCCTAGGTTATTTAAGGTTAAAAATTGTCTTGGAACAGTTCAGTTCTTATTACTCCTACCCAAACCAACATATTAGTACTCCAACTGGTCTCTTTACTGCTAGCATCTTGTACTGCATCCCTTACCCCAGTCTATAAACCATGGTAAAATTTTCCCAAAATACTGTTTTTCCTTATTGTTTCTCTTTCCATTATACTTAAATGACTCCCTTTTACATCTAAGAAAAAGTTCAGAATTCTTGGTTTGGCTTTTGACACTTTCCATGAGCAGACCTTGGGACTGATCTATTTCAACCAAACTGGTACTCTTGCCATCTCTGGAACACACCCTTTACTTTTCGTTTCATGGATCTTTGCACATGCAAATTTGCAGCCTGGAATTCTTTCCCTTTCTCTGGCTTTTGTTTTCTCTTTTATTAAGGCTCATTTCTAATATTTCCTTCTCCACAAAATGTTCTCTGACTACCAGTGTGTTTCTTCTCTCCTTTCTCTGTACTTCTATAGCAATACCTGTGTATTATTTGTAGGCTTTAACCATCTATTTTACTTCTAGGTATTTGTGTCTTAATTCTCATTGTGTTCAATTAATTCTGAAGGGAAAAATACAGTATCTTTTTATTTTACCCAAAGGCTAGGGAGTGCTTTGTGGATAGTAGACATTCAGATATTTGGAGAATATTAAGGAAAATACCTGGGAGTGGGAGTGATTGCTGTAGGAGGAGGTAGTGCAAGTAGTTAGGAACTTTCTGGTAGCAAACATTTTTAACTCAATTCCTGTGTGTTATTTTGTTTGAACCTGGATATTTAAGTGTGAAGATTATACAAATCTGAAGTGTGGCTGAATTTTTATATTATTATAGAAGACTAGGTTGACTGATTCTGATCTATAGGTTTCATTTTAACTTCCTACACTTTGGCTTTGAGAGTTAACAGGACATTTGTAATCATGTGTCTCTTTCCAGAGTATTTTACATTTGCAAATAGTATTATGAACGCGATATCCTTTTAACTGGAGAGGAATTGTGGGATCGTAGAAATTAGACGATGTATTAGTTAAAGAAGCGAGATAAGTATCAACTGATTTAATTTGAACCAAACATATCTAATATGTGACTAATCTGTGGTCATATAAACCTCTACGCTAAACTTTGAAGCTTATTAAAATGTTAAACTACTTTGAATATTTGGAAAACACATAGTAAGATTTCCTTTATTGGATTTTTAAATGGATAATTTCATATAGTCAGTGGCTGCTTGGATCCATTTATTGGAGTATGATGCTAATGAGACCAATGTTAAGAATTTGATTCTTTGTGTGCCTCTTACATTTTTCTAGTCTTGACATTAGCTAGTAACAATAATAGCTAACATTGAGCACTTATGTGTCAGGAGCTATTATAAGAAATTTTTAATTGTTTCATTAAATCTTCACAACACCTCTATCAGGTAGAATTAGTACCTATATCTTAACAGATGAGAAAATTGAGACAGAATGGTTATTTTCCCGAAATCTCACAGGTAGTAGTAACAGAAGCCAAATACATGTCCTTGGACTTTTCAAAAATAATTATATATGTGGGTCACTGCAGTTTCATTGCTACTGCTGAAAGAAAGTTTGTTGGCAGTTGTGATGGGTCAGAAAATTTCTGTGTATGAAGGATACGACTATAGTTTCATTGTGTCCAGAGAGTGAATCTTATGATTGAATTGGGATCTGAGGTGGCAGTGTATACTAAATTTGAGAATTATCTTATCATATGTCATGTCAGCTCCCTTTAGTACTTTTTCCCAAAAAGGGCTTTCTATTTTTTAATACCAAAAAAGCATATAACATATAGCTATAATACAGTTCATTCTACAAGCCATATACAATTTTTTCTTATGGCTTACTTTATTCGTGTTCACTACTTTGCAACCCATTGATGTGAATTATTTCATTGGTCCTTTATTCAAATGAAATTCTTAGTGAGTTTAAGAAGATAGTCTTAAACACAAGCTACCTAATTGGGCTTACAAAAGAGATTATACTATAAATGGAAACTTTAGTGTTAAGTTTATTGAAAATAAATTCCTTAAAAACAGGGACCTTGTCTCATTCATTTTAAATAGCTTCTCAATATATGAACACATGACAGAGAACATTGTGAGCCAGAAATACAGCAGACCATGAGAAAGCATAGGTCATGTATAATCTAGTTTAAATTTAGGCTGGTGCTTTGTATTCATCTATGATATGACTGTCTCAGACAGGGATGTAGATAAACATTCTTTTTTGAGTCATGCTGTATGTGGCTTAATCATTTTAGTTAAAGAATATTTTATTTAAGAACTGTCTGTTGTGCTGTTTCAGAGAATAAGAATGTAATTCATTACTGACTCTACATGCCTTGGATTTTTAATACTGCCTTTTTCTTTAGCATGAGTGGTAGAAAATTGCATCAAATTTGGTATTATGTCTACAGAAGATGCAGCTTGCTTACCTTTGTTACCAAAATTCAGAAATGAAAATATTACTGATAAAAGATAAGGTAAAGCTGTATATTTTTTGTTTTGTTTTATATTTGTTTTCCAAGCAGAATCTCAAAACTTACCAGGCTTTTAAAAAATATCTTCACAGTATGCCATCATGCTTCAGAATGTTTAGTAGACAGTAAATAAAATTTTCACTTTTCATAAAGCAGTAGAATATTATCCTTGCTGAAAGCCTGTAAGGCTGTTTTGGATGTCAAGGGGCAGATCTTAGAAGTGGCAGCTTTCATTTTGTGATCAACCCACAGTTTACCGTGTGTTGTTCCACATCTATCATCTTCATTTTCTCTGCATGCTTCCTGATACTATAAGCAAATGCTTCAGCAACCAGTCAGCCACCTAGTATGATCTTGTACTGGTTTGCTACAGTCAGCAGAATAAGGAGCTCTTTAAATGTAAATGAGATTATTTGTTTTATATAGTAAAACTCAAAGACTAAGTTATTTTTTGTCTAAAATACATTGAAAGTGGAATTCCTAGCTCCCAGAAATTATTATTCTTTGTGTCTAAATTATGTCTAAATTACCTTATACTTTGTTTCTCTTGGAGAAAAACTTTTTTAAAAAGTTAATCCATCCATGAATGTTGAATGAATGAGCAGATGAATGAATGAATAGCTCAGGGAAAGAAAATTTGTATGCTGTAACCTTTAGTCATAGCTACATCTTTTCTCTTGTGTCCTTTCATAAGGTATAGTGTGGCACTCTTCAGTAATGGGAGTGTGTATCTAATGATGTTGATAAACTTTTAAAGTGATTGATGAATAGTAATCTGAAAATCAAGTAAGTTTTTGATTGGTAAACTGCAGATTTATTTTAGGATCCAATATTTTCTCATTAGAAATCCATTATGATATTTCTGTAGGGATAAAAAGATAGAACTATGTATTCTATAGATGGAAATGGTAAGACACAGTTTGTTGGCAGGCCAGCTTCTCTGGGAACACCTTTCCTGCATAGAAAAGAATTACTAACTGTTGACAAGGGAGAAGTCAAGATGATGGCTGTCATTCATTTGTCTCATGTATACATCAAGTGTCATTATGTGCTAAATATGAACAAAAAAAAGGCATGATCTCTTTCATCATGGATCTTGAAATCTAAAGTGACAAATAATTCTCGGGGTGCTATGTTAAGGGACATATAGAATTCTATGAGCTTATGACTAATGGTAGTTCTATTTCCTGAGGCAAAGAACTGAGAAGTGGCAAGGAATTGAGAAGTTAATTTGGGGCCATGTGACTTGAGGTATGGCTATTCCAATATAGGAAGTAGTTGGATATACAACTTTGAAGCTTTTATATAGAACTTTCACTTGAAAAAAAAATTTTTTCCCCTCTTACTTTCCCTGGCACCCATTTCCCTGTACATAAAACATCTCGTATCACAATTTGTGGACTTATTGAATGATTCTGTTTTGAAAAATGTTAGATTTTATTGAAAAAAGTATGTTAGAAACAAATGCAGTTTTTCCAACACAAGGACATTTCATATGTGTAAAATATGTGGAATCCCCATACATTTTGTGTGTATATGAACCGTTTACCATTTTAAGTGTTATATTTTTTCCCTTCTTTCAATTTAAGTATATAAGGTTATTATAAATGCTATGTGGGGGGGTGTTGTTTTAAGCAAAAGAAAAAAAGGATGGATTGGCTCAGGAAATCAGATATTGTTTTCTGGGTTAATCTGAGTGTGAATCCTCAAATAATGCAGGGATTAAAAAGTAGCAAACTAGGAATTGAATTCACTCTTGAATTTGCAGGCAGGTTATCCAAAACTGATAAATTTGAGTTAGTTAACAGATAAAGCAAATTGAGATTGTAAATACTAGAACATTCTTAGAAAATTTTAAACACTAAATAGCTTTATGCCTGTCATCCCCAACCCTTGGGCCATGGCCTGGTACCAGTCCTTGGCCTGTTAGGAACTGGGCTGCACATCACTGCCTGAGCTCCATCCCATCGTTCCACCCCCTCAACACCCCCCCCCCCCCCCCCCGGGCATAGGTGGAAAAATTGTCTTCCATCAAACTTAGGAACCAGGCTGCACTGCACAGTGCAGGAGGTGAGCAGTGGAACCAGTCCCTGGTGCCAGAGAGGTTGGGGACTGCTGTTTTATGCCATCTAAATCTTTTCAATATTTTGCTTATACCATAATTGATATAGTGAAAATAGGTCAGTATCTAATTTTTATAGTCACTAGAGCCTTCAAACCAAATTTAATTAGCTTAGATATTTTTCACGTAATTTACTTGTGTAATACATACCTTTGTAAAAATTTAAGAATGCAACCTTATGGAATATGTAATTCAGATCATAGCACATGTCTAGAAGATGTTAATACATTAAAAGATTATGAAACATATGAAAGAAACATCAAAAGTGGCAAGCCCCGTCTCACTTGTAATTAGTGAGATTGAAACTGCTACCAATTTCTGTATAAACTGACTATGGTTTGAGTACTTGTAACTTTTTACTTAATTTAACAAAGACTAATTATTTTTGAATAATTGTGGGGGTAGAAAGCATGGTCTTTAGCATAGAAGAGCTTTATCTGACTTATTTTGGTTGTTTCAATTTGTTGATTTTGGTTTACTTTTTGAAATACTGTATTTATGGTCTTAATTTTGGGCACTTTGAACTTAACGGTTAATTTGCATTAGAATTTATTTGGGTGAGGTTTCTGGTGGAGGAGGTTAAGTAAATATTTAATTGAAAAAAATGAAAATGTAAATGTTTAGTAGAGGCTGAAGATGAAATATTTTGCAACTGAGAAATTTTCAGGTAACTTTTAATCTTTGAAAAAAATTTAATATAACAAGTATTTTTCATATTACTATGTATAATCCATAATCTTTTTTAACCTTTCTATGTAAAATAAAATAGACATAGAAAATAATATAAAATCATAGTAATCTTTTTAAATGGCCTTATAACTCATAGCATAAAATTCAGCCATTTAAAGTTTACACTTCAGTAGTTTTTAGTATATTCACAGACTTATACAACCATTACCACGATTTAATTTTAGAACATTTTCATCACCTCAGAGAGAAACCCTGTACTGATAAGCAGTCACTGCCCATTCTCCCTGCCCTTTTCAACCACTAATTCTATTTTCTGTCTATAGATTTGTCTATTTTGGATATTTCATATAAATTGAATACCAGTAACTTTGATCAGTGTCTTGCATGTCTCATGAGATGACCAACTACGAATAAGTTAGCCTTATTTCACAGTTTAAATAACAATTGTTTCCTTCTTGTCTGACCAGGAAAAAATATTCAGTACTTGTGAGACTGTATCCCAATTTAAACCAAGAATCAAGCTCTTTACTAGCATTATAACTCAAAAGGAATATATGTTATTAGTCCTCACCTCCAGTGCTTTTCACTGTGGATTGCTCAGTAGCCCTTGAGCTTTCCCTAAAATGACACTCTAGTAAAATTGCTATTTTTCTTCTACATCTTGGACTTCGGACTTGCATTGAGTTTATTGAAATATATTTACCTTTGCAGCTGGCTTGTCTAGAGTCTACCTTCTTATTCTCCTCCTAATTCCAAGAATGAGGAAGAATTAAAAGCAAGAAAGGCTGAGGAGGGCAAAGTGGTAAGAGTAGGATTAGAAAGGGGGTATTAAAATTTCAAGGCTACTGAATTTGTGGGTAGCAGAATGAAACTTGGAGGCTGTTTAGGAGAGAATATGACCTAGAGGGAAGAAACAAAAGGCAAAGGTAATATAATGTGGCAGAAGATAAGATAGGTGAAATTTTCAAATTTTTCACTTCTGAATTTTGAATTTTAGTCATATGTCAGTGAAGCACAAAAAGCTCCCTTTTCTGATGAGATTTAGTACCCTTGAGATTATTTTCTTTCTAGAACTTTGTGTAGGAATTTTGAAACTGAATCATAATCATATGTTCTTTTTGGGTTGTTCCAAGATCTTCTGGTTGGAAATGGTGCAGAGTAGGAAACCCATATATGTCTCTCTTGGATTATTTTTCAGAGATATCTTCCAGAAGATTAAATGACACCAGCTCTTTTGGGTTTCCAAGTTGGAAGGGCAGAATCCTATTCTGGGTGCCATTATACTCAGTGGGCTACTTCAGAGGTCTAGCATTACCCAGAAAGTGGAGCTAAATGAGAAATTACAGCTGCCAAAGAAAATCTTACCTTGATATGGTAGATCAGGGCTTTCTGGTTGGATCAGAGTTATTAGTGAGATTTTAGGGGCAGTCAGTAAAAGAGAATAAGAAACCCACATATAGCTGTAAAGTCAATAAAGTCTTGAAGCAAACGAACTAGAAATTTAGGGAGAAGGAAATGCAAACTGTTGGCAACTGTTAATACCTGTATTGACCACTAGATATATTTTAAACCCTATATTCAGTTTCTTATCAGAAATATTTCCAAAATATCTTGCATATAATTTTTTAAGGATCAAGTGATAAAAATAGATTATATTTTCTTTAGAGCAATTGAGATTCATTATTTAACAGATAAAGTATGTTATCTGACTTAACTGAATGCTTATAGTAATGGAAACCAGGTTTACAAAATGGGTATGTTTGTTTTTAATAACAAAGATTACTTTCTTTATAAAAGATTTCATCTATATAAATCTTCATAACTATTTTATAGATGATTTGTATTATAGAAGGAGAAAATCATCTGTTGATTTAACTGGCTAATCTATAGGATTGAGTTTTATTAAAAAAATATTTAAACAGAAATCTGGAAGTATTTTTAGTGCTGAGGGAAATTGGAGGGATATTCTAGAGACGGGTCTGTAAACTGCAAACTAATAGACCCTATAAGAAAACTTCTGTCTCTAAGTAAAATAAGATATGGAAATTTAGATTGCTGTGATTTAAATATATTTAGAAAATCTGAGATACGAGAAGAGCATTTGTTAAACAAAACTGTGCTCTATTACATAGAGTAAGGTACCATTATTTTGCTGGTGTTTTCTGAGTCTCTCAGTGCAATAAATGTTGATATTAGAGAACTCTACTACTACCTTAGCCATGTTCTAGGACGTTGACATGAACAGAGAAATTATATTTCCTGGGCTTCAGGGGCACTACATTGTCTAGGTCTTAAATTTCTTAAAGCCTACATCTATGAACTATTTATGTTATTTACTGTTGGAGAATTTGATTTTCTTTTTTTATCTTTTCCTTTCTCTTGTCCTTTGGTTGTAGGTATTTTGAAGTCAACTAATGTTATTTTTTTATTTCTTCAACTTGATCATCTAATTTACTATATTTGTGTGTAATCTGTTGTGTAGCTCATTCTTTGAGTTTTTAATATCTATAATATACATATTTTTAATTTCTGAAAGTGATATTTAGTTCTTTCTAGATCCGCCTGGTAATTTTTATAATTTCTTTCTTATTTTTTATTTATTTATTTTTAAATCTTGCCTAACATTTCATATATAGTTTATATCTTATGTTTGCTAATTTCAATATCTGAAGTCCTTAGGGAGTTGTATTTGTTATACGCTAACTCCTACTCACGGTAGCTTGTTTCCTTCTGATTTTTTTTTATAAGCTCATATTTGATTAAACATTTCTCCATCATCTGTATAATTTCCTGTAATTTAATTTCTCCTTTTTTATAGCATAAAAAGTTTCATTTTCTTTATTATATTTAATAACTTATTTAATTAGCCAGTATATTTTACTGGTTTCTGCACTTGCGTCTTATTTTTCTGGGTTTACTTTTCTTGATCCTTTAGTAATCCTTTTAGTAAGAGAGTATGACTTGTAAATATCCTTAGTTTTTATCTGAAAGTATATTTTATTTTATTTCTTAGCTAGGTATAGAATTCTTGGCTGATAAGTTTCTTTCCCCTTCCCATCAGCACCCTCAGAATATCATTTCATTGTCTTATGAAACTTTTCAAACTTGGATCTCTAAGATGTCTGGTTTCTGCCTGATTGCTATGCCTTTGTATGTAATTTTTCTCTCTAGTAGTTTTTTTTTCTTAATTTCTTTTCTGTATCCTGTCACCACTATTTACTGTGTGACCTTGGGCAAGTTTAAAATGGAGATAAAATTATATCTGCATCATAGGCTTGTAATGAGGATTAAGTTAATATATGTGAAGCACTTGAACAGAACTTTGCATATTTTAAGTATGATATAAATACTAGTATTTGTTTTGTTTTATCATACTGGATGTTCTGAACACATTTATATGATATGCTTAGGTATGTGTACATGTTGTTTTATCCATAGCTACTCTGAAATATGTTGTTGACCAGAAGACTTCTTTCTCAGTTTTAGAAAATACCTTAGTCTTTATATCTTTGAATATTGTTTTTTCAGTATTCTTTCTTAGTCTCTGCATTATGTTCTAGTATCATTTCCAATTTACTAATTCACACCTTGACTGTCCAGCTAGAGACAAAGCTTCAGTGATTATTTTTTCCCATATTCAGACTTTCTCTCTCTGTCTTCTCTCTTCTCTCTGTAATAGTCACCTATTCTGGTTTGATTTCTGCCTATTTTTAAATTCACCCTCCCATGGCTATTGTTCTTTCTTTTAACATTTGAAGTTATTTTCAGATTTTTTTTTCTTCTGGATTGAATTTCTACAATTGTTGATTTTGCTGGCTGACCATCTTAGTTTAGTTTTCCTCATGTGTTTTAGAGTTTGGTTTTGTAGTCTTATATTGAATGGAAGTTCTGTTTTGTTTTCTTTCTTTTCACTCTTCTTATCTAAATATTTTTGCATGCATACATTTTGGTCTTGGGGCTTCCATCTGAAACAGTGTCTTTTATTGGAGGCTTGGTTTCCGTGATTCTTGGTAACATCAGGATCAGACTTACCTCTCCAAGAATAAGACACAGACTAAGAAGGTTTTATATTTCTTGTCGCTGGGCACGTAACTTCATCTAGACTATAGCCCCAGCCAATGGTTAGTAGCTTTTTCTGGCTCCTCTCACAAGGCTGGAAGAGCCTCTTCACCCCAGGCATTAGTTTCAGGCAGTGAGCCTGAGCTGTATTCCAGCCTTGCATGGGGACCTTTTTAGTCCCTGTTACTATCCCTGTTACTGTCCTGTAGGATGTGGACTTGGGGCCATCTGTTACTGGAGCCCAAACTGATTTGTGTTTTAAGGGTGTATCTTTTGCAGTGGCTTGGTCTTAAATTTTCTGTTTTTATAGTTGATGTATTTTTTAAATACGTTTGTAACTGAAGTACCACATCAAAGTGTGAATGTACAAAACCATTTGATTGGGAGTTGTTTTAGTCCATTTTTCATGTTCCTATCACAGAATACCACAGACTGGGTAATTTATAAACAATAGAAGTTTATTTGGCTTGTGGTTCTGGAGGCTGGGAAGTCCAAGGTCAAGGAGTTGCATCTGGTGAGGGCCTTCTTGCTGCGACATTCCATGACAGAAGGTGGAAGGGCAAGAGGGGGGGCCAGACTCATTTCTACCAGGAACCCATTCCTGAGATAAGGGCATTAATCCATTTGTAAGAGCAGAGCCCTCATGGCCTATTCACCTCTTAACAGTCCCATATTTTAATACTGTCACAATGGCAATTCTGCTTCAACATGAGTTTTGAAGGTGACATTCAAACTATAGCAGAAGTTAGCATTTAAAATTAATGTATATCCTACATATTCTTCAGAAAGATACCAGTTTACTCTCCTACCTATGAGAAGTATATTTTTTACTTCTTTGCCAGTAGTGGGTGTTGTAAATTCTTAATCTTTGAAAAAGTTATGTGTAAAAACTAAATTTGTGTTTAATGGCTAGTGAGGTTGGTCATTGCTCCATATATTAGCCACTTATATTCTTTTAGTCATTGAATTGCATGTTCATGTTCATTGCCCATTGCTTTTCCTTTAAAGTGTTCATTTTTATTGTCTTGTAAGAGTCCTTATGTATTGTAGGAATGTTAACTTTTATCATATATATTGCAAATACTTAAAAGATGTTTGCCTTTCAGGTTTATGAGCTTTGTTTTATAATGTGGAAGTTTTATTCCTCTGGAGTCAGTCTTTTCTTTTGTGCCATTGTCATCCTTAGAAAGATCTTTCCTAACATAAGATTATAGAAATGTTTGCCTAGATATACTAGTACGGTTTTATTAGTAGTACTTTAAACTTAAATCTTTAATTTCCTGGTATTTATTTTAAGGCGTGAGATAGGGATTCAGCCAACACCACTGGAGGACAGGAGTGGAATAGGCTAGCTGCTAGCTGTTCTAACACTAGTTATTGAATCTCTCTTCCTAGAACTCTTTTGGAAAGCTCTGTTCCACTTATTGATTATTCCTGCATCAATGTTGCCTCTTAAATACCATAATTTGAAATTAAGTTTTAATATCAGATATTGTAAGCTATCATGTTTTAAAGAATGTTTTGGCTACTTGTTTTTATGTATTTTGGAATCATTTCATCAAGGTCTGGGAACAGAAAGGTCCAGTTGTGATTATATTGAATTTATAGATTAATAAAAGGAGGATAAACCATCATTACAACAGGGAATCTTCCTATCCAAGAAAAAGGAGTGTCTTTTATTCCAAAGCTCTCTTAAATGTCCTGAATATTTCTTGTTAATTATTTAATTTAGATATATTTTTATTACTATTTTCCATTAATTTTCTAAGGGATTATTGTTAATGGTTTTTCATATGATTTTCTATAGTCAGGTAACCTAATTGAATTTTTTTCCCTAATGTTTGAAGTTTTCAGTTTGCCATCACATAATCATTAGCTACAAATAACAATTTAATCACTTATAATTTTATGCTTCTTTTTGTCTTGTCTTACTGCACTGGCTACTATTTCTAGACATTGCCAAGTTATAGGGATAAGTGTATCCTTGTTATTGTTTCTTTCCTGGAATTGTGTTAATCACTGTGCTTCCTCTTTGGTTTGAAATATATATTATCATTTTAAGGAATGAATTATATCAAATCCCTTTTAGCATATGATGGAAGATCCTATGATAGGGTTTTTTTTTTAACTTTTAAAAAGATGACTTATATTATTAATAAGCTTCATAATGTTGGCTTATAGTTACGTTCCTAAAATGAACCCCGTTTGGTGATTTGTAATATATATTTTACTTAGAGCTTTTACATCTGTATTAATGAGTATGTTTGGACTGTAGTTTTATTTTTAGTGCTATCTTTGTCAAATTTTGTATAAGGATTATGGTTGGTGGAAAGTTTTTTACATAGTTCACATAGTTTGGGTAATTTGGGAGTTATATGTTCTTTTAGGGCTTCAAAGATCTTGATTTTGAAATTGTCTTGTTTTGATACACTTTTATTTTTAATAGCTTTATTTTGAAAACAATCCAAACTTCAAGAAAATTTGCAAAAATAGCACAGTGAACTTCCATATTTATTTTAATGACCAATTATTAACATTTTGCCACATTTCTTTTCTAAACTTTCTTTTTTCTCTCTGTGCGTACTTGTATGTCTGCATATTCTCTTGGTGTCCACATACAGATTTTGTTGTTTATAGTTTTGCTGAACCATTTAAAATTCAGAATGGACATCATGACCCTTTACCCTTAAATGTTTAAATGTGTATCCCTACAGAACAAGAACTAGAACAGTCTCTCATAACCATAGTTCAATTATCAAAGTTGGGAAATTTTACATTCATGTGATACTGTTATCTAATATACAACCAATAAACCAATAGTCAGAGTTTATCAATTGTCCCTATAATGTCCTTTATAGTAATCCTGCCAGCCCTACTCCTTCACTCCTTACTCCTTCTAAGCCAGTCCACAGTCACACATTACAGTTTGTTGTCATATCTCTTTGATTTCCTTTAACCTGGAAAATGGTCTTTTAGCCTTTTGGTTTTTGTTTTTCATGAGTGCTGGAGTTTTTTGAGGGACAGTTTTCTGATAACTTTATCATTTTGTTCCAGAGTAACTAGTCTTTATTCTAGCACATCTTGATTAAAAAAAAAAAAAAGAAAAGTAATTTGTCTTCTAAGAACTGTCATTTTCATCCATATTTTCAAATTTATTAGAAGAGAATTGTAGTGTGATTTATTTTTTAAAACTAAGTTTCTCTATAAGAGGTGAGTATAGCCTGTTTCGTTTCTAATTTTGAATAATTTTTTTCAGTTAACTAGTGGCTTACCTATTTTAATTTTTCTCTCATGTAACATGTTTTACCATAATGTTTCATAATATATTCCTTCAACTTTCCGTATATTTTGTGTGTGTGGTTATTATTTTCTCTTTTTGAGTCAAATGTTTAGTATACCGATTTTTTTAAACAGTTTTCTTGAATAAGGTTTGTAACTTCTCATAGAATTTGTTAGGAGATTTTTCTCATTGTTTCTAAATATTGTATAATTGTAGAAATACACAGTCTCAATGCAAAATGGCTTAGGAGCATGCTTTTTTAAGCAATTTGCAGATGTTTGAGGTTTTCTTCTTGCTTTCATTATCAGTGTCTACTGTTATTAACATTAGATAATGTGATCCGTGTCATTTCATTTTCTTTTTAAGTGTGTTTGGACAGAATATATAGTCTTGATTTCAGTGTATAGTATTTTTGGTAGTTCTGCTATGAATTATCTGTCATAAAAATATTTGGCACATAAAAATTCATAAAAGTTCAAATTATAACTTTGGACTGTGTCTTTTACCAGTTAAAAAAATGGCTCTTGTTCTGTTTATTGCTTTAGTCTTTGTAATTTCCTTTGCCTGAAATTAAAATTGTAATCCTTGATTTCTTTTTGGTTACATTTGCTTAGTAATTTTTGCCTATCTCAGAGCACTTTTATTTTGACATCTTCATTTTTGAGTTTCCTGGTGTTTTTGTTTTGTTTTTAAGAGACAGGGTCTTGCTCTGTCACCCAGGCTGGAGTGCAGTGGTGTGATCATAGCTCACTGAAGCCTTGAACTCAAGTGATCCTCCTGGCTCAGCCTCTCCAAGTAGCTGGGAGTACAAGTGTGCACCATCATGCCTGGCTAGTTTTTTGCGGAGATGGGTCTTGCCTTGGCTTCCCAAAGTGCTGGGATTACAGGCATGAGCCACTGTGACTGG
Source organism: Cheirogaleus medius (assembly GCA_008086735.1). Taxonomy (NCBI): domain Eukaryota; kingdom Metazoa; phylum Chordata; class Mammalia; order Primates; family Cheirogaleidae; genus Cheirogaleus; species Cheirogaleus medius. The sequence goes on along the minus strand of VBSM01002121.1, from coordinate 8,138,366 downwards.
CCAGAGTTTCTTGATTTTGATTAATTTCTTGGTTGCATGAATCTATATCTTTAAATAGATTGTTCAGAAATGGAACATAGATAATAACACTTCTTTAGTGCTGACATATTTGATAATGTCGTTCTGTTGTCTTCACAAATAAATGACAACTTTGCTGGGTGTAGAATTCTTGGAATATACCTCTTACCCTCAGCATTTATAGGCATTATTTCATTGCCTGTCATCTTATGTTGCAAAGAAGTCTGAGGCTAGCCTAATTTATTCCTATTTTTATTTATTTTTTGGCATGTTTATTTTGTCTGAATTGTATTATATTCTTGAAATTCATAGTCTTAAAATTATGCTTTGGTATTAGTCGTTTTCTAATAAATTTATCTAGTACTGATAAACTCTTTCAACCATAAAGTTCAGTCTTTCAGTTTAGGATTCATTTCTTTCTTAGAAATTTAATTTCTCTTCCATTATTTGGTTTTCTTTTCACAATGTACTAATTAAACTATTGGATCTGCATTGTTTTTGTATCTTTTCTCCAATCTACTCAATTTTTAAATACTTATTTGCATACTAGATGGTTTTTCTCTTATTTCAGTTTTTACCCTTGTGAATTTTTTGCTATAAGAGTCTTCCTTCTTTGTTATTGCTTCTCATGCCATTTAAAATATTACAATAATTTTTTTATCTCTTAAATTTATTTTCTTAGCTCTGTTAATATTTCTTATATTCTAGTTTCTTATTTTTCATCTCTTATTTCACAAATTAGGTTTCTTTAATTTATTATATGTAAGTTATTTAATTTTCTTCTGTTTTCTAGGTTAAATCTTTCAGTGAAATCATGTTCCTGTTAAAATGATTTTTTAAAATCATTTTAATTTTTAAAAATTAATATTTTTTATTTTAGAATTTTGATATGGGTTTCATAAATTTTGTTTCTGTTTTGTATTTAAATATATTTTATATTTTCTCTGTTGTTTGCCCAAAAATAGTGTGACTAGATACTCCTTGCCTTTCAGGATACCTGGGTACTATTCATATCTTTTCTTTGGTAAACTTAACGAGCTGAATTATGCAGAATTATCATTTTAGTTATGATACTCAGTTTTTTAAGAGAAGTGATAGGGAGCTGGTCTATTAGCCTGTTGCTGGTAAGAAACTTTGTCTCCATTAATTTTTCTCTTAATGCTTATTGAAAATACCACAGATTTCTGTCTTCACTAACTTGGCAGATTTTTTTCCCAGTAGATGGATTTACTATTGGGTATTGTATTAGTTTCCATGGCTGTTGTAACAAATTAGCACCAACTTGGTGGCTTAAAACAATACAGATTTATTCTCTTACAGTTCTGGAGGCTACAAGTCCAAAATCATTTTGACTGGGCCGCAATCAGGGTGTCAGCAGGAATGTGCTCACTCCAAAGGCTTTAAGGGACAGATTAATTTGTTTCTTGTGTTTTCCACTTTCTGGTGGCTGTCAGCCACATCACTTGCCTTCTAGTCATCACTGCATTATTCAAGGCCTGCATCTTTAAATCTATCTCTGCTCTATCTTCACATCACCTTATCTGCATGTATCAAATCTTGCTTTGCTCTTCTAAAGACACGTGATTGCAGTTAAAGGCCTCTGAATATTCCAGGATTCTCTGTCCATGTCAAGATTCTCAGTCACATCTGCAAAGACTTTTTTTCAAAATAAGTTAACATTTATAGGATTAGGACCTGCTATTTTCAAGAGTCATTTATTCAGATTACTACAGGTATCTTTTTGTTTTGCTACTTTGGGGTGAGGCAGTCCTATTAGTCAAAAGTCAGATTAAAGTCTCAGAGAGTCTGTGCTGTTTGTTAGGGTCAGAGATGTTGTCCTCTTTACCAAATCATGCAAACTCAGATGCCATGGTGGAAAAGTGGATGAAATGAGCTGAATGTGGTTAATAAGGAGTGATAGGGACTCCAGACAATGCATGTTGTTCTCAGGAGAGAGGCTAACAACATATGTCAAGGTCAAATTCTGGTTATCAGTTTGCAGGCCTAGTTTGTAGCTGCTTTTTTTCTTTATTCATTTCTTACAAGTTGATCTTTCCATAGTAAAATAATCTTGTATGTCTCTTAAAATCTTCATCTTGGTATTGAGGATAAGAATTTTTTAAATGGGAATTTATCAGCATGGTATTAGACTAACCTCTAAAGTATTAGTTTACTAATGTTTACCTAGGTATTCCTAGAATTTTAGTCTTCTCACTTAACTTTTATAACTTATACATTTCTCAGAACAAAGTAATTGGCAAGTAATCACGTTGCTTATTTGTTGATGAGGAAAGTTAGACATTAAGTTAATGAATTAATTTAGACAAGCTAAAAGGTCTTGATAACCTGTAATTTTTTAACTTTAATCTTATGACAGGTAGTTCCATTTTTTTTGATGGTTCATATGTGCTTTGATGTTGACGTGTTAGATGACATGAAAGGTGTGTCTCCCTAGTATTAAATTGGATAATTGGGCAATTTTCTAAGTTTTTTTTTACTTTATATTTGGGATTTTGATTTTCTAGATATGTTATTTTTAAGAATTCAGGTTACTTCTCACTTTTTCTGTAATGTTATTAAAGGGTTAAACTAATGAAAAGTCATAGAAAGATGAACTTAGTTTTAAAATATAGTGAGTGAATGTTTGCTTAGTTGGAATTTTTTCTTGAAAAAAATTTTTTTAATAAAGTGGGTATGGGTATATTCTTTGTGTTCTTGTGTTTCTTAAAATGTGTTCTACCATCTTTTACCCCTCCACCCCAATATAGACCCACATATAAATAATAGTTTGAGTGATTATGTAATTCTAGGTTCGTGAACCTTTACTCTTAGAACTTGGGTTATTCTCTGTCTTTTAGGATTCAGTTTTGCAGTTGAGATGGCTGATACCAATTTGATGCTCTTTGAGTACTCATGTTTTCTGTTTAGAATCTTACATTACAGTATTTTCTCTTTTCTTTGAATATCTATGGTGGTGGGTAACTAGGAGTGAGTTTTTAGCAGTTAATCCAGTGATCTTTTTAAGTTTGAAAAGACTTCAATTGAGGAAAACCTTCTTCTCTTATTTTTTAATTATAGCCTCTCTGTTTTCTCCTTCAGAAAGTCTTATTTTTTGTATGTATATTTACTCTCTGTTATTGAATTTTTATTTTCATCTTATTTTTCTTTGAGTTCATTTATTCAGCAAATATTTATTGATGGTCTGCTACATGTTCTGTGATGGGGAATTTAGAGAATTCAAAGAAAGTTCTCCTGAAGAACTGATGCCTGAATTGAGATCTGAAGAATGAATAGGAATTGACTAAGAGATGAGGGAATAGCTGTTTAGGTAGAGGAAGTAGTATTTGTTTATATAGTGGGAGGAAGGAAGCATGATGAGTACCAGTACTGTAAGAAAGCCTTTTATAGTTGGAGTAAAGAGTGGGGTTAGGGGAGAGACAGTATGAAGTGAGATGAGGCTGGAGAAGGTAGGTAAGGGTCTTACTACTTAGGGCCTTTCATGTAAGCTATACTAAGCAATTCTTTATCTTCCAAAACAGTGGAAGGCCATTGAAAAACTTTTAGTACAGAGTGATATAGTGAAATTTGTATTTTGAAAGGTTTACTTAGGCTGCAGTTTGAGAATGAATTAGGGATGTCAGCATGCATGTGAAGAGAAAAAATAAACTGGTATTCTGCAGTGAGAATGATGGTAGATAAGAGACTGGGGTGTGATAGAAAAAAGTGAACAGATTTAAGAATATTTAGGAAATAAATAATCCTAGGATTTGATGGTGGACTGATGGGAGATGAGGTAGAGAGAAGTGTCAAAGATGTCCTTGGTTTCTATTCACTTTGGTGGATGATGGTGCCATTGACTGGTAAAAACAGCAGATATGTGAAAGAGTGCCTAGGGAGGCAGCATGGAGTAGAAGAGGGCCTTAGGTGTAAGCCTTGAGGGATGCCAGTATTTAATGGCTTGGGAGATGAGGATGAGCCTGCAAAGGAGACAATGATGGAAAAGTTAGGAATAGGAGGAAACCTGGGAGTGTGTAGCATCTTGAAAAGCCAATGGAAAGAGTGTTTCAGGAGGGAGTGTTACGTTGAATGCCACTGGAAGCAGTCAGATGAGGATTGGATTAAGTGTCCATTGGATTAAGTGACATGGAAGAACTTGATTTGGTGGAATGGCCAGACTATATTATGGAGTATCAATACTTTTTTCAAGAAGTTTAACTATAACGAGAAGAGAGGCAGGTGGGTAAATTAGAGGGGAATGAGTCACATGAAGACTTATTTTTAATGGATGACACGAGTGACACTTGAGTGTCTTAAAAAAATCACATTCCAATTGAAAGAGAGAGGTTGATAACAAAGGAGGAAAAACATGTAAGTCATTTAAGATTCCTTTGAGGCATTGGTGCCCAAGCTAGTAGAGGGATTTATCATTAGGGAGAGGACAGGGAGTCCTGTATTGTAACAGAGAGTTGGGAGGATAGGGTTCTAAAAGAATTCCTTGACGTGATCCACTCATTTATTGATTTGTTTGTTTTTCCTGTGGTATCCAATCTGCTATTCATTATCTCTGTTGCAATTTTTAGTTCAGTAATTGTTTTTCATTTCCATGAACCTATTTTCAGAGTACCTCTTTTTTTTTAATTGATAGTCTGCAGTTGTTTTATTCATTCAGCGTCATCTCATATCTTGATGGGTAGTTTCTGATTTTGAGCTAATGAATACTGAGTCTCCCTTGTTTTAAGTTCTGAAATTTTTTTAAAGTCATCTTATTTTTCTGTGCTCATCTTTATATTTTATCTAGCCCAAGTACCTGAAATTGGCTTTGCTAGAAATTATAATTAGTTCACTGTTGTTTTCTTTCAGTAAGTTTAGATTTTTTTTCTTTTCTTGCTTTATTTTCTTCTCTTTTTTTTAGGTCAGTTATCTTTGGCAGTTTAGAGATTCAGAGAAGAAATTATATAGATTTGTAGGCAGAGAAAAATATGGCACTGAAGGAAGTCTCAGCTTTGTTTTGTGACTGTCTTCCCTGTCTTGTATATTATCTTTTAAAATCCTCCGTATTTAGATTTTTATTACTTCATTCATAGGTATAAAAGATAACATGTGTAGGAGAATTGGAGTGCAAGTCCAGAAACCTGTTCTCAGCTTTACTACTGAACTAGCTTTGTAACCTTGGGCAAATTATTTTATTTCTCTGAGCCTTCTCATTTGTAAAGTAGGTTTAGCCACATTGTTTCTACATTTTGGCTCTAATTAATTACACAGATTATCAAAATCAAATTTTTAAATATAAATATGTGTAATCCTTTTTTAAAGCAATGATCAGTGAGAAATTTCAGACTCCAAATGGGAGAAAAATTACCCCAAAATTAGCCTTTTTTTCACCCGGATTTGCTGTAGTTTTGGTAAGGTGTTTGTCATTACCATAGATAACCTTGAGATGGCTGCCTTGAATTACAAAATATAATTTTTTAATTACTGTGTCACAGCTTGGGAATTTAAAAGTAGTTTGTGTAGCCTAAATTATCCTTTACAGATATTTGGCTGGAAGAGTATGTGTTTCTATGTTTCTTCACTGAAACCCAGCTATGTAATATATTGCTTAATATTCTGTCATTCAATAAATGTACATCCCAGAGGACCATTGTCCTCATCTTTGAGGACAAAGTCCATTCATATATAAGCATTAGTGAACAATGAAGAATATAGTGATTTGGTAGTAATAGAGAGTTTACATGCCACATCCCACTGCAAATAACTTGAATATTGCCATGTTATACACTTCTGCCTGTGCTGTTAGCTAGTATTCTTTTGGTTCCTACCTTCTAGTCTCTCTTGCTGTGTATTTTTTTCTCTCTTGATTTCCCTTCAGTCTTTAGATCTCTTGTCTCTTATGCAAGTCTACTCCAGATTTTCCTCTCAAATTTTTAAAACAAAACCCATCTTTATACTCATCAAACTAAGGACCTCTAGTTAACCGTATCCACCTCCTTGGAATGCCTGTTTAGCAGTGATCTTTCATTAAATAGTATATCTTTTGAGCCTTACCCCCACCACCACCTTAAGTATCTGATCAAAGTAGTGCTTTTCAGAAAAATTTAAGGATTGCCCTAAGAATAGTTCTGGTATCATTTGCTAAGAGAATACGATTTTCTCCACATGGTTTACATGTATCTATTTTTTCCTCTGATTATGGAGCCTGGAAGAGTATATTAGACTATGTGTCCACAGGTAAACAGAAAAATACCTTGTAGAGTTTTATTATTCAATGTCTTAAGGACACTGCCCAAATTGTTGGTTGAATAATTCTTATTTCTTTGGGGCTAATATATTGCTTAGGGATCTTAACAATAAAATAGAGCTAAAATTATTCAGTATAATTCTGAGTGGATTAAATCAAATGACAAGGTTCAGAGCTCTGCTGTGAGATCAGCTTTGTTTAATAAAAGGCAATGGCTGAACATTAGTGAATGACTTAGAATTTTTCAGTTTAGGGGGTTAGTTTGATTCTAAAAGACAAAATGTTCACCAGATTTTCTGATTATATCAAAGATGAATTCAGTCTTAATGATTGTTACAATACTTTATTTTGAAAAGTTTAGATCAACTGATAATACCCGTGTTGTGATGAGATTCAGCATATACTCAAGAGTAGATTTAAGACTCTAGATGAGAACTAAAATTTCTCACAGAACTAACTTGAACTTTCATGGGCAAATTGAATCCTCTTGGGATTTACTATTTATAGATACATGCCAATTTAATCATTTGATTAAATAAAAGAATCTTTATTAGTCCACTTATGGAAGATGACTATATAAACATAGTATTTATAATAAGTAAATACTTTTTGGTATTATATTTACATAACCAGCTGCTGTATTTATGTAGCTTATAGTTGGCTGCTTCACCAGGACTCTACAAATCACTCAGAACCCAAGGAGGTAAGATTTCTGAATTGCTTGTTTTTGCTATGTAAAAGTCCAGCCACAAAATTAATTTGATCTTGACTGTATTTTTATAGTTGCTCTGGAACTAGACCTAAAATTTTATCAGATGGTTGACTTATTACCATTTTACATTTCAGTATACTATGTATTTTTCAAAAGTCTGAGATTTGTTTTTAGAAAGTATACTCTATCTTCAAAGAATTATTTATTTGGTAGTTTCATATGCATATCTGGAAAATAACTACTGGACTTGTTTGTAAAAGGCCTCCCTGATAGATGAGGTCAGAATCTAGATGCGGCAGTGTATATAGGAACACAGTAATAATAAATAATGTCCATTTGCTGAGTGCCTCATTTTTGCTAGGCTCTGTATGGCTGCAAAGCAGCCATTACCTCATTTAAACCTTGCAGCAACATTCAGAGGAAGTATTAATATGCCCATTATACAGATGAGGAAGTTCAGTAGATGGCTTAACCTTATTGTGGCTCAGTTTCTTCATCAGTAAAACAAGGATAATGGAAGTACTTATTTTTTAAGATTAGTATGAAGATTAAAGAAGTTAACACATATATGAAACTTCAGAACAGTGCCTTGGCTAGTAGTAATCCCTCCATAAATGTTAGATGTTGTTATGAAGCCTGTACCCACCTGTTATCTCATAGTTGTTCAGAGGTGAGGATATGGGCTATAGAGAAGAATGAGAGAAAAAGCCATGCTCCTAATCTGTCTAATCTAGAGGTAAATCTTAGTTAAGTTTTAAGAGAATTCTATGTGCTTTTAAAAAAATTTCTTTCTTAGTTTGCTTTTCTTTGGCTCCTGGTATGGATTTTGTTTGGTTTTGTTTTGACTTCTTAGTATAAGTAACTTTTGAAGGGAGTCAGTTTACCTTAAATGAACCAAAGAAAAACTAAAAAAGGTAAAGCAGAGATTATGTTCTTAAAATCCCTGTTACTGCTTCAAAGTCCAGGAAATACCCCTTGCAGATATAGTTGAATCCTTTTTTTGAACCCTTCCCTGAGGCCATTCTCTTCTCTCTTTTTATTTCCAGAGAGAAACTTGTCATTCAACAAATAATATTGAATTTCTGCTAAGTGTTAGGCTCTGTTCCAAGTGCTAGGGAGACACCAGTGAATAATAAAAAAAGTCCCTGCTCTCATGGAGCTTACAACTATTCTGTCTGAAGTTTGCATATATTCTGCCTATCTTTGTTTTTACGTTTTCACCAAATATGTATATATTAGTAATACAATTGTTTTGCTGCATTTTTCAGCATATTGCCTTTTATTGTTGTTTTTGAGAAGTCTCTGTGTTGATATAATTAAACCTAAATAGTATTCTGTTGTTTATCCTTTCTACCTTCTAATCAGCAGTTAGTTTATTTCCCATGTTTACTATTACAGTTCTCCAAAAAGATCATTGAACACGTCACCTTGGGCAGATGGGAGAGTTCCTTTAAGGCAGCATGTTTCCAGCTTTTTGTTTTTTTGGTTTCTGTTTTGTTTTGTTTTGTTTTTTGACAGAAGGTCTCTCTGTGTTGCCCAGGCTAGGCTGATCTCTAACTCCTGGGCTCAAGCAATCCTCCCACCTCAGCTACCTGAGCAGCCAGGATTACAGGCATGTGCCACTGCGCCTGGCTCAAGCTTTTGACTGTGACCACAGTAAGAAGTATATACCTCAGCTTAGTAAGCACGCATATACATCTGGAACAAAAACTTCAAGAAACATTACTTACCTTTACTACCTGCGCTGCACCCTATTTTATCCTTTTAAAATACAGGTCACACACAACCCACTAAATTGATTTCATCACCCATATCCACCGTTGGTAAAACATTGGTCTAGGATATATAATTAGAAGTAGAATTGCTGAGGAGTTACTTATATACACCTTGAACTTCACTAGCTATTGCCTATTACATTTCAAAGTAGCTGAACCAATTTATACTCCCGTTAGCAGTATAGGGATTCCTGTTTCCCACGTTCTTACCAATTCTTGATATTGCCAGATGGATGAGAAATGGCATTTTGTTTTAAATTTGCTTTCCCCTATGTACTAATGAGGTGTTTAAATTGTATTTTAAACTATATCATGTAGAAGTTTTTAATTTAAGGGTAGTCAAAGCTGGTGACAAGGAGGAAACATTATTATGACTGACTACTCCCTCTGGTAGAAAAGGATAGTGTAATAATTATTTAATATCTATCATATTGAGTGTTAACAATGTGCTAGACACTATACTAAGTGCATTGTGTATATTATTTCATTTAATCCTCATAAGAACCCTGTAAGATTAGTACCTTCTTATTATACAGATGGAAAGATTCAGAAAGGTTAATTAGTCACACTGTTACTAAGTAGTAGAGCCAGAATTTAAACCCAGGTTGGTCGAACTTCATAAATTCTGTTCTTTAGTACTTTATGGTATTGGTAAATTCTTAGCAGAGGAAAGTTTGTCATTGCTGCTCTCTTTTGTTGCTTTGTCTATTAAATATGTTTACGTTTTTGAGTTTCACTGACATGTTTTTCTTACTTTTCTCAAGAGAGTGGACTCTTTTCTCGTGTACATCTTCTCCTTGTTATTTCTAGCCTAGGATAGTGAGTGGTCTTGTAACCTAGGATTGTGGTCTTGATTACATTTTGAGTTGATTCTTCCTCTTTGGCCCTTATCTGACTCTTTCCCCTCCTCATCTTCTACCTTACCATTCTGTATAATCTTTTCCAGTGGTTTGCAACCTTGCTGTGCCTCAGAATCACATGTGAAAAATTTTAAATACACAGATGCCTAGGTTTCAGCCCTACCTTGGGAATTTTGATTTGGAAATATTTATTTTTTCAAAGGCCTGTAGATTCTGTTGCACAGCCATGGTTGAAACCCACTTAGTGGTTAATGATGCTTTAGAGACAGGCAGACTTGAATTAGAGTCCTGATTCCTTTAAGCTTATTAGTTGAGTGATTTTAGCCAAGTTCTTTAACCTTGGCTAAGGTTCTTCATAAATTAGAGATGATATTATTACTCACCTTACAGTGTTGTTGAGATTAAATGAGGTAATGTTTTTAAAACACCAGAATGATTTATAATTCTTCTTAAACATTGTCTGCTAAGAAGATGTCATCATTACGTTATCCTTTTCTCCAGTCAGAATACTCTTGCATTAATGTGTATCAGCTTGGTGTTAGAAAAATACTTAGTGTCAGAAAAGTAATCTGATAAATACCACCATAAGGGATGTGTGATAGCTAGTTTTCATTCTTTACCTTCCATTAGTGGAATTGTAGTAGGGGGCAGAGGAGTAGGCAGATTGTTTTATCACACCAATCAGCCAGTCTTCTCTGACTGTATAGTGTGGACCAGTGAGGAAAAAGAAGGGGGAAAGTGTTGCTGGGAAAACAAATGTTTTTATTTCCTTCCTAGGGATTTTTCTTCTTCCCCTTTCTCTTCCAATTTCCTCTCTGAGCTTAGCATCACTGACATCACTAACATCATCAATCTCCTAGTCTCAAAACTGCATAGGGATTTACCTATCCCCTACCCACCCTTACCCCTACTACCTAATTCATCTTCACCACCATTAAATCTCCATTTATCATTCTATTCTTTCAGATTGCCTTTAGTTCAGTTGTAACTCATTTGATTACTGGAACCCCAAGTCTACACATTCCTAAGCTAGTATTCAAGTAAGGGCCAACCTAAATCCTGACAAACTGTCTCCTTGCCTTGTATGGGCCCATTCTCGACCATAGGGTTTTAACTTTTGAGGATTGGGAAAGGATTAGATTAGCTGAACTTTCAGGCTTGTCAAGCAGGGCTGTCGCTAGACTCTTTGATCTCCTTTACTATTTATACCTAATGGTCATAGAGTATAATAAATAATACATGTTATTACCATTAGATTAATAGATTTACCTATAGATTAATTTTGTTATATTTGTATATAACATGTTTTATTATTTGTATATATAACTGCTTGCAAATTAAAAACTGAGGCTAGACCATTTATAGTAATTTAATAACTTATTGGCTGTATCAAAGACTGAAAAACCTTATGGAATAGGTGGAATTTGAACTAGACTTTAAAGGATGGGTATACTTTTTTCTGTAAGTAGAGAGGAGAAGCAAGGGATTCCAGTTAAGGAGACTGACATGAGCAAAGGCTTAAAAGAAGGAGAATGCAAATTTGGAACATTTTGAGTAGATTATTTTTTAATTTTTCAAAGGGTTCATGTGGTGGGTATAAAGCTAGGTAATTTGAATTCAAACTTTGGAAATTTCTGACTGTTCCACTAAGATGTCTGAATTAGTAGGCTTTTGATATGTCCTATAAATTCATTTAGCTTGTCTTGATGGATACACACACAAGTTAGTTCTGAGATTCCCTTAAAGATTGCACATGATCAGTGTATCCTGAAATACTTGGCCTGGTTCATTTAAGGTGATGGCCACTGCCAGGTCTCCTTTCTACTTACTCCCCTTTATCCCAATGCTTTAGTTTTCTCTGCCTGTTGATCTGTGCTTGATCAGCCTTCCCATCAGTTTTTCCTTGTTAATCTCCAGATGCCAAGTCAGCAACACAATTAGTGTCTGTTTATCACAAGAGTTGTAAATTCTTATTTAATGTTTGCTGTGTATCTCCTTCACTCTTCAGAAGATTGTTTGGTATATATTTTATTTATAAGATGATTATTGACTTTTCCTGTTTCTCTTCCTTTGCAGACCTAGAGGATCAAGACATAATGGGAGCATTTTTAGACAAGCCAAAGATGGAAAAGCATAATGCCCAGGGGCAGGGTAATGGGTTGCGATATGGGCTAAGCAGCATGCAAGGTTGGCGTGTTGAAATGGAGGATGCACATACAGCTGTGATCGGTTTGCCAAGTGGACTTGAAACATGGTCATTCTTTGCTGTGTATGATGGGCATGCTGGTTCTCAGGTTGCCAAATACTGCTGTGAGCATTTGTTAGATCACATTACCAATAACCAGGATTTTAAAGGGTCTGCAGGATCACCTTCTGTGGAAAATGTAAAGAATGGAATCAGAACAGGTTTTTTGGAGATTGATGAACACATGAGAGTTATGTCAGAGAAGAAGCATGGTGCAGATAGAAGTGGGTCAACAGCTGTGGGTGTCTTAATTTCTCCCCAACATACTTATTTCATTAACTGTGGAGACTCAAGAGGTTTACTTTGTAGGAACAGGAAAGTTCACTTCTTCACGCAAGATCACAAACCAAGTAATCCGCTGGAAAAAGAACGAATTCAGAATGCAGGTGGCTCTGTAATGATTCAGCGTGTGAATGGCTCTCTGGCTGTATCAAGAGCCCTTGGGGATTTTGATTACAAATGTGTCCATGGAAAAGGTCCTACAGAGCAGCTTGTCTCACCAGAGCCTGAAGTCCATGATATTGAAAGATCTGAAGAAGATGATCAGTTCATTATCCTTGCATGTGATGGTATCTGGGATGTTATGGGAAATGAAGAGCTCTGTGATTTTGTAAGATCCAGACTTGAAGTCACTGATGACCTTGAGAAAGTTTGCAATGAAGTAGTCGACACCTGTTTGTATAAGGTAGCTAGACTTTTTTTAAAAAATCATAAAATTATGTCATATTAATTATTCTAGTATTTAATCATCTTAGAACCTGTAGTTCTCAAAAAAAAGTTTTTGGCACAACTGCAGTATACTTTTCACCAGTTATGAAAATACATCATAGGAATACTTTTTAGAAATAAATTACCCAGGTACCATCTATGTAAAAGTTATAATCTGAATGTTTAGTGTTTTAGTAACCATGACTATTTGAGCTTTGTAATAATGTGGGAGATTATCAAAGGTAAAAAGACTATATCAGAGTACATGTTTTGAAAGAAAGAAAGTGGGGAGGGTTAGACCTCAGTGTCTATAAATGAAAAGCATTTTGGAGTTTTAATATTTTTTACCATGTGATATCTCAGTATATTTATGATATCTCAGTACTTTGAAACTGTGGTTTAATGACTCTGTAGTACTTACAGAGGGACTTTAGTGATTGTTTGGTGTGATGTAATAGAAATAGCCTTGGACGTGGAGTCAGAAGAACTTGATGTGAGACTATGTATGACTTTAGGTAAGCTATTTAAACTCTCTGGAAAATCAGTTTCTTTAATTGTAAAAAGGGTAAGACAGATTTTATTGCCCTGTCTCATGGGGTTGTTGAGAAGATCAAATGGGATCATGTACATAAATGAGCTAGTTCAGCCTCTTTATTTTACAGATGAGGAAACTGAAGCCAGAAAAGGCTCTGTGGACTTGAGAGTCAGACAGCCCTGGGATCAAGGCTTACCCCTATTACTTTTGTACTCTACAGTCTTGAACAAATTGTTTGACCACCCTCATCTATGAAATGAAGATAATAGTATAGTATCTCACTCATTGGACTATTGAGGAATTAATGAGTGTATATATTGTATTTTTAATACAAACATATTTATAAATGACTTATACAGAGTTCTACATCTTTAGTAACAGCATTAAGACTAGAAAATCTAGGCCCTTAACTTAGGTTCAGTGTTCTTTCTACCACATTCTATTTTTTTTTTTTTTTTTTTTTTTT
>VBSM01002121.1:8102138-8118129 GCA_008086735.1 Cheirogaleus medius | reverse complement strand
AAAAAAAAAAAAAAAAAAATCCATTTTGGAAGTAGGGAGGCTATAACTTATAAATACCACTATAGATTTTTTAATAAAATATTACTCAAAAACTAACTCTAGACTTGCCGTGGAAATGTCGTATTTGACATTTCAGTTTTAATAGAGCTTTCAAAAGGAGGATTAAGAAAAGCAGAAACTTTAAAATATATCTGACTTATTTACAACAACAGATTTTGAAGTTATTTCTATTTCAAAACTAAGATGCACCTTTTAACTAGTATATATTAGTATTATACCTTAAAAACAGGATAGCCATTGCTGACTCATAACCACTTTAATCCAGTTCAAATAGAAGTAAACCATATAGACTTTTTTTTAAACCATGATTTTTAGCCTTCTATTAACTGGTTTGGTGGAATGTTAACATTTTAGAGTAAATTTACCTCTACTTTAATGTTGGGACTCAAATATCTTAAAGTGGGGCTTGCTAATTGACAGCAAGAAATAGAACTAAAATAATTTCTAAGTGTAAGATTGTAAGATAATCTCTGAAATGTTAATAAACACCTGGCTGTGAATTATTAGGCAATCTTGTGCTTTCTGAAGAATTAATTTTCTGCATTTTTTTAAATTTAGGCGGAATGTAATTGAAGCCGTTTACAATAGACTGAATCCTTACAAAAATGACGACACTGTAAGTAGCATTTTAGCTCCCTCTGCTTTACCTTCCCCTCCACTCTAAATGCATATCCTTCCTACCTGTTTTTGCAGAGCTGTTCACTGCACCCATTCTTTTACACACACCCCTGATTGATTGCTCTGAACTCTGCTTGCTCTGATCTCTGCCTGTACCACAGTTCTAGTGATTGAGGACATAATCATGGTGAGTGGCCACCTCTCTCAAAAAAGGAGAAAATCCTTTTGAATCATGCTAGGTTTTTTTTAAGAGTCTGCAAGCAATCAACTTCAGAAGGTTTGCCTCCACTAATTATTTTTTTGAATGGGAATAATATCTCTACTCAGAATCTTAAATTACTCTGAATTTTGTAAGCAGCTGCAACAGAACATCAGAATGTCCATCTCCAATAAATAGTTTTTATGGTTGAAAATACCTTTGTCAAGCATCCTGAACTATGTATTTCATTTAATTATTAATGTAGAGTATTAGGTTTATATAAATAGATATTAGAATGCCATATTATCCAATTAAATTTTCTATTGCAAGATGTTTATAGAAAAGTAGTAACTTAGAATCATTTGGGCATTGCTCTGAAATATTTTATGTATTGTATTATGAAGCTTCCTCAAATTTCATATTATCTGAGATCTTAATCTTCTCTGATGCCATAAAAGGTTATAAAAGTGGTGTTCTAAAAGTAGATTGGGGTTTATCAAAAAGAAAATTCTTTTTAGTAGCTTTATTGATTTAGTAATACATTTGGTTAAACTCACTGTATAACCGTATTTTAAATATTTTCCAAAAATGAAACAAAGGGTTAATTCTTTGAACAGATTAAATATTGCTATTTCATATACACACATACATGCTTATACATTTTAAAAGATTTGTATTCTAAAAGTCAACTTTACAAAACCTTATCTTTCTGTATTATTCAGAAAGTAGTGTATTTTGGTACCTCTAAGCTTTAATTTCGTTCCTTGTTTTGTTTGTTTCCTTTTATAAAGGACTCTACATCAACTGATGATATGTGGTAAAACTGCTCATCTAGCCATGGAGTTTACCTTCACCTCCAAAGGAGAGTACAGCTCAACTTCGTTGACCTTTTAACATCCATCCTCAACTTTAAGGAAGGGGATATGACATGGGTGAGAGTAATTACACCAGAGAACTTCAGCAGTACAACAGCTAGCCCAGAAGTGATTTTTTTTTTTTTTTGTAAATTTGAGACTTATGTAAACGTGATTTCAAACCATAATTCATGTTGTAAATCAGACTCCAGCAATTTTTGTTGTATGATTTTGTTTTTTTGTAAAGTGTAATTGTCCTTGTACAAAATGCTCATATTTAATTATGAACTGCTTTAAATCACTATCAAAGTTACAAGAAATGTTTGGCTTGTTGTGTGATGCAACAGATATATAGCCCTTTCAAGTCATGTTGTGTTTGGACTTGGGGTTGGGACAGGGAGAGCAGCAGCCACTTCAGCTAGATGTTCAAACGTGAACATGATTATGGAGAATAATTTCAAAATCTTACAAAGCTGAACATCCAAGGAGTTATTGAAAACTATCTTAATGCTCTTGGTAGGGGATTGACATTGTTGATAAAGCTGGTCCCTTCATTTAACTGTCAGGATGTTCTCTCCTTGTTTCCATGAGTATTGCAGGTAATACAGTATATTCATAAGAATACCAATCTTGGGGCTAAAATGCCTTGATTCTTTGCACCTCTTTTACAAGTCCTTACATTTAATTACTAATTGATAAGCAGCAGCTTCCTACATATAGTAGGAGACTGCCACATTTTTGCGATCATGATTGGCTGGGCCTGCTGCTGTTCCTAGTAAGGTATTCTGAATTCCATTTTATCAATAAAGCTTGATTTAACAAACAAGAAATTTAATCATGTATGTGTAATTCCTCTCTTACCCCGGCCTTTTAAAACACTATACCATTGTAAATGAGATGTTTCTCATAGGAAAAGATGTTAGTCTCTTTTAATGGACAAATTCTGTTACTCAAAGCATAGATGGAACTGTTTCCCTTACATTAGAAAGACTAAAAGATTCAAGTCTCTGTTGTTCCTAATCTGTTTTTCAAATAGGTTTCTTTTGGGCTGCTTGTTTTTCATTAAGATGTGCATCAGCTTGAATTTGCCTACTGTTTAATTAAAATAATTGTCAAAGTTTGACAATCTAACACTCTGTGGTAGGGGTGTATGTGTGTGTTTGTGAGCGTGTGTTTGCCTGTGATTTTTAATTGGCCCATGTCTTTAGAATCCAAGTGGTTAAGATGTATTTGTGATTTGAAATATAGCATGTTGATAATATTTAGCTGTTGGCCTTTAAAAATAACTTTCAAAGCTTAAAGAATTGTAGATATAAAAACCTAATTTAATTTAGGCTTAAATTCCTCTGATTAAGCATGTGAAAGTAAGTTTTAAAATCTGTCACATTGAAAAGACTACTGTTCTGTGCCCTTCTGTATTTTTGTCTCTTTAAGTTGAATATTGTATTTATCACCGTGTAATTTAATCATTCAGTAGGCAGATTCCCCACTAGAAGACTATTAAAATGTAAGACTAAAATACAACATTGAATACAAAATCAAAACTTTGTGTATAAAAGCTAGTATAATCCATTTTGTTATATTTGTTTTTTCCCTAACTTGGAAATATACATATTTGTATATATAGCCTTAAAACTAATGTAAAGTTAGGGGAGTAGTGGGAAAAGTAATGTGAAATGTCTCAGATTTAAGTAGTTACATACCAGCAAAATCTTTTCATTATCCCTCTTATTTGTGAGGTGATTAAATGTAACTTAATTGTATTTAATTTATATCTTAATCCAGCATGAATGAAGAAAAACTGAAGTACTATTTATATTTAGAAATTCATAACAGTTGGAATTACAGAACCAATTCCGTACTTACAATAAATGCTTAATGTCTAAATCTGTGGTAGAGTGCGAAGTATGATAATGTTCTAAGTTATGGCTTTGCAAGCATCTAAATGTGCATTTAATGAATACCAGTGCTTCTAGTGTAAATTGATTACCAGACATATTAGTACTGAAAGCTAAATCCCTCTTATAACAAACTAGTTCCTTAATTTTTTAAGTAGACTGAAATTTTTAGTTCCAGAGATTTCAAAACCTTGAACTGGACTGTGTAATCTTTTGAGATGCAAAATTTAAGTTACAAGTAGAGTATATGATGGAAAGCTATATTTCAATCGCTAACAGCATATTTAGAGCCTTTTTAAATTTAAGAGTCTTTAAACAAAAAAGAGGAAATTAAAATATTCCTCTGTTAAAATTATTAGTATTGAAATTATGCTTGAAAGTGAGAAAATTGTATTTAAGTATGATCTAAGAAGACTAAATCTTTTCCACATGAGTCAGCACTGCCATACTAGATATATTTTTTCATTATAAAAATACAGGAAGGAAGTATATAACAGCAGACTGCATGTGTTCCTGATTCCTGGGGGTAATGGTCGGGAAGGAGAACCAACTACACTTTTTAAAGGCACTTTTGCACCTCTCTTGTGCACTTCGTTTTTGTACCACTTAAATTCTTGACCCCTCACCCCCCTTTTGTGCAAATTAGCATCTCAGGGCAATGCCTCAAAAATGTTTGATGCGTTCTATGTTCTTTGGAGGGAAAAAATTGTGTGACAGTAATATAGTATTCAAAATATACCTTCATTTAAATGTCTTATTTGCTGTGTTTAGTAGGAAATTCAGTTTTATATAGCAGGCTCTTTTTACCCTAACATTAAAAAATTTCACTGATCTATCTATTACTGTTTTAATAAGGTAGGATCTCCTAATTTCTACTTTCTTGGGGAATATTCTTTTACAGATGACAGAAGCAGTTCTAAGTATTAGCATTGGCTTTAAAAAATCAAAGTGATACTTTCACAGCTTTATAACTATCTCAAATATTTTTAATTGTAGTGGATTAACTTCTAGAATAATATGCAACTGCTGTGGCCACTTAATTTTTTATACTAACTTCATAATGTTAAGAAATTTGAATTAAGGAATAAATTAGTTATGTAATTCAAATAATCTGAATTACAGCAGTACTTTTAGTGATCTGTTTGACCATATGTTAATCCAGCTAATAACTCAGCTTTTCCACAAAATGTTTTGAGTGTTATCTTGCAAAACATTGTTCTAGGCTAAGCACCTTGGGACTATAAAGAGATGAATAGGTTCTTGCCTTCAAGGAGTTTACATGAAGGCAGAATTTATAATCTAGTTATGTTAATATTATAACTGGATCACTAATTAAAAAATCAGTTATTGTCCACTTATTATCTGCCAGGTACTTACCTTAACAAAGCAGGCCCCTGCCTTGAAGAACCCGTTTGTACTTTATTCACCTGTGAACTTTTCTTCTGTTTATTTTCTTCTCACCAAAGTTAATCTCATTCAGAAGAAAATTTTGCTCAGCATAAGAATAAAATAGGACTTATGAGGCTTAAGTCCATGCCTGATTGCCTATAACAATTGGCCTTTACTCTTCCTGCTGATAGCAGTAAATCAGAGAAATAGGTAATGGATTTCTTAGATTCTCTAACCATAGAAATACAGGTGGGGTTGAGTTTATGGCATTTAAAAATATAAATGGCTAAATTTATCTTATTTAAGTAAAACTCTGTTCTTTATAACACACTGCCAGTATTGTATCCAGTGTTAGCCAAATGATTATTGTGTTTTAATATTTTAAAATAATTTCACTGCCCATCCTTACTGGACAAATTCATCTGGGAATTCAACTTAATGATTTCTGAAAGAGCTGATAAAATTGGGTACTGCTTTTTCTTTTTTTGTTTTAATTTTGAATTTCATGGTGTATACTTTTAGTTCATACTTTGCTAAAATATTTTGTACAGTATTGTATTAGGATTTGGTATTAGAAAAGATATGTAAATATTTCAGTATATAAATGTTTCTCATTTGAGGTTTTTCTTTGAAGGGACCTTAAAGAGTTTCATATACTTTTGCTTGCAGATACTGCTAGTAAGGTGACCATTTTTTAATTGAGTATCTAATCTTCTAATTAGTTTTTCTTTTAGGCTTTAAGAGGTCTTCTTTATATTTTAAAATTTTAGAAGCCTAATTTTACCTTATTCCTTCAATAATGTGCCATGTGTTTGGTTTGTATTTTAAATTGTATATTACTTTGGAATATGCTTGAAATATTTAAGAATACATTTTTAAAGTGTATAATACTGTATTATTTTGTTGGTCAAAATTATAAGTCTCAGTTAAATGTTAGTTGTTACTGATAGAATGTTCTACAGAAATGATGAGGGACATTGTTCCACTTCATTGTTAGATGAACATTTTCTACTTTTGTTCACCTCAACACAGATTCTTTCCCTTTTAACTATTTTTTATATTAGGCTAGTGGCCTCTGCTGTCATTGTTTTCCTATTTATATTACCAGCAGGTGGGAGTGCTAATTAGAAAAACTCAGATGGTATTGAAATTGCAGTTAACAACTTATACTTTTATGAGATGGGAAAGGATTGTTTAAGTTGACATAGTAACTTGTTTAAGTGACATTTTTTTTCTTACTTATCCTGCATGAAATGTTGCTCCCATTTCCTCTATTTCATTTATGGTGTCTCTTTTTTTTTTCAAACCGAAACAGGCCAATTCTTTTCCTGAGCAAGAAAGCTTAGTGCATTACCTCATCAAGGCCAATTAACATTATTAATACTATGTTAAACTGGGCTGAAAATAAGAAAACTTGGGAGATGAAGGAATGGGGAAATGGCAGTGAGATGGGCAGGGGAGGATTACTCTTAATTCTTAAAAGCCATAAGAAAGTCTTCCTTGGACCTGGCTGTACGTTTTTAAGAACTTTTTTTGTCACATAAACCAGCAAGAATCAACCTTTGCTGCTTCAGATAATTTGGTTTTTCCAACAAGGAAGATAATGATAAAACCTACTGATTCTTCAACATAGAAACAACTGAGAAAAATAAATGTAATGCTTCTTCAATGCAAAACTGAACCCTTCATTTCTTTTCATTGCTCTAAAACCCAGTTTTCTACTAATGGCTTTCTCATTAAACTAAATGTTTAGAAAAATTGTTGAGAGTTTTTCTTTTCCTTTTTCATAGTCCTGATCCAGTAAAAGACTACTTAGTACTATGTGCATTTGTATAGTACTATCTAAAATAAGGTAGATTTGTGTAAGAGGTTGGGTAGCTGCAGGACAAAATTAGTTATATCCTAATGAAGTATAGTGAATGGCACAAACTCATTAATAGCAATTATTCTTAACCCTTTGGGGTCACAGGCCCTTTGAAACTGACGAATCCTAGGGACTCCCTCACCCAGGAAAATGCATCCAATATATATGACTCCCTAAAGTTTATGATATATCAGTGGTTCATTGGCCCCTTGGTTAAAGTCCCATTCTAAAGTATATTAGGGCTTCATCCTTTTTCCTGCAAAGCCCATACATATATCTCTAGGTAATGTTAAGGAATTGTTTCACTCTTTAAAAGATAGAGGAGGTGGATGGGGGCCTGGCTAGAATCTGATATTAAAATATACTTTTAAAAAAATACTATATTTGGGGGGGAAAGAATAATTAAAGGTAAACAAAATAAAACATAGTATTCGTACTAGTTTTGGAAGGTAGTATCTTTCTCTAAGATTTGCCACTTTTAAAATTCTACAGAAAAGAGTTAAAACAAATTGAATGTGTCTGGAATGTTTCTGACTTCCATAGTGCAGGTAGACTATTTTAACAGCACATTTAACTGTCAGAGCTTGCTCAGGTTTTAAGATTTTGAGCTTCCTGGTATTAGAGTTCATTAAATGTTCAATTCATTTCAGATTCTAAGGAATTAGGCATTTACTTGTACAAAATGTTAAAATAGAATCTAACATGGAAAAACCACCAATATATGGTTTATGAGATTTGTACTAAGATACAAATACAATGAAAGAATTTTATTAATTTGTTGGCAAAATTAGATGTTCAATTACAACTTAATTCCCATTTGTGAGAATTTTGGAGCATAGAAGCTTGTTTTACCTTATTAGCCCTTGACTTAAATAGCTTATTTGCAGAAAAATACCTTGTTTGTAGTGATATGCCCCAATACTGATTGATTTCACTTTTGAAATGATTTATTTCACTTAATTGTGTAAATGTTATGAGTGGAGAGACGTACATGTTAAAAGCATGTGGCATTATATAGAGAATCATTTTTTTAAAAATCTATAAATATAAGACTAATACAATTGCAGAAATATTTTTCTTAAACACAATGTGTAACAAAATTCTCCACAGTAACTCATCCGTTTGCAGTTTATGTGATCCAGACTTTTAAAGAAATTCCATAAATGTATATTTTGTATTATATATCATTTTCTGGTCCAAAGAAAATATGTGAACTCAGTTCTGACTTTAAGACTGTACTTTTTGTTTTCAAGTCCATTGAAGAAATTGCATTCAGCCTGTGAATGGTTGCAGATTGTATTCGAGATGAAAAGTAGAAATAATTTCTAGTTTGCAAAACTGGTGCCACTAAATAAACAGGCAATTGAATAATGTGTGTGTATTTATGATTGTTTGATATTGTAAGCAGCATTTTTGTACTGCCAAGAAATTTTGAAATTAGGTATTGGGAGACTTGAAGATAATTTTTTTTCAATTGAACTTGTTAATTTTCTTAAAGAGCTAAATCTGATAGTCACAATTTAAATTAGACTTGTCTCTTCCTAATTTTAGGAAGTTTACTGAAAGCCGAAAAGCTTAAGTTAATGGTTATTGTCATGGAAACATTCCAGAAATTATCAAGAGTTGTTTCTCTCTGGCAAGAACATTCCCATTTTTCTGTCTTCTAATAGATGATTTTTTTCTTACTCCCTTGAAGAGTTGAGATTGGGAATTGGGAGTGTTCTGAGAAAGGACTTCTTCATCTAGGATCTGTGGTATAGTGCCTGCTTGAAAATAGCCATTAAATGTGTGTGTGTGTGTGTGTGTAGGATACAGAAAAGGAGGTGTTTACTTCCTCTACTAAATCTGATCAGTGGTTATATTACATCTATCGTATGTTCATTAATGTCTGAAAGTGACAGGTTTGAGTAAATCTCATAGCTTCCATAATTAGAGGGATTTTAGAATTGAACTCGTGATAAAAGTGACATTCTGTGAGCTGCAAGAGCTCATTTTGTTTATTGTAAAATGTGTAATGAAAACAGTAATGAGTTATAACGAAAGGTAGAAAACTCTTAGAACTAAGGTTGAGGCAAAAAAGGATTTATTTGATTTATGTATAACCTGGTACTGCTTCACTTGTCAAAGTGTATCCTGCCTGCAGTTTTGTTTATTTGGGGGGGGAGGTTATTCTTTTGAGTGTTGAGGTAGGTTTTAATTGTTTATTTCAGTTATTTTTTCCCTTAATTCTTTACTGAGAAACTCATATTGGAGTACTCTTCTCTCTTTCCTTGTCATCATTTAATAGCTCAGATTAAACTTTCCATGAAGTCAAATTTTATTCTAGATAAAAAGTACTATAATTTTTGATGAACAACCCTGGAAAACTTAGTTTGCATGCCCTCTATAGAACTTCGGTTGCTTGATACAAAACCAATCACTTACCAGATATTAGCAAGATTTTGCTCTACTGGCTGGCTGTTGTCTACATTTGTTCTAATATCCTATCTTAAGTGATTCTGAGTATCTCAAAGCTTTTATAAAATTTTGTTCCATATTTAATAGTTGTACTGTTACTTAAATAGTGGACTAGCAAAGCATACTATATGTCTCTGATATTATTTAGGTACAGGCTTGGGGTCTTTCAGACCAAAACTTTTTCTATGATTTTCCTTATAGCTCTACAAAACTTTTTCCAGATATTAATTTGAACCAGCAAAATTTCCAATATTTGACCATTTTTGATCTACCAAAATGGCAGTTTTATCTAGTTCAATTTCATAGTTTCTGAAGTTATTCTTGAATGATCAGATATCTAGTCAGTATTTGGTACTTCTCTCATTATTTATGTTTTAAATGGGTTTCCTTAGAACCAGATGACAGGTTTAAAGAAAAGCTATATATATTTGAATAAATTTGCAAATGTGAGGTTTGATAACATACAAATCAAGTTTATACAGATGCTCTAGTATCATATCAACATGCTGCTTAGACATTGTTAAGAGAACTGTTATTCCAGCAGTGACTGGGAATGATAATGAATTTAAATGTTCAGGGCAGGATTATAATAAAGACTAAAGATAAGATGGGAAAATAATATTAAGGATTTATTTTCAGTTATTAATACATAAGCTAGGTGAGTAGAGAGTTCCTTTCTAATACTTTATTAGGGTGATGAGATGTATGGATCCACCTCGGTCTGTGACTGTGAGACCTCATTGAGGAATTCTCTGAAAATAATTGTTGTTTTGAAGTACAGTCTTTGTTAAAGGTGACGGAAGCCTTCTAACTGTTCTGGGTGTCACTCAGACTCTGGGTTAGGCTGTGGGTGTGCTGCGCCTTTTTTTGAAGATCTTTTTTGTATTTTGTTCTTTGTGTTTATTTTGGTAACAATCGACTAAAATTGTCCAGTATTAGTATTTAAAAATCAAAGGGTTGACTAGAAGAGTTTGTTACTGTTCAGGGTCAGAGGGGTTATATGTGTACCTCCTCTTAACACACTGAAACCAGGAACTGTTTCTCTAATTATCAGTATATTAATCTTGAATGTATATATTTGATTCTACTTAATGAAGAAAATATTTTTGCAGAGATTCATTGTATATCATAAGAGCAGAGTTATTCTCAATTATTTTAGCCATTGAACTTTTAACTGCTTACTAACAACCTGAAAAGATTTTTTTAACTAAAAGTTTCCAGAACATTCTTAACAAACTAAAATTTTCTAGTGATTAGAAATAGTAGAGGTATATTAGCTGGTGACTTTTTAGTCACAGTTTAAAAGGCAGAGCAAATACATCTTCATGTAATTGATATAAATTTGACTTTTATAACTGTCCACCTTTCTTGATGTGTTTCAGTAGAAACCCTGCAGCAATGATCCTTAATAAAAGAAGTCTTAGCATGTAATGATAGCAATGAAACTGCTTCTATGCCTAGATCACAGAAAGGAAGCTTGCTTGGTGTCTTTCTTCCGTATTATTTTATGTGCGAAATCAGAATGCTTGCTTTGTTTCTTCTCTTTAGTTTTGTTTTAAATAATGGGTCCCACACTACTTTCTGCTTTAGGCCTTCTATAAATACTCTTAGAACAGTCTGAAGTCATTGAATTCTGCATTCCTGCATTTCATAAGGGTTTGTTTGCCATGTGCTCTGTCCTGATTTTTACAACATATCAAATAGGCTGAACTATTGAATGACAATATGATTTTAAATGTATTACATGTGCATGTATAAATATCATTGTTCAAGGTTAACGCTACGGTGACTATCAGTGTTATTGGTTCAACTTGACATTCAGAGAGGTTTGCCTGCTCCACGACCAGATGGATTTGGCATCTGACAGGACCCACAGTGTCAGTAAAAGCTTCATCTCAAGAAGAGCAGGGTTCCAAGAAGGAAACTTCCTGGAGGGCAAGTGTCCATAATTTGAGATGAGGACGAATGCAGTAGCAGTTGTTGAAGATCACATGGTTGGTTCTCTTAAGTCTCTTGGAACTGTCTTGATATTTTAGTTTCTTGGACTGAATGTCAAACACTTCTGTTCAAAAAGTCATTTGTTCAGGTATAAAAATTTGAAGACTTTATGTGAAAATAAGTATACTTTTTAATCTTAGAATCTGTGGTTTTCTTGAGACTTTAATATGGAGTCATTTAATGAAGTTGGCATTTTTCTATTTGGCAAGGGAGGAAGAGGAAAAGGAAATGAGGGAAAGAAAAGGAGATAATACTAAGGGCAAGAAGAGAAGGTTGTTTTAAAGTGAAAAACAAGGTGGTGTGTTTTTAAAAAGTTAAGGAAATTCTGTTTTTCTGAAATTCAAAATGACATTAATTTAGGCACCATAAATCATCCTTATGTTATGGCAGTCACTAATGTGTCACTGGTTAGTAGATTAGTCATGACTTTTTTTTCCTCCCTCCATTATGTTTTTACTATTCCCTCCAAAGGAGCTGAGTTAGGGGAAGGAAGGGATGACACAACTTTGATTGTTGACTGTCATTTGTAGGTTTGATCAGGAAAGCAATTAAAATGAGGTTTAAAATAAAATATTGCAGATTTCCCTTCTGTTTATTGGTTCCCTGGCTTCTCTGAAGCAGTGGTTCTCAACCTGCCAGCAAAGCAGAATGACCTGGGAAGCTTTAAAAACCCTTCAGAAGTGAAGGTTAAGTTGGAAGCTTCACACTGAAAGTTACCCATCCTTTCATCCCCAGTGAATCCTTGCATCCTCCCCTGTCCCTGCTCACATCATGTCACTCCTGTGTTCAGATTCCCACTATGGTTCGCATTCACTCAGAATCTTTACAGTGGCTTACAGAGCCCCTATATGACCTGTGACTTCTTGGGCTCATCTCCCTCACAGTCATCTCCCTCATTTTGATTTAGCCACATTGGTCTCCCGTCTGTTCGCAGAGCATGCCTGTCTCGCTCAAACCCTAGGTCTTAAAGGCACTTGCTCTAGCTGTTCCCCCTGCCTGGATTGTCTCACTGGACAAAAGCAAGTCAAATGCAAGTTCAAGGGAATCCGAAAGAACAAACCAGAATGTCTGGCAACAACCTTAATCACTACCATGGTTCCCCATATGTATTCGATGACCGAAGACCGTGTGTGCGGCTGTAGAAAATGAGACTTCGTTATGTGTTTGCCAGGAGATGTGGTCTTATTTGAACTGTGCCATTTGAGACAAGTGCTGGTAGCAGAGAGGCTGAGACCACATGAAATGGTCTCATTTTCAGTGTTCATAATTATTAAGAAGAGGTCAGTGTTCCTGCATCTCTGAGGAAGAAGTAGCACCACTTGGCTTTGAGGGTGTGGTTGGATTCACATAAGCAGGGCTAAGTAGGAAGAGTTTTCCATGCAGAGGAAACAAGTGAGCAAACACATCAGGTAGAGAAGGCAGCAGAGGCCAGTGATGATGTTGGTCTCAGCCCTAAGCGGGCTGAGAGGATTACATAAAAGGTACATCCCTAAGAAAAAGCCTGCTTTTTGTGTCCTTTGCTTAAAAAGAGCTTTCACTTAGTTTCCAGGCACCCCATTTATAAATAGACATTGCTTACCTGAAATCAACTTTACTCTCAAATCCAGTGGCATTTTAATATTTGGAAGAGTTGTCATCCCCTCATATATCACCCAATGCAGTGCTGCCCCATCTCTAGCAGTCTTTAAATAATTTTTGGTTGACTTCCCGGTCAGGGAAATTCACCTGTTCAGGTCCTCCACCCGAGTGGAGTGTTCTGGAAGAGGTGTGGACTGGAGAGAGACTTGGCAGTGGTTCTGGCAGAGTTGTGAATCCACCGTAGAAAATGTTCTTCATGACCATAGCCACGCACCACTTAGCTGGCCTGGCTAACATCTGGCCAGCATGTGCCAGGAGTCGTGGTCTGATTTGCACTGTGCACTTTGAGACGAGTGTGTGGGAGCAGAGGCCGCGACCACATGAGATGCTGTTTGAGGGGTCGAGGGTTCCCACTGGCCCTGGCTCCGCTGCCTCTGCCTCTGCCCTCTGCCACCACCCTCCAAGCCAGAACAAAATGATATTAACATTCAGAAAAGGTGGAATTAGAGCTAAAAGCATTCAAGAATTTGATAGTTTGTCATATTCCACATTTTTCAAGTTTTTCACAATGGACATTTTATAATGTAAAAATCTTTATAAAACAGTGCCTCCAATTTATCGATCATTTATTTCTGATGTGGCTATGCTAAGATGTATAATTGTGTGCATACCTTTTGAGTTGCTTCTAAAGCTATTGCACAAGTCCATTCATTCTGACTATGGGAATTTGGGTAAAAACATTGCAAAACTCTTAGTTTTATCAGAAGGCTTCCCTCCATCCATCGTACTCTCCTAAAACAGTAACCTACACCATCTGTGGCTAGGACATGATGGTAAAACAATAATGTCTTGGTGAGTGTAATTTTCGAGAGTAGAAATTCTCTGAGTATAAGCGTTATGCAACAGAAACAAATCCCAGCAGACTGGGCTCTGCTCACCAGAGAGGCCTCCCCTTACTGCCCCTCCACCCTTCCTACCCAGTGTTGCTGGGAGAATGAGTAACCAACATTGAATAAACAAACCCCTGCTGTCACTAACCCTGAAGTGTGCTCCAGGCCAGCCTGCTCCTGTGACAGGCCTCCATCGGCCACCACACCTGGTGACTGTTTGCCGCGTGTGCTGCGGCAGCAGATACGTGGGCCCCACACGCATCTTCTCTAGAGGACGACCCCTTATCTCTGAGGTGCTTCTGGGACTGCCAAGGTGAATTTTATGTGTGCCACAGACCTATATTTTAAGTGAGGCTATCTTAAACCTCCAGGTTTGGGGTCAGTCTTTCTAGTCATTTTCTTGTGATACAGGGGAAAGACAGAAAAATCAGTAAGTGGTAAGGATTGTTGTATAAGTTGAAGAATATTAATAAGATATGCTAGACTTATCTCCTGCTATAATTTAAAATAACCTGTTCAAAAAAATTCTCAAGGCTGGAGAAAAACACTTTGTTCCAAACATCAGTGATCAACATGAGCTACCCAAATTAACTTCTCAAGGAATATCGCACCAGCTTTATTATTTTTCTTGACATAATTTTTTTATTGTGGTAAAGTATGCATAACAAAATTTACCATTTTGACCCTTTTTAAGTGACCATTCAGTGCCATTAAGTACATTCACAGTGTTGTGTAACCATCACCACTCTCTATAAACAGCTTTTTCATCATCCCAAACAGAAACTCTGTACCCATTAAGCAATACCTCCCCTTTCTCCCCTTCCTGCAGAGTGTGGTAACCTCTACTCCACTTTGCCTCTAGGAATCTGTCTATCCTAAATATTCCATATAGGAGGAATAATACAGTAAGTCCCTACTTAACATGGTCAGTAGTTTCTTGGAAGCTACGACTTTAAGGGAAACAACACATAAGGAAACTGATTTTGCCACAGGCAATGATATAAACAAGAGTTAAGTTCTTATGGCATGTTTCTGGTCACAAAAACATCACCAAACTTCTAAATAAAGACTTCTGTTAAACATTGAAATAAATGTGAGCTTTATATACTTTAAAGGAAGATTAATAAAAACAAGTAAGATCATTATTTACTCACTTGATTCCAGTTCATGGTCAGGGGTGGCCGGCGCCTATCTGGCAACTCAGGGCGCAAGGTGGGGACCCAGCCCTGGACAGGACGCCATCCCACAGCAGGACGTGCTCACACACACACACACACACTCACACCGGGCCCACGGAGACCAGCCAGCTCACCTCACACGCAGCTTTGGGATGTGTGAGGAAACCGGAGGACCCAGAGAAAACCCACGGAGATGTGGGGGGGGTGCAGACTCCACACAGTGGCCCTGGATGGGTAGAAATCTTTTTCCCCATTATTATGACTAAATGATGTTGAATGAAACGACATTTTTCGAAGACCTGCTCTACAGTCTTTGGCCTTTTGTGCCTGGCTTATTTCACTTAGCATAATCTTTTCAAGGTTCATCTAAGTTGTAGCATGTATCAGAATGTCATTGCTTTTTATGGCAGAATAGTATCCCATCTTAGGTACATACCTCTGTTTATCCACTTGTCCATTCATAAAACACTTGGGTTTCTTCCACCTCTTGGCTATTGTGGATAATGTTGCTGTGAACATAGGTGTGTAAGTTTGAGTCTCTGTTTTCAATTCTTTGGGTTATAATATCTAGGAATGGAATTGCTGGATCATGTGGCATAATAATTCTGTGTTCAACTTACTGAGGAACTGCCAAACTGTTTCCCACAGCGGCTGTACCATTTCACATTCCCACCAGCAAAACGTAGGATTCCAATTCTACATCCTTAACATTTATTTTCTGTTTGTTAAATAATAGCCATTCTAATGGGTGTGCAATGGTATCTCATTGTGGTTTTGATTTGCATTTCCCTAATGCCTAATGATGTTGACCATCTTTTCTTGTGCTTATTGGCAATTGTAAACCTTCTTCAGAGAAATGCCTGTTTAAGTTCTTTGCCCATTTTGAGTTGAATTGGGTTGTTTGGTGTGTGATGAGTTATAAGAGTTCTTTATATATTCTGAATATTAATCCCTTATCAGATACGTGATTTGCAAATATTTTCTCTTATTCTGTGGGTTGCCTTTGTA
>VBSM01002121.1:8054127-8102128 GCA_008086735.1 Cheirogaleus medius | reverse complement strand
GCAGTGGTATCATCGTAGCTCACAGCAACCTCAAACTTGTGAGCTAAAGGGATCCTCCTGCCTCAGCCACCCGAGTATCTGGGACTACAGGCGCACACCACCACACCCGGCTAATCTTCCTGTTTTTGTAGAGACGAGGTCTTGTTCTTGCTCAGGCTGGTCTCAAACTCCTGGCCTCAAGCACTTCTCCTGCCTGGGCCTCCCAAAGTGCTAGGATTATAGGCACGAGCTACTGTGCCTGGCCATGTACTCTTGATAAGTGTCATTTTATGCACAAAAGTTTTTAATTTTGGTAAAGTTCGGTTTATTCCCAATACCATTTACCCAGATTTACCAGTTGTTTATATTTTGCCACATTTGTTTTTATCTCTCTCTCTTTATATATATCTGATTTTCTGAACTATTTAAGAAGTTGGAAGCATTATGCTTCTTTATCCCTAAATACTTCAATGTATATTTCCTGAGAGCCAGGATGTTTTCTTACAATCACAGTATAATCATCACAAACAGAAAGTATAACATTGATAAAATACTGTTACCTAATCCACAGTCCATATTCAAATTTCATCGATTACCCCAAAATGTCTATTACAGCTATTTATTCCCACTCCAAGTTTCAACCAGGATTATGCAATCACATTCAGTTGTCACATCCCGTAAATGTCCTTAGCCTGGAAAAGTTCCTCAGCCTGCCTTTGTCTTTATTGACTTTGACACTTTTGAGGAGTAGAGGCCAGTTATTCTGAGAATATCCTTCAATTGGGGTTTGTCCAGCACTTTCTCATGAGCAATTTCAGGTTATGCGGTGTTGGCAGGAACCCTACAGGACTGATGTCACGTCCATCTTAGCACATCACGTCAGGAAGCACGTGTTATCTATTTGTCCCGTTACTGGTGATGTTTTCTGTACTCACTTGGTTAATGTGATGCTTGCTGGTTTTCCACTGTAAAGTCATTGTTTTTCCCTTTGCAATTAATATGCAATTAGTGGGGAGATTATTCAAGGCTGTGTAAATAGCCTAGCCTATTCCTCATTTAACTCTCACCCACCAATTTT
The DNA here is from genome assembly GCA_008086735.1 of Cheirogaleus medius. Classification (NCBI taxonomy): domain Eukaryota; kingdom Metazoa; phylum Chordata; class Mammalia; order Primates; family Cheirogaleidae; genus Cheirogaleus; species Cheirogaleus medius. The sequence goes on along the minus strand of VBSM01002121.1, from coordinate 8,101,071 downwards.
AGCATCAATTGATTTTCTAACTCCATTCCTTCCTTCCTTCTGCTATAAGGAAAGGCTTTGCCTTTTCTCTCCAACTTTTAGCTTCTTGAAAATTAACAAATGTGCCTAACATATTCTCGCCCCATCCCTTCCTTCCTCTGTCCTGAGACTCAACCCACTGTCGCTCTCCACTCTGACCGTGAGCTCGTTTGTCACTGCCTGTCCATTCCAACTCCTCTGTCTCTGAGCTTCCCCCATCCCAAATTTCCTGTCTCCCTCTCCCCAACCCTGTCTTTGGCCTGGAGTCTAGACAGTGTGCCCTGGAGAGCAGAGTGGACATTGACAATGTATTATCAAAAATTTTATCTCTCAGAGAACATTATATCAATCTTTGCATCCTTGTGTTTTATCCCCTCTTTTACATCTTGTAGATTTTTACTATTTTTCATCAATCCTGAAAGGTTTAGACAAACTTCTACTCCTAATCTTTGTCTCACTGGCTTCTCCAAAAATCAAAACTAGAATTTTTCTTCTCTAGACATGAGTCCTGACTTTACTATTTGTTTATACCTTATTCTAAAAGGTAGTTTTCAAACCTATAAAATCTGGTGATTTTTTTTTTTTTTAAGAGAGAGAATTAGGGTTAAGGGAAGCAAGGGCAGCATAAGCAAGATGAAACCTGAAGTAAGGCTAGTATACAAAATGCATGTCATATGGGCTCTGATTGGTTTTGGTCTTCCTAGCAGCCAGCGCAAAAGAAGGTTTTGTTACTAACTGATACTCTTTATTCATCAAATAGAGGGTGATACTTTTTAAATTCCCCAGTTAAACTGAAGTCACTTAAAGTTAGCTACTGAATTTGTGCCATGTTTACATCATTGTCTGGGGCTGGGTGGTTCCATCCCAGGGCTTGGGTAGGTTTCCTCCCATGCTGATTGGAACTCAGCTGACGACTTGCAGGAATCTCTGCAGATTTCCACAGCCCTTTCCCTCTTCAGCTTTCTCAGGGACCCTGGTTTGAGAATTCTAATGGGCCGTCCCATCCCTGGCCTTATCATTCTATCTGATCACCAAGCCACGGGCTTCATCGTGTTCCCCTCCTTGTGCCATGGCCTGGAACCTCCCCCTCGGCAGGAGGATGAAGTGCTCATCAGGCTTAGGTTTCCTTTCTCTCAGGGATCCCTGTGCCTTGCTGCTTGGTTATCCAATGTCTTGAGAACCTTTGCTTCATATATTTTGTCTGTTTTTCTTAGTTGCTTCATGTGGAAGGATTAATCTAGTCCCTGATACTCCATCTTGAGTGGAATCAAAATTTCCTTGGTTCCTGACAACACCAGACCTTTAAGCCAAAGGCCGCCTGGGACCATCAGGGACTCCTGGAGGCCACCCTGTGAGGCACCAATCGTGATCAGGAACCTTTAGGAACCACTGTGTCTTTCTGGCAATATTTATCTAGTATCATTTATCTTATAGTTTTCCTGTTAGAAACTCAATGACCTTTTTTTGCTTCTGACAACATCCAGGATGGATGCCCTCAAATCCTCAATGGTTTGGAAAAGGAAATTTTGTACAGGCTGGTCATGTTATTAGCTAAACCCAAGACTTATTTTTTTAGAAGATAGTTATTATTATTGATTATCATGTCATATTTGTTGACAATGCCTATCATGTAAACATCTTATAGGGATATGTATGGATATATGTGGATTAATTGAGAATACTCAACTTCCTATTCTCTGGGGACAAATAAACTATAGTGAGAATAGAAAAAGACACTGTACTAATCAGATCTCTCTGGGGAATTTGGTTAAAGATCTGTGGAGGGATCCATCAGTTGGTGGCCACAAAAGTAGTAGAAACAAGTGGAGTCACAAACGTGGTGGAATCCTGAAGGTGAACAGCAATAGATGCCCACGTGTAGGAGGCTGGAGCTATTATATCCTTGAATGATGTAACCCTGAGGCTTTATTTGTCCAGTTAAATTACATGCATCATTTAGAAACATATTTACTCTTCTAAAACCATCATCAAAATTTGTAAGTACTGTAAAATAGTTTGGGAGCATAAATCAAAATGAAAAACAGCCAAACTGTTAGTTCTTGTTGGACTGAGCCCCTCCTTTGGGCCACCTCCAGGCTACAGGCTGGTGTGTGAGACAGCCACCTTAGACTCGGGTGCCATCCTCTGATGTCGGGCAGCAAGGTCATGTGGCATAAAGCAAGTTCCAGGCCACCAAAAGAGGCTGTGAGTGTGACAGGTGCTCAGTACCCCACATCCAGTGTGTAAGTGGAGGATTTCACTTAACATTTTCAATAGCACATGCAAGCCCCTGAGCTAGTCCTTGTAGGACATAAAGATACTTGACTCCTGTCCTTAAGGAACAGTGAAAGAGAGCTCAGTAAGGGATACCTGTCACTATGGAGACAGCAGATAAAGCCCATCCCAGAGCCTCCCAGGCATGTTCTTGAGTCCCACCCAGTTATGCTGGACCAAGAAGGGTTGGGAATGGCACAGCCAGTCTCTGGTGGTACAGCTGCTTTTGCAAAATGAGAGAGAGCAGGACAGGGGAACTCCACAGGGGCTGCCACTGTCACCTGAGCCCAGATGTGCACTTTGGCTGGCCTAATGTGAGGTGCACACCTGGGACCCCTGCTCTCTTCCTGGGAGCAGGCACTTGAGGAAGTGTTGAGTGGATTCAGTACTCCAGTGCCGTTTCCCCTGCCCCCACCCCGCCCCGCAGCCCTTGGCTTGTCAGCAGGCAGCTGATACCATCCTTTCATAGGGCGCAACTCAGATGTCAGTCTTGGGATTTGTGGATTCAGATGGACTCCTGCTGGGTTCTCTGTGGCACCTTTGACTTCTTCAAAGCCATAAACCACAATGGTTGGCTTGAGGTTCCTCCTGAACAGCAAGTGGTTTTGTTTGCTTTGTCCCCAGCTCCTGTAGAGCTAGCCTTGTGATCACCATAAGCAGAGGAGGGCTCATGTGGGGGACCCACTCACCCCTTTGCAGGTGGGTGACCCCCTGTCCTCAGACATATTATTCTTCCCAGATCAAGGTGAGGCAAGTTTAATGAACAGTAGGAAATATTTCATGTAGCACAGCAGATACTGCTTCTAACGTTCATTTGGGTTTTAAGTTCTAATTGGCCAATTCATCTTTTAACCACAAAAAAGGTCACATGTAAGCACAACTTGTGAAAAAAATCACCTTTGAGATATATTTGGGCAGGTTCTCAGCCTTTGGGGAGCACAGAAGCCAGCACTGTGGTCACCAGGTTCACCAGCGATGCTGCCACCGCCCTGCGGGAGCCAGGGGCAGAGGCCACGTCCTCAGAGACTGCTTCCCCTGGCCAGGAGAGTTGGCTTCAAGGGATGTGACTGTGAATTGCATTCCTGTGACTAAATTTGGCCTAATTTCTGACTTGTAAACCATGACTGATTGCTTCTTTTTTAAGTGGAGGATGGCAGTGTTTTCAGCTGGTGCAGGGCCAAGACAGAGCCCGGCAGTGAGTCTGGAAGGGAGAATGGCTGAGCGCCCCTCACAGGGAGATCGCTGATCCTCCCTCTTGCCTCTCCTTTCCAGGTGCCCCACATCGCCACCCCACCATGTTCCTACAGCCTTGACTCAGCCCCTTCCCTGAGAAAAGGAGCATGGCTGGGGGCTGGTCTTGTCCAGGAGGGAGTGGTCTTGTCCCACTAAGCCCTCAAGGGCAATGCAGGCCACAAGAGGGTGGTGAGGAGGCGGGGCAGGGACACCCGATTTCTAGAGTAGGGTTGCCGAATCCTCCAGAATCAGCTTCTTAGAAAATGCGTTGATCTCAAAGGGACAGGAGACGCTCCCCTGCCGGGGAGTCAGGGGATTTGTCGCAGCTCCAAGTGACTTCCAGGCCTCACCCCACCCGAGAAACAGAGAAGACACACAGAGCTGAGAGGCCCCTGTATTTGAGTTACCATAGGTAGTTTGTTCATCCCTCTGTCATCCAGGATGAAAGGTATTTGCTAACTACTCCCCTCTTGTCTCTTTACTTCACTGGAGGGGACCTTCCAACCTCTCAATCCAGAACAGTAGGTTTCCAGAACTTGGCGAGGGCGAGAAAGGAGGGAGTGGTCTTGTTCCATGCGCCTTCCTAAGGAAAGAGACTTGCATGGAGGCCACAGACATGTAAAACTAGCTTCAGATGCCTTGTTCTCTTCAAGACAGAGAACATAACAGGCTTAGAGGTGTATGTCCAAAAGAACATGGCTGCTGTCTGCCACAGCCACTTTGCCCAGGGCCAGGCAAAGCAAATGGAACTGATACTACCAGTTGGTTGACGGTTATTGTGTGTTTACCCCACGCCAGGTACAACACTAAGTGCTTCCATGTAGCATCTCATTTAAATATTCAAAATAATACCATGATGTAGGCATGATAATTGCCATCACCATTACTCAGATGAAAAACTGAAGCTTAGAGAAGGTACATGAGCTCCCCAAGGGTGCACCATTACTAACTGGTTAAGCCAGGATTTGAACCCAGAAAGTCTGCCTTTAAGTCCAGGTTCCTAACCACTCTATAGTCCTCACTTACAATCTGTTGAGTGGATGAACTATAGCCTTTTGCCTCCTTGCCTTAATCTCAATTTTGCATTAGAGCAAATGCCCCACTTACAGCAGCTAAGCACCTACCCCACGGCTTCTCCTGCAGGGAGCTGCTTCCCTGTTCTGGGCACAGCCTCTGCCCCCCAGCGCCCTACAGTCAATTCTACACTGTTATCCAGGGCTTAAGAGAAGCCAGCGGCAGACTCTTTTGTTCCCTGGGCAAATTCCATTTCCTTTTCTATTGTCTCAGGCTTCTTAGCGATGTAACATTACACCCAGCATATCCTGCTTTTAAAAAGAAACTTCGATGGAGGTTGGCAAATTACCATTCACAGCTTGGTGAATGATAAAGTCACAGGAGAGGAGTGGAAGCAGTGCACCTGGTGTCCATAATTACAGGCTTGAAGAGGGAAGAAAGCAGGGAGGAAGGCAGGCCAAATACAGCTGAGCAGGGGAGGCTGGCTCAGAGGGGACTGGAGAGGGCCCCAGCGGAAAAGCCTGCAGCTGAGGATGTTACATAGCAGGTACTTTTGATCTCCCTCCTCCCGCCCGCAACCTTGCACCTCCACCTTCTGCTCCTTATCTTGGGTTTCTTTTTTTGATCTATGTCTCTCCTGATCTCAGATCTGTGTCCACCTTCGCACAGCAGCACCAGATGGACCGTGAGGATCAAAATAAAAGCTCTCGAGGCATCCTTGTGTCAAATAATCTGTGTTTTGCTTCTTCTGTTGGGTTCTCTGATCTGCATTATGTCTGAGAACCTGCCAGAATACTCCAAGAATTCACTCCAGAGGTAATTATTGTAGGGATTAGAAAACAGAGGTCGTGACATCCACTGTCCCTTGACCTAGACTTCCTCAGTTACTCCTTTTAATTTTGAAGTGGTGTTAGTACAGTTTGTACCTAGAAAATAATCTGCTCTCTTAGACATGTATTGTGGCTATTTAAATTATAATTAAAATGAATGAACATCAGATAAAATTAAAAATGGAATTGCTCGGTTACACTAACCATACTTCAAGGGGTCAATATCCACATGTGGCTTATGGCTACCACAGTGGGACAGTGCAGATATAGAACGTGTCCAATACAGCAGAAAGTGCTGCGGGACAGTGCCGTCTCAGACACCAGCATTATTGTCCTCATGCTGATGACACTTCATTGGGCAGAACTTCTAAAGGATACATTAAAAGACATACCGTGTTTCCCTGAAAATAAGATAGGGTCTTATATTTATTTTTCCTCAAGAAGACACCCTACGGCTTATTTTCAGGGGATGTGTTATTTTCCCCTCAAAGCCTCAGCTTGCAGCACGCACAGGATGGCCAGAACCTGACAGGGGGAGCCGACCTTGGTGGGGCTACCCACACCTTCCCGGTCACCTCTGGGATAGTAGCTGTCACGATGGGGCAGATGAGAAGGGCTGCTCGTCTTCTTTGCATGGGTTGTGCAGATACGCTGCATAGCCACGCCCATCACTAGGTCTTATTTTCGAGGTAGGGCTTATATTGCGCAAATGCTTAGAAATCCTGCTAGGGCTTATTTTATGGATAGGTCTTATTTTCGGGGAAACACGGTAGTTAACAGTGAGGTAGATATAAACCCTACACACAGCCCACTCAGCACTTTTTGGAAACCACATAGTCAATGATTCTGTCTTCCATGTCCTTCTCTCTAGGGGTAATCTAAGTTCCGAGGGTGAAGCGGTGGTTCCAAGAATGATTCTGGCATTGAGGGTGTGACATCTGGGATGTGTGACCCTCTCTGTCCTTGTTGGCATTTGGATGTTGACTCTGTCCAAATTGGTCCAGGTGAGGCCTCCATCGCGTGTGTTCTAGATTCTTTGTTGATGGCATTGACATGTAGTAACTGAGAGACTTCATCCAGTCTGCTGGCCCTCTCCGTCACCGCCAGCACTCCGTAGGGAACAAAGGAAGCTTCTGGGTACTCTCACAGACCACCCTGTATTGAAGTTTCCTTCAGACCCTTCTGACTAGTCACCTCCAAGCAAAGGTTCCTCTGCTAATTTCCTTCACGTTGATCTGTGGTTTCTATTTCCCATCCCCTTTTTGGGCTTAGCTCAGTATGGTGGGCTCTGTGCCCATTCTGGTAGGCTCTGTGCTAATCTCCAAGGCCCAGAAAGCTCTGAGCTCTAGTCACCCACCTTTAAATTTCTCCCTTCCTGCTGTAAGTCAAACTCTTATCTCCTTTTGGGGGAGAAAACATATCTCTCCTTTTCTTGAGTTCTCCTCCTTTTTATGGTTTATGGTACATTTTATGCCCAGAAAATAATCTAAATGTCCAAATGCCAAAAACAAGGGGTCAGCAAACTTTCTGAAAAGGGCCAAGTAGCAAATATTTTAGGCTTTGCGGGCCACACTGTCCCTGTTGCAACTCCTCAGCTCTGCTGTTCTGTGGCTCTAGCTGTAGACAATACGTAACCAAAGGGGTGTGTGGCTGTGCTTTAGTAAAACTTTATTTACAAAAAACTTTACCTACGCAGGCTATAGTTTGCTGATCCTTTGTTTATAGTGTAAAGTTGAGCTCTAGGTCCCCTTGTCTTTGGTCCTTAGTATTTAAAAACAAGCTTTTAGAATTAAAATAAGAACAATTATTCTACTACCTGGCTCTTGCATGCGAAAATCAGCCTAATCTGCTATATATTTTTAAAGTCTACATTTGAACTCAAATTTCAAGGTTTTCCTTCTTTCTTCTAGGCATATTAGTGGAACCCTAAAGGGAGGCCATATTGAAGGTCCCATGGATGTTTGAATAGTAACAGGAAGGATACAGGATTTAGAAATAGTTAAAATCATATTTCTCAACTACATCTAAAAAATTGACTAGCGATTCATATCTAACTGTGATAGTGAGGATTACTGGAAAACGGTATTTCATAAAATGTGCCTCACACATTTTAGGCATGTGATGAACATTTAATAAATGCCTACCTCTTTCCATTCCTAGACCTCTAGGATCAACACTGTGATGTCATTTGAGCAACAGCTAGAAGACCAACTCTCTCTCAAATTTACTGAGTTAAAATGCATTTCTTTTACCATTCTCATGAAAAAATGCAAATTTTCTCCAAAGAAGAAAGTTTTAATTTTTAGCATTTTTCTTAAAGCCACATGACAGAAAGCCAGGGGCCAGATCCTCTGTGAAGGAGCCATCATCAGTCAGATTTTAAAATGGGAGAAAACAAGGATGCTCTCCCTTACCACTTTTGCTCAACATAGTACTAGAAGTCCTCACCAGAGCAATCAGCCAAAAGAAAAAAAAAAGGCATACAAATTGGCACAGAGGAAGTCAAACTGTTAATGTTTGCTGATGATATGATCTCATATCTAGAAAACTCTAAAGACTCTACCAGAAAACTCTTAGATTTGATAAATGAATTCAGTAAAGTTTCAGGATACAAAATCAACACACAGAAATCAGTAGCATTTTTATACACCAATAATGATTTAGCCAAGAACCAAATCAAGAAGGCAATCCCATTTACAATAGCTACACACAAAACAAACAAACAAACAAACAAAAAAACCCAACAACCTAGAAACATATTTAACCAAGGAGGTGTAAGATCTTTACAAGGAAAACTACAAAACACTGATGAAAGAAACTGTAGATGACACAAACAAATGGATAAACATTCCATGCTCATGGATCAGAATTAATATGACCATACTATCTAAAGCAATTTACAGGTTCAATGAAATTCCTGTCAAAATACTAACATCGTTTTTCAAATAATTAGAAAATACCATTCTAAAGTTCATATGGAACCAAAAAAGAGTCCAAATAGCCAAAGCAATCTTGAGCAAAAAGAACAAAGCTGGAGGCATCATATTACCTGACTTCAAATTATACTTCAAGGCTACAGTAACCAAAACAGCATTGTAATGATGTAAAAATAGACACATAGGTCAATGGAACAGAATAGAGAACCCAGAAGTAAAGCCACAAAGTTGGCAAGAACATACTCTGGGGAAAGGACATCCTTTTCAATAAATGATGCTGGGAAAATTGGATTGCCATATGCAAAGTAAGAAACTGGACCCTATCTCTCACCATATACAAAAATAAACTCAAGATGGATTAAAGGCTTGAATATAAGACTTGAAACTAGAAAAATACTAGAAAAAAACCTAGGGAAAACTCTTCTGGACATTGGTCTAAACAAAGAATTCATGACTATGACCTTAAAAGCACAGGCAACAAAAACAAAAAATAAAAAATGGGACTTTTTAAAGTACAATGTTTCTGCATAGCAAAAGAAATAATCAACAGAGTGAACAGACAACCTGAAGAATGGGAGAAAATATTTGCAAACTATGCATCCAACAGGGAACTAATTCCCAGAATTTACAAGGAACTCAAACAACTCAACAACAAAAAATCCATTAAAAAGTGGGCTAAGGAAATGAATAGACATTTTTTTCAAAAGAAGACAAATGGCCGAAAAGCATATCAAAAAAATGTTTAACATCACTAATCAGAGAAATGCAAATTGAAACCACAATGAGATATCAATCAAAATGGCTATTATTAAAAAGACAAAAAATAACAGATGTTGGTGAGGATGCAGAGAAAAGGAAACTCATACACTGCTGATGGGAAAGTGAATTAGTGCAACCTCTGTGAAAAACAGTATGGAGATTTCTCAAAGAACTAAAAAGAGAATTGCCATCTGATCCACTACTCGGTATCTACCCAAAGGAAGAGAAATTAATAAATAAAAAAGATACCTGCACTCATATGTTTATCACAGCATTATTCACAATGGCAAAGATATGGAATTAACCTACATGTCCATCAATGGATGAATGGATAAAGAGGCATATGTACATTAATGGAATACTATTCTGCCATAAAAAAGAATGAAATCATGTCTTTTGCAGCAACGTGGATGGAACTGGAGGCCATTATCTTAAGTGAAACAACTCGAACACATAAAGACAAATACTGCATGTTCTCACAAGTAGGAGCTAAATAATGTGTGCACATGGAAGCAGAGTGTGTAATGATGGACAATGGAGAGGGAGGAGGGTGCATGATGGGAGGTTGCTTAGTGGGTACAAAATGTGTTGCTTCAGTGATAGATGAACTGAAGGCCCTCACTTCACCACAGTGCAATATATCAATGTAGAAAAATTGCACTTGTACCTTATGAATATATACAAATAAAAAATAAATGAAAAAAAGTTAAAAAGTAAAATGGAAGAAACCAGCGTCCCCTCTAGTGAAGTACTATTTGTTCACTTTAGAGGAGAAGATACTAAAAATGAAATGGGAGGGGCTAAAAGCAAATCCCACTCACTGTTTCTAAATGAGCCAGGACTTGCTTGTTTACAAGTGATGGAAACTTAAACTAGGTTATGCAAAGAGGGGGATGTATTAGCTCAGAGTATGTAAGCTTGAACAATTACATTGTGGTTGGTCAGGGATGCAGCTGGGCCCCAGGAACGACTGAAACCAGCCGTGCTAGCGCCCTCTATGCCCTCTCCCCTGTCCAACTTTTACTCCCCTTATCTTTTACACTGGTCAGAGCAGCCTCCTTCCCATAGGGGGACAAAAAGCCTCAATTCCTCTACCATTGGCACTGCTGAGAAATGTTGCTTTTCTCACTTGCAGTTTTAAAAAATTCTAGGGTAAGACTCTGATTGGCCCCGTTGTGGTCATGTATCTGCCTAACCAATGGGAGCCACGCTGGGGGGCGGGTCATAGCTGTTCCTGCCCCGTGAGTGGGGGAGAAGGCAGGCACAGACATCCATCACCCCGTGTCCTTAACATCAGCATCTTGCCTGGGTTGGTTCAGCAGGCCTCCATCTTTGTCCTAGCATTCCCCGAACCATAGTGCCTTTATGTTTGTCATGTATAAAATTATTTGTTACAGTGTTGACTCCAAGCTGATAGATTTTTGTTCTTCTCAAACTCTGAGTTTTAGGTCTTTATCTTGGAAATCCTGAGTGTCCTTATGAAAGGATTATGTGAACTGTGGGCTTTGCCTGTGCTCTGCGGTACAGGCAGGCCGACCAGTGAGATCAGCCCGCCCTCCCCGGCGATGCAGCTGGGCTCCTGTCATGCTCTGTTTCTTCTCTGATCATCCAGTCGGCCTAATCAGCCCCTCAGCGGCCAGCCTGGTGTTCCCTGGGGCTAGGATCTAATGTCAGTAGGGCACGATTCGATTCACATTGAAGACGGATATTAAGTCTTTTCACTCCGGGTCTTGTCAAGAAAAACAAATCTGCCTGCTATCAAAGGCATAGAAAATGCCCCTTCCCATAACAGCAGTTATCTGTGTGCACTGATATCAAAAAGACCGTCTGCCCCCCGAGCCTCAGAGGCGGTTTTGTCAAGGTCAATTCGGCTGATCTTTTCCAACGATAACCCAAAGAGGATTAAGTTAACATCTGACCTTTAAAGAGCTTTATCTTTGGGGAACCTAGCTAATTAAAAAATTAAAAGGCCGCTTTTGAAAAATATTTAGACCAAAGCCTAAGGAAAATATGAACAAACTGCTTATAGTAGCAGACATATCCTTAGAAAATTCCAGATGGCAAGCTAGATTTGTTATCACTCGGTTGAGCTTAATGGGGACATTCTGGGATCAAACAGAAGAGGGTTTCAGTCTTGGTTCTGCCACTTTCTAGTTGTGTGGCCTTCGGAAAGTGTCTCGCCTTCTCTGAGCTCTGTCGTCTTATTTGTATAATAGGGATAATAATAGTCATTATCCATAAAGTTATTGAGAGGATTAAATGAAGTAGTACCCACACATAAAGCCCTGTCATTTAGGCTAACTATAAATACTACTGTGGATGTTTTTCAATTTATAAATGTTTACATTTTGCTTTACCAACTTGCCCCATCCTGTTGACAGTCGCCTCGTATCTCGTGACAAAACGCTGGCTCTCTCTGTGCCCAGAACTCAGAAACCTGTAGGTTGTGAGATGGCTCAGTGTTGGATCAGATGCTACTAGCATAGATGCAGCAATACTAACACCCCGGCTGCCCCGTCCTTACCATCTGTTCCAGATACACATACAACAACTCCGTTACTACTAAAGCCATCTTGAGGAAATGGTAACATGAGAATAGGTAGCGTAATATTGTCTGGAAACATTCCTGCTCTTTAAATTCTCCCATAAATACTTTCCAATTTAAGGAGATACTGTTGGCTGTCAAATGTTTTCATCCAAAGCATTGTTCTTTACACTGGTTTTCTTTTCATTGGTTTATGTGATGGTTGAAGTTATCTCTTTTGCATGTTGGCAAGTGTCATAAAGCCATAGGGACTTTGAGATGGCCCAAAAATAAAATCATGGGCTCTTCCTAAAAGAAAGCCTAGTTTCAAACTCTTCTAAGCCCCTTGCTATGCAAAGCCTGGTCTATGGACCAGAACTTTGACATTACCTGGGTCCTAGACCTGCTGAATCAGAATCCACAGTTTAACAAACTCCCCAGGTGGAGCCCATATTAAAGTTGTAGAAACACTGCTCTGGAGCCGCACATTGGAATCACCTGCAGAGCTTGAAAAAATACTGACACCTGGGTTCTCCACCCCAGCCTGAGACCTAATTGGCATTAGGATTTTAAAAATCTCCCCAGGTGGTTGTAATGCACAACCAAGATAAGCACTTGTGCTCCAGAGACATTCTTTCCTCTTCCTCCACTTATTACTACAATATTGTTTTTCCTCTTAAAGTAAAAATTTCTCAAGCTACAATTGGGGTTCGTTTCATGTCCATTTTCTAGATAATGCCACACAATTTGAAGATTCATTTTGAATTTTAAAAATAACCTTTGTAAATTTCTTCTGAACTTTTGCCAAGGTCTCCACATCCCTCTTTTATTGTGAAGTCCAGAACCAGACACAGTCCTCCAGTACAGCCCTAAACAGCACTGAGCATCTACACAAAGGACTCTTGTATCCTTGTGAATGAAAGGTACTGTTATAAATAAAGTCAGAGTATTTGAATGGGGTGGGGGGTGAGGCTTTGATGGCCAAGCAAAAGATTTTCTCATGCCCACACTCAGTCTGGGAGTGAATGAGCCAGTTACATAAGGGAAAACTCTTCTTCCTAGTTGTGAGCTTTCCTAATTGGAGCACTAAATGTGTCATTATTTAACTAAATAATTAATAAGCTTTCTTGCATCTGTAATTCACAGAAGACTAAACAGATAAACTCACCTGTGCTAAACTTTAAGACAGTTCAACTGATTCGAGAAATTTGGCTGATGTCACGAGCATAAAAGTCATCTGAACCTTAGACCTTAGAGACCAGTGACCTCCACACCTGACTATTCAACTTATAAGAATCACCTGGGCTCTTTAGTAAACATACATAGATGTCTCTGCAAAGGTATTTGTGGTTTCAGAAAACTAGATTGGGAGCAATCTAACAGACTCTCTGACAGACTCCTCCCAGGTTGCAACCCTCAGTAAGACACTGAATAAAACTATATTTAATTCTTCAAAAATAAAAGAAAGAAAGAAGAAAAAGAACAGAAAAGAAAAAGGCATGGTGCGATGGCTCATGCCCGTAACCCCAGCACTTTGGGAGGCCAAGCCCAGAGGCCAGGAGTTCGAGACCAGTCTGGGCAATGTAGTGAGGCCCCATCTCTACACCTAAACAAACAAACCAAAACCAAACAAACAAAAAAACTAGAATCCATTCTTCTCAAACTTTAATGTGTGTGTGTGTGTTTGGGGTGAGGGAGGCCTGAGCTTCTGCATTCCTAGCAATCTCAAAAGTGATGCTTATCCTGCTGCTTCATGGACCATACTTTCAGTAGCAAGACCCTAGACAATTCTGTTAAGCAGCTAGTTTGGGAACCAGAACTTCGGGCATTGCAAATGCTGCCTGAAGTATGAAACAGCTCAGATGAGCAGCTCAGAGTGTGGAGATGAGAGTGGTACACAGGCTGATACAAAATGGGCACATTTCATTCCAAATGGCAGAAGAAACCTGGTTGAAAATGCTTGATTACATTCATGCTCTGCCAATACAAGAAGACAGTGGAATCTTAGTTCCTTTATTTCTTCTCTAGTGATCTATTCTTTAGAGTTCACCAGCAAACACAAAGGCGGGAGGAACCGTTACTTTAAATTCATATTATTTTAGCTGATGTATCTGGAGCACGGTGATAAATTAATCATGACGTCTGGTCTGATTCACAATCTTATTCTAGCCCAATTTACACTTCGCATTTGCAGAACTGAAATGCGATGCATTAAAGTGGTGCACACACCGCGGATTTTTCTCTTCACTGAACCGATGGAGGGAGGAGCTCTCTCGCCTTTTCTTGGAAGCACCTACCTGCCCGCAGGCCCGGGCCCGCCGTGCGTCGTCCTGCACAGGGAGCGCCCAGGAGGGAGGACTCGGCGCTCAAGACACACGGCTGCCTGAGGGGCCAAGCCCGCTTGCAGGAGGGAGCAGGAGTCGTTAAAAAATATCTTCCTGGCTTAATGACCAAGGCGGGCTTATTCGCGGGGGCGGGGGCGGCGTGGTGGTGTTACTAAACCGAACAGATGGCAGCTGTCTGCGGCTATATAGGGCGCGCTGACAAATCCCTCTGGACGGCCGCTGGGCGCTGGGCTGCGGCGTGGGTGCGGGGCGCGCCCGGCTGCGAGGGCGCCGCCTGCGGGAGGGCCCCTGAGACGAGAGGACCCCCGGGAGAAGGCTGCCTCCTGCGAAGCCCCGGGAGTCGCCTCCCGCCCGCGCTGTGTCACCCACCCCCCACCCCCAACCCCCAACCGCGGCAAGCGGCTCTGTGGGGGGCGAGCACAAGGGGGGTGGGTCCGAAGCCTGACCGCCCGCAGGTCGCTGTCCCTCCACACCTGCCACCCCGCCCCCAGCTGTAAGTTCCCCAGGGAGATGTTCATTCACGGTGCCAGCTATTTATCCTGTGCCTGCGGGGCTGTGCACGGATGGGGCGAAGACGGGTCTCCCCCTCCTCCACCGTACAAAGCCAAAGCGTGGCTGGTTGAGTCTCCGACACACACACACACACACACTGCTCGGTGATACTGAACCATGTCTGACTGTTGATTTCGTGCAAAATGGGTCTTAGCCATGGTTTCCATGTGGTAAACCTATTTTCCAAACCCCATATTAAGACATGATATCGGCCCAATGACTTTTTTCTGTGATTTGGAGATTTATTCCGATGGGGGAAATCTTACGAAGCTATAGCAAGTTAAGTTGCTTTTAGAGATACATTTAAAAAAAAATTCTATGTAAAATAATAAAATAGCTAGGTGAGGTGGCTCACCTGTAATCACAGAGCTTTGGGAGGCCAAGGTGGGAGGATCCCTTGAGGCCAGGAATTGGAGACCAGCCTGGACAACATAGCAAGACCCCATCTCTAAAAAAATTTTTTTTAAATTAGCCAGGCATAGTGGGCAGGCCCATAATTCCAGCTACTCAGGAGGCTTAGGTGGAAGGAGCACTTGATCCTGGCAGTGAACTATGATTGGTCACTGAACTCCAGCCTGGGTGACAGAGTGAGACCCCCTCTCATAAAAAAATTTTAATTTCATTTAATTTAATGAAACTGGACAGTACTGTAGCAGTCGGGAAAGCTTCCTGGAAAACAGGGTTGAAGAGTTAGGTTACCAGCTTTGGCTTGTGGTGGGGCAAAAAAGGGAGGGATTTGAGAATTCTGAGGACTGAATAACAGTACATTACTATTATTTTCAAGCTGCAAAGACTGTTAAAAAGCTAAGGCCAGGCAAGCTCAGCATAAGGCAGTGTATGTCTGAATAGATGGGAACTGTGCAAGGAGAGGGAACAAAGGAACTGTCTGCACTTTGGGGGCTGAGGTTGTAAGTTGCTGAAATGGGCTGCTAGGACGACCATACAGAGCTGAACGGATCATTTTATGTGCTTCGATCTTTCTGCTGCTGTTTGGGAGAGTCCATGGAAAGCCTCTTCTCCGCCTGCCTCATGGTCACCTTGACCCCTTATCGGTCAGTGTCAGGGGCTGAGGCTTCCTTATTTTCTCCTCAATCACCTTGCAGCACTTTTCACTGAAGCTGGGAAAGGCTAAGGCTCATCCATTCATTCAACGAATGTTTATTAAGGGCCTTCTGTGTGCTAAGCCCAGGTGCCTGGGCTCTGAACAAAACAGAAGAATTCCTGCCCATGTGGAGTTTGCAAGAGTGAGCTAAACAGATAAAATCTATGGATAGTGTGGACTGGAAAACGGGCTGGCACTAGTTTCCTATAAATATAATCTTTCCTTTTGACTTAATGAGAATTCTGACACATTGAGGGGCCTCTACACATGTGAAGCTATCATTATTACACCTAATTTCAAAGAAAAAGGCAAGCTTATGGGGGAATATGACTGGAAGACTAGAAGAAAATTTTAATTCCTTTTTATGAACTTATCTGGTGGAAGGGACTTTGGCCACATGCAGACCTTCTCCCAGGAATATGGGTCTGTGGATAGAGTAGGAGTTTGACTATGAGACATTAAGGAACATGGACTTCCTGTCTCTATTCCTGGGAACCTTTAGGTGGATGGAAAATGCAGGGCCTCTGCTGCTCACTTTGACTGGAATCATAGTCTACATACCACCTTTTTAAGTCACCCTCACCCTCGTCGTGTCCTTGCTCCCCTCCTTACTCAGCTTCAATTCTGTGGCCAAGCACTATAACTATGCCCTTGCCTCTGCCACAGGATCTGACAGCTGTTTCAGTGATTTCCAAAGCCTGAAAGAAATTGTATATCCACCTTAGATAAGGCAGAAGAGACTTACCTACATGTTATATTTCTTTGCTTTTGGCTATGGCAATAGTAAATTATTGTGGCTAAGTATTTTACCAGTTACCTATTAAGGAGTATTTGGAAGTTAATACAAGAATGCCACATGAGGCCACATGAATATTAGATATAGTTGATCTCTTTCTCTCTCTCTCTCTCACACACACGAATTTACACATTGACCCTCATACTTAAGCCAACTCTATCATGAACTTCTATGCACCCATTTTACAAACATGGGCTTTTATATTTTCCTGTAATCCTTCTGTTACCTATATAGAATCATGATTGTTAAAAATCCTTCATATCATTATTACATTTTATGGTTATGGTTACACTTACAAAGGGTGATTTAAGGTAGTAAGTATATAGATGAACTTTAAATTTTTTTAATAGTTATGTACATATTTTTAAATGTACTTGAAAAAATATAAAGTTTATCAAAATATAATATCTTTTCACAGAAATAACTTAGGATGCAAACAAGTTTTTAAAAAGTGAGTTTTTAAAAATATTAAGTTATATTGTACTCAGATATATGTACAAAAATAACATAAGGCATGACAAAAATAAATAAAATGTAAAAATAACATACGTGGTAAGGAATGACTAAAATTTAGGTCACAAATTCATATATGATCCAAGGAGATCAAAAAGACAACTGTAGTTGGCCCTACAGAAAGGCCCCTATCAAAGCATGCTCCTGTCTGACTTTGCCAAACATCCCATTGGCCCTCACTAGCAGGCAGATAAAAACAGGTACCAGTGGCCTAAGAAAAAACTTTATTTTCTACAACTCGGGGAAATTCTGCCATACAGTTTTATCAAGAGAACAATTTCTGGCTCACAGGACATCTGTGTTTAACATGATCATGGCTTTAGATCTTCAGAGTTCCCAGGCGTTAGAAACGTACCAGAAATCTTCTAGGCATGGCAAAGCTATTTCTTTAGAAAATCACACAGAATTGAAAACCCTGTTTGAAAAGCTCCATACAAATCATGAACTATTTATTGCTTCCCTTTAGTATTCTTACATTCTACTCCAAGAAGCCCATTTAACAGAACTTCAACATTTAAAGTGGATGTATTTGCTTTTTTTTTTTTTTAAGAAGAAACAACCACATAGATGCTTAGTCACCCAATGTTTCTCGACAGAGGTACTAATGGCATCAGCAGAATGTTTAGCATCACTGGCTCTTAGGTGCTAAATGCCAGTGGCACCCCCACAAAATCTTTTTGACAACCAAAAATGTTCTCCCCCCCCACACCGCAACAACACACACACACACAGACACACACACACATTCTAACGGCCCTCAGTGGGAGAAGTGGGGTAAAGATTTGCCCAGGGACCTACACCAAATTGGTATCATATTAGGCTTTCAGGCTGAAAAGAAGAAAGAGAGTTTCAGACCACCTCACATGCTGGGGGATTACTGAAAGTTTAACGGGGTGTCAGGAAACCCAGGAAACCATCTCAGGGGTCTCCCGGCCAAGCCAGTTGGAGAAGCAGAACACTCTCTCAGCATTGAAGATTCAACAACAGATGTGAGGTCTCAGGGACAGCTCTG
The DNA here is from genome assembly GCA_008086735.1 of Cheirogaleus medius. Lineage (NCBI taxonomy): Eukaryota > Metazoa > Chordata > Mammalia > Primates > Cheirogaleidae > Cheirogaleus > Cheirogaleus medius. The sequence goes on along the minus strand of VBSM01002121.1, from coordinate 8,083,163 downwards.
AAGACTTGGCCACCATGTCATCTATACCCAGTGGCACTGGGGACTTGGCCTGCTTCTGAATACATCACCCTCTGCCTTGTCTTTCCTGCTTTGCTGCCGCTTAAACTGTTTCTTTCTTACCTCTGCCTCTGCTCATCTCTTTCTGATTGTCTTACACGCAATGAGGAAAACCTCAAGAAAGTATGAGCAGAATTATTAAATATCGCCAATACAAAGCATCCCTTTGGAACAGAGGATTTTTGCTAGGCTACCCTATAGGTGATTGGTGCAGTCCAAAGGTGCTTTGGGTTAGGGCCAACAGCTTATTTTCCCCAGCAGGGGGCAGCATAGCTGGTTGGCATCTATTGCTCAATATGGGCTTTGAAGCCAGATTGCCTGGATTTAAAAGCCAATTCCATTGCACAGCCTCTGTGTAACTTCAGCTCTCTGTGCCTCAGTTTCTCATTTGTTGGCACACTGATAATAAAAATAGACTTAAAAGATGTGTGTGTATTGGCGGGGGAGGGAAATTTAAATGAGAAGGCATTAAAAAGTACTTAGTTCAAAATAGTAATGGCATTCTTCACAGTAATAGAAAAAACAATCCTAAAATTTACATGGAACCACAAAAGACCCTGAATAGCCAAAGCAATCCTGAGTAAAAGAACAAAGCTGGAGGCATCACACTACCTGACTTCAAAATATACTACAAAGCTATTGTAACCAAATCAGCATGGTACTGGCATAAAAACAGACATACAGACCAATGGAACAGAAAGGAGAACCCAGAAATAAAGCCATGCACTCGTAGCCAACTCATTTTTGACAGAGGCACCAAGAGCATGCAATGGGGAAAAGACAGTCTCTTCAATAAACAGTGCTGGGGAAACTGGATAACCAGGCTGCAGAAGAACAAGACTGGACCTCTCTCTCTCACCATATACAAAACTCAAATCAAAATGGATTAAAGGCTTAAATCTAAGACCTGAAGCTATGAAACTGCTAGAAAAAAACTTTGGGAAAATGCTCCAGGACATTGGTCTGGGCAAAGATTTTTTGTAAGACATCAAAAGCACAGGCAGCAAAAGCAAAAGTAGACAAATGGGATTATATCAAACTAAAAAGCTCCTGCACAGCAAAGGAAACAATTGACAGAGTGAAGAGACAACCCACAGAATGACAGAAAATGTTTCCAAGCTATTCTTCTGACAAAGGATTAATAACCAGAATGTATAAGGAGCTCAAATAACTGAATAGTAAAAAACAAAACAAAACAAGAAATCCAGTTAAAAAATGGGCAAAAGATCTGAATAGACATTTCTCAAAAGAAGACATACAAATGGCTAACAGGCATACAAATAAGTGCTCAACATCACCAATCATCAGAGAAACACAAATCAAAACCATAATGAGATATCATTTCACCCCAGTTAAAATGGCTTTTTATCAAAAAGGGAAAACAGATGCTGTGAGGATGTGGACATAGGTGAACCTTCATATACTGTTGGTGGGAATGTAAATCAGTATAGCCTTTATAGAAAACTGTATGAAGTTTCCTCAAAAAACTAAAACTAGAACTACCATATGATCCAGCAGTTCCACTACTAACTATATAACCAAAAGAAAGGAAATCAATATATTGAAGAAATATCTGCATTTCCATGTTTATTGCAGCACCATTCACAATAGCCAAAATATGAAATCAACCTAAGTGTCCATCAACCGATGGATAGATGGATAAAAGAAACTGTGGTATATGTAGACAATGAAATATTATTCAGCCACAGAAAGAATAAAATCCTGTCATTTGCAGCAACATGGATGATACTGGAGGTCGTTAGGTTAAGTGAAATAAGCCAAGCACAGAGACAAATATCACATATTCTCACACATATGTGGGAGCTAAAAGAGTGGATCTCGTGAAGATAGAGAATACATTGGTGGTTACCAAAGGCTGGGAAGGGTCAGAGGGTGGTGGTGATGAGGAGAGGTTGATTAATGGGTACAAATAAAAACTCAGAAGAAGATAGCATGTTTGATATAGTTAACATTAATTAATTATACATTTCAAAAGAGCTAGAAGAGAGTAAATTGAATGTTACAGAAATGTAAAGAAAAGACAGGCCTGGTGTGGTGGCTCAGGGCTGCAATCCCAGCACTTTGGGAGGCTGAGGCAGGAGGATCGCTTGAGCCTAGGAGTTTGAGGCTGCAGTGAGCTATGATCATGCCACTGCTCTCTAGCCAGGCAACAGAGCAAGACCATATCTCTGAAAAAAAAAAAAAGAAAAGAAAAGATAAATATTTAAGGTGATGGCTATCTCAATTATGCTGATTCAATTATGTGAATGTATCAAATTATCACATGTACCCCCCAAAATAGGTATATCTAGTATATAAAAATAAAAAGGAATACATAAATTTTTAAAAACTACTTAGCATTTACTAAGCATTTGGTGAATATTAGCTGTTACTTTTGTTGCTGCTATTGTAATTATTAAGTAGAAAATGATTGCTATTCTTATTAAGTAGAAAGCTTTAGGGCTTGTATCTCCTGACCACCCCCACCCCCACCCCGAGTTCTTTTCCACTCAAGTACCTCTACTGGCTGAAGGCACTGAAGATGTAGACCCCAAGAGGATAGAGGAGAGGCGAGGCTCTAAGTGTCTTTATGCAACTCTGAAATTTCTTTGAAATCACTTATCTTTGTTCTATAGTCAGTTTCACAAATCATTTATATACTATGAATAAATTTGATGTACTTTTCAATATGCTATTCCTTAACATAGTCATGTCTGTTCTAATATAAAATGTTTTAAACTATATACCAGTTCAAATGTTTGATTTTTTGCCCAAAAAGTCTTTAAGAAAAATTCATATGCAGGGAGCTTTACCACATTTCTCTCCCAGCACACGCCTGAGGTATGCATCCCTCATTTTGTGTCACCATAATTCTCAGATCTTCAAGGTTGGAGATTTTCCTTCCAGAAAGATCAAATAGAAAGATATGTAGTTAGTCATTCAATGATAAAATATTTATAAAACTTTATTTTGTGGAAGACATGTAGTAAGTACTACAGAGGGTTCAACCACACACAACCTTTATGCTGCGTTTATCATGTTTAACCATGCTAGTGATGTCGTCTTATGTAAGCACATAGCTCAGCCTCCCCAGCTGGTGAGGAGGTGATAGATTTTCTGAGGAACTCCCACTATGTTTCCTGCAATTTGGTTTTGATTATGGCTATACGCTTCCAAACCCCAGTTGGACAGGATAAATACTTTTTCACAGGAGGTTCCTCAGCCCATATGTAAATCAGTGAGTACAAATAGCTCTGGGTACCTCTCCCAGTTCCATGGGTGTACCGTACCCTCTCACCTCTGGGCCTTGCCATGCTATTCCCTGTACCTGTCTCACCTTTTCCTCTCTCCCTTCCTCAGCCATTCTCTCCCCTGCCCCGCAATTCTGAACTGGGTGTTCCTCACATATACCTCTGCACTTTCCTTTCTCATTGTTATACTTTTATTTCCCTTCTCATTGTTATGCTTGTTTGATGGTCTCTCTACCCCTGGAAGATTGAATCCCATGAGGATGGAAACCACAACCCTGAAAAAGCCAGCACTTGTCTAATGTCCAACAGAGGGGCCATTGCTATTTGCTGAAGGAATGCAGGCCTGGAGGGTGAGTGTGGCTTAGCTCCCCTTCCCAGAAATCTTCCATGTCATAAAGAGAGGAGAGAAATAGTTGTGTGGGTACGATATTTTCTTCTGATCTCAGTCATATCCAGTTGAGCAAAAGTCAATCTGAGATGCTTTGGGCCATCTTAGCAAACACTTTAATTCCTCTTGCATCCTATAGTATCAGTGACAGAGAAACTGGTTGATAATGCAGTCTCATTCTCCACAACAGAAGCTCTGTCAGCTGCTTAGTCATGCTGTGATAATGCTGTCTGTGATAACTAATGCTTGACCTAGAAGAACTTGAACTTAGGAAGCCCTTTGTTTGCATCTTTGACCTAATAGTAAAGCTCCCTTCCCAATACCTTTGCCAATAGTAAAGCTGTTAGAGTGGCTGTCAGTAAAATTGGCAAGGTTGTGAAAGGCATAGAGAAGTGTGGTCTCAAGCAAAGAGCGGCAGAGAGGAAAGCAGGAGATATAGTCCCAACTCCATCACTTCCCCTTTCTGCACCCACCTTCTCCAGAAAGAGGAGCAGGACAGAACGAGCTCGGCCAGCGCTGAAGTCCTGGTGCCATGCCGGGTAAAGGTCCACTTCAGGCTGGCGTTTGGCAGTAGCAGAGATCACTGCACCTGAGCTTTCAGGGATGCGGGCTGCACAGTAGTTAGGAGTCTGGATATCAGAGAAGCAAACGTAGGTTTGATGCCCTGAGTGAGCCTCTTACTCACTCATTGACCTTGGACAATTCTCTTGTGTAAGCCTTAGTTTCCTCATTTGTAAAATGCAGAACAGTGCCAGGCACACAGTACACTCTCAATAAACATTATGGTTAAGTGACGGCACCGGGTCTGTAGTACTTCTACACTCTCCTAACGTGTACGCGCTTCTTAAGCTAGTGCAAGAAATAGGGCTCCCGCCACCAGGAATAAAGCCTTTCTCCCAGTGCCGCATGTTTCTGTTCCCAGATCGTCTTTGCTTCTGTCTGGTCCCCACTTCTCAAACCCATGTGACAGTTGCTGTCTATGATATTGAGAATCCTGCCTTGGTAGAAAATATCATCCACTCCCATTATTTCCATTTTCAGGGAGCATTTGTGGAAGTCAGGTAATTGCATAGCATTTTAACTATCTCATAAGCTGTGGCATTTGATGGTGAAAATTAAAATACTTATAAATCATTTCTTTTAAAGAAAGGAAACCATGGTTATTGTTTATTTATTTGTAGCATCACAGCGTATTGTAAAAGTAGGAACTCTTTTTGAAACTCATTTTTAAGAAGGGATATTTTTCTTTGTCAGTGAAGCATGTACTTTACATGATTTCAGACTTCTTGGCATGGATTCTAGCACTTCCCGATGCGCTACTAATATTCGTTTGTATAATCTCTGGGTAACACCCAGGAAACAGAAATAAGCAAGATCTGTACTTAGCAAAATTTAGTCTTTCAGCCTTTCAAAACAAATTTATAGTTGGGTAAAACAAGAAGCTTTAAAAAGAAATATTCTACAGAAGTAGAATGTAGGAAAAACATTGGCTTTCTTATGGGAAGACTTAGTCTATTACAATTAATGTATACGTGGGTTGTATCATAATAAACAATTCAATCCGTTTTGTAAGTTTACTGACTTGTAAATTCAGTGAGTGAAACTTAACCATCATCTTGAGAATTGTTGGGAGGGAAAGTCAGGTATTTAGAGAAGGGAGGAAAGGCTTTTTACTTCTTTTTCAGTTATGAAAGTACAAATCCTCCATCTTCACTGTGTATATTCATGGTATAAAGAATCTGTTAGCCACAGAATCTGCTGCCCATAGCATCTAAGCTCTAGGGGGCGCCATGCCACTTGTTAGAAAATCACAAACGGAACAAATTTCATATTTCTTCCTAATTATTTTATATTTATATTTATTTTTGGCAGGGTCACAAAGAGATTCAAAGGACCAGAATAAAGTGCATGTGATGGAAGAAAATAATTTTTTCATTTCCTTGACTGATAAGGTTAAGAAGATCTTTAAAGGGGTTTTCTAATCTCATCTGGGTACAGAAGAAGACTGGGTAAGTGTTAGGGTTTTCAGTTACTGCAAAGACTATGAAGCATTTAGCTTACACTTTAAATCAATTTGCCTATGTTTTTGGTAGATGATAACTACAATTTGTTAAATGATAACTATTTGCCATAATAATGTAAAAATAAAAGCAAGAAATCATTTTCAGTCCAAAAAAGCATTTCAAGTCCTTGTTTTAAACATCCCCTTTCTCCCTGCCCACCTCCCAGAATAGAGATGAGACTCAGTGAAATGCTACCCAGGTTTGTCACTGATGGCAGTGAGTCACTCACATGGCTTCCTTGGTGATGAATTCTTTCTTATATTTGTACTGTACAGTTTTAGCAATAAAAATGATTATCAACAACATTATTGGAAATTTTGATTACTAATGGAATTGCTGTTTAAGCTATAGATTCTCAATAAGTCCACATCAATTTTTAGTTACTCTTTTTCATGTTTCCACAGAAGCAACTTTTTAGAGGATGATGGGTCTTGCTGTGTTGCCCAGGCTGGACTTGAACTCCTGCGCTTAAGTGATCCTCCTGGCTCAGCTTCCCGAGTACCTGGGACTAAAGGCGCATACCACTGTGGTCAGGTAAAAGAAAAGTATAAACTTAATATTTCAAAAAATTTCAACCATTATTGGCATTATTATCAATATTTTTGTACTGTAGCCCAAACAGTAAAATTTTACAATGATTTTAATCAGTTTTCCTGCTTCTACTCTTACTCCACAGGGGCTTCTTAGAGGCAAGCATAGTCCTATTCATTCAACTTGCACAATATGCTTAATCACCGGATTAAGCACATATTTTTCATATATCATTTCTTTCTCTGCAACATATCCTGAACCACCCTTACCCTGCCTCAACTCTGTCCCCCAGCAAACTAGACTATTCACAGAAGAGAACTTTCCCTGCTTACAAGCTCTGCCTGTTCTGTAAATCTTGAATACCTTTCCCCTTCTCCACTTGTTAAAATCCTAGCCATCTTCATAGCTAAGAGCCATGATTTTTCTCTGCTTACTATGTGTCAGGCATTTATTGTCCTTAGCACATTGCATGCATCATCCTGTGTAATAGCCACCATGACCTAGGAAGTGGGTAGTACCACTATACTTTTTACAGATGGGGATTCTAAAACAAAGAAAAGTAAAGTTGCACCAGGTCACATTGCTAGGGTGTGGGATGGAGTCGAGACTGAAACTCAGGTCTGTGGGTTCCATGGCCAAACCACTGTGCCACCTGCTGCCCTACACATTTCTCAAGCACTATCTTGGCTGTAGTCCCCCTACTGGTTTTCACAGATCACTCCTCATAACTGGAGAGTGAGAGCTATTTTTTCTTCAACTCCATGCCCCCTTGCAGCACCTCACACAGACTCTTTAACATAATGGGGGTTCGATATGTACCTGTTACATTTAACTTACCTGGAGAACAATTCATCACAAAACTTCATGGTCCTGAACAGTAAACTCAGTTCAGAGACCTTGAGCAGTTACAGAAGGCTTCATGTAGAAGTGGAGCCCAGGTGGGCTTTGCTAGCTTGGGTGGATGTGGTAAGTCAGAAGGGGAGGGACACCTACTCTAGGTGTGATGATAATCGAAGTGAAGTCAAGGCAGGAGGAAGGATCCTGGCATATGAGAGGAACTATGAAAAAGGCAGTGCCTAGTAGATATGATGACTTAATGTGCTTTGGGGAAGGATATGAGATTGAACAGACTAAATAGGCTTTATGGATTATGGAACGATTTTAGTGCCAGGCAGAGAAATGTGGGCCTAATGCTTGCAGATGCTTTAGATATTCTGTGACACTGTGTTCCTGATATCCATCTATGTTGTTGTGTGTAGTTTTAGTTCATTCATTTTTAACACTGGGAAAAAAATTTGGGTTTTTTTAAACAGATTTTTACTATTTTGAATTTTGCTGCTATGAATATTTTTGTATGTGTTCCCTAGTGCATATGTACCGTTTCCCCTTGTGTATCTCTAATAGCTGGGTATGCATGCCTTTAACTTTTTGATAAGGCCAAATTTGTTTTCCCAAGTGGTTGTGACAATTTACACTCCACAGCAGTGTGTAAGAGTTTCTGTTTCTCCACATTCTTGTCAATACTTGGTTTGATGATACTTTTAAATTTTTTTCCAACTTGGGGAGTATAGAATGTTAACTCAAATTTTCACTTTCTTTAGAGTAGAAATTGATATTTTGATATAAGAAGTTATTTTTTTATTACTGGTCTTTTCCTCCATGATTTGTGCTTTTAGTGTCTTGTTTAAGAAACTGTTTCCCATCATCAGGTTATAAAGATATTCATCTTTTAAAAGTATTATATTCATAGTTTTATCTTTCACATTTAAGTCTCTAATCCACCTGGAATTTCCATTTAGATGTATGTTTAGAGTGTTCTCTTTTTTTCTACACTCCTTTAATGTTTGGTAAACTATTAAAAGTGATGAAGTCTGGTGTTTAATCTTTGTGGAATTTTTTAACTACTAATAAAATTTCTTTAATGGTTACGGAAACATTTAGGTTTTCTATTTTTTCTTGAGTCAGTTTTATGATTTACATTTTTTCTTAGAATCTATCCATTTCTCCTAAATTTTCCAATGTATTTGCAAACAGTTGTTCATAATATCCTTATATACTTTTTAAATCTCTGTAGCATCTACAGTTATGTTTCCTTTTTATTCCTGATATTGCATATATGTATCCTCTGTTTTTCCACTTGATCAATCTTTATGGAAATTTATAATTTATAAGTCTTTTCCAATGGCCAATATTCAGCTTTGTCAATTCTCTTTATTTCTATTTGTTTCTTGTTTCACTAATTTATGCTTTTATCTTTATTTTCTTCCCTTTGTTTCTCAATTTATCCTGTTATTCTTTTCCTAACTTCTAATATTCAGCCTTTCCTCTTTTCTAACATAAGTATTAAAAACTGAATTTTTCCATAATTATCAATTTTGTTTATCCCACAAATTTTGATATGTAGTATTTTGTTGTCATTCCATTCCCAATTTTTTCTCATTTTTATTATAATTTCTTATTTGACCTATGAGTTACTTAAGTATATTTCTTTCTTTGTCTCATTCTTTGATTAATATTTAATTAATCCAAATTTAGAAGATCAAATTACCCTAAATTTTTATGACATGTGCATAGTTAGTCAAATTTCCTCGGGCATTTAAAATCACAGTTATAAATTCAGTATATCTGCTTTCATCAAACACTTCAAATACCTAAAATTCAGACTTATACATCAAAATCAACAAAAACTTCCTAAATATGTAAATCTAGTAAATTAGATTTATCAGTTTTGCAGTTCTGATTCTTTTAACTATTTTGAATATCTGAAAAACATAGATTAGGCATAATAAAATGCACACAATGTTAGCAGAATTCATTGGTACATACAAGTGTAATTAGTATTTTTGAAAATACCTTTCTTAAGATTATAAAAATTATTCATACAAAAAATGGTACAGAATTGCCTTCCTAAATCAGCTGAGGTTACTCTGTCACCTTGCTACCCCAAGTACACAGAGCAGCAGCATCAAAATCAGCTAAGAATTTGTTAAAAATGCAAATTCCCAGGCCCACCTGAAACCTCCTAAATCAGATCTAACACATTCCTCAGGTAGCTGGTATGCACATCTCAAATGTGAGAAACACTGCTATCCAATACTCAGGACAATAATACAAGTGTGGGAAAGGTAATTATGTGACAACTTTGTATTTTGATAAGCTCCAAGAAACTCAAAACACCTGGGTAGACCTCCCAAGACTAAACCAGGAGCTTTTAGAGTGAGTTCTTTCTGTGCTCAAATTTTGTCTGGCACACCAACTGGGGTTTCAGATGAGATACAACCAATCACTTAAGTTTTCTTTCCTTGCAACATAGGGCTTTCTTGGAAATATCCCATTTGATCTGTATTGTAACCTCCTACTTTAAGACCTAGTGCATCTCAGTGGAATTTTGGACACATGACTCATGCTGCAATTATGCACCCCTTACCTTTCATACTTTTTTTAAAATTTGAAAATATTAAGGGGATACAAATGTTTTTGGTTACATGGATCATTTTTTGTAATGTTTGAGTCCTGGCTATAGGTGTGCCATCACCCAAATAGTGTTCATAGTACCCATTAGGTTGGTTTTGTTTCCCTCCCCTGACCCCCCTCTCCCGTGGTTGCTTTCCACTGAGTTTTATTTCCCTTTGTGCACTTATCTGTTCATCAGTTAGTTCCAATTTATTAGTAATTGCATGTGGTGTTTATTTTTCCATTCTTACTATACTTCACTTAGAATAGTCTCCAGTTCCACCCAGATTGTTGCAAAAGGTATTACTTCATCTTTTTTATGGCTGAGGAGTACTCCATGGTGTACATATACCACATTTTATTAATTCACTCATGAATTGATGGGCACTTGAGTTGATTTCACATCTTTGCAATTGTGAATTGTGCTGCAATAAGCATTCAAGTACAGGTACCTTTTTGATAAAATTACTTCTTTTCCTTTGGGTAAATACCCAGTAGTGGGATTGCTGGATTGAATAGTAGGTCTACTTTTAGTTCATTGAGGATTTTCCACACTGTTTTCCACAGAGGTTGTACTAATTTTCAGTTCCACCAGCAGTGTATAAGCGCTCCTTTCTCTCTGCATCTACGCCAGCAATTATTATTTTTGACCTTTTTCATAAAAGTCATTCTAACTGGCATAAGGTAATATCTAATCATGGTTTTAATTTGTATTTCCCTGATGATTAGTGATGTGGAGCATTTTTTTCATGTTTCTTGACCATTTGTCTTTCTTCTTTTGAAAAGCATCTTTTCATGTCTTTTGCCCACTTCTTAATAGGGTTGTTTGTTTTTTCTTGCTGATTTGCTTGAGTTCTTTGTAAATTCTGGTTATTAGCCCTTTATCAGATGTGTAGCTTGTGAATATTTTCTCCCATTCTGTACGTTGTCTATTTGCTCTGTTGATTATTTCCTTACCTATATAGAAGCCTTTTAGTTTAATCAAATCCCATTTACTATTTTTTTGTTGTTGCCATGAGTGCCATTGAGGTCTTTTTCATAAATTCTTTGCCTAAGCTGATATATAGAGGAGTTTTTCCTATATTTTCTTCTAGAATTCTTATGGTTTCATGCCTTACATTAAGTCTTTTATTCATCTTGAATTAATTTTTGTGAGTGGTGAGAGATAGGGGTCCTGTTTCATTCTTCTGCATGTGGCTATCCAATTTTCCCAGAACCATTTATTGAATAGGGCTTCTTTTTCCCAGTGAACATTGTTGTCTGCTTTGTCAAATATCAGTTGGTTGTAGGTAGATGGTTTTATGTCTGGGTTCTCTGCTGTTCCATTGGTCTATGCCTCTATTTTCGTAATAATACAATGCTGTTTTGGTTACTATAGCCTTGTAATATAGTTTGAAGTCTGATAATGTGATGCCTCCAGTTTTGTTCTTTTTGCTTAAGAGTGCTTTGGCTATTTTGGCTCTTTTCTGTTTCCAAACAAAGTGTAGAATTATTTTTTCTAGATCTGTGAAGTATGACTTTGGTAACTTGATGGGGATTGCATTGAATTTGTAAATAATTTTTGGTAATATGGACATGTTAACAATGTCGATTTTACCTATCCATGAACACAATATGCTTTCTAATTTGTTTGTATCCTCTATGATTTCTTTCCTAAGAGTTTTATAGTTCTCCTTGTAGAGATCTTTCACCTCCTTGGTTAAGTATTAATATTTTCCTAGGTAGTTTATTTCCTTTGTAGTTATTGTGAATGTTATTGAGTCTTTGATTTGACTCTCAGCTTGACTGTTATTAGAATATAAAAATGCTACTGATGTATGTACATTGATTTTGTATCCTGAGGCTGTGCTGAATTTATTCATCAATTCTAGGAGACTCTTGGTCAAATCTTTGGGTTTTTCTAGATACAAAATCATATTGTCAGTAAAGAGCGAAAGTTTGAACTCCTCAAAAATCCTCAATAAAATACTAGTGAACTGAATACAACAGCACATCAAAAAAATAATCCACCAGAACCAAGTGGGCTTCATCCCAGGGATACAAGGATGGTTCAACATACATAAATCAATAAATGTGATTCACCACATAAACAAAAGCAAAAACAAAGACCATATGATTATCTCACTAGATGCAGAAAAAGCATTCAACAAAATCTGGCACCCTTTCATGATAAAAGCCCTCAACAAATTAGGCATAGAAGGAATATATCTCAGAATTATAAAAGCCGTATGTGACAAACCCACAGCCAACATTATACTGAATGGGGAAAAGTTGAAATCATTCACCCTAAGAGCTGGAACAAAACAAGGATGTCCACCATCACCACTCCTATTCAACATAGTGCTGGGAGTCCTAGCCAGGGCAATCAGGCAAGAAAATAATATTAATGGTACACTTTCATACTTCTAATATGTCTCATTGATTCCTATTCTAAGGTGACTTTATTGTCACAAAAGAGGCTGGGAATAGGCTGCAAGAAGGGAAATGGTGGTAGAGCCAGGACTAATGGAAGGCTGTGTCTGGCATCCATCAGAAAGCAGAGGGAAGTTCCAGGCAGTTCCCAGTGGGACATCCCCCTATTCTATTTCCACACTTCCATACCCTAAAAATGCATAGGTGAAAATGGGCAGGCAGAATGAACAGAAATAGCCAGAAGTCAGGCTCCCTTGACTGAGGCTAAAATATTTACTTGACAGAGTCAGCCAGTGTTGACATCTGATTTCCTGTGTCAATTGAGCATGTGTTAGCTGTTGCCTGATAAGAAACATTAATGTCAGTAACAGATTATATTTCCATTTCAGTTGCCCTTTTCACCAATACACAGGAAGTCATATGGCAAGGCCATTAAATTGGTGGCCTAATTGATTGGTATAATTATACTGACTTGAGAAAGAAAAATTAGTTACTGGGAATAAAAAGACACTGTGAAGCAGTATTTCTCGATTATAATCTTGCAGCTGACTCTGACCCTACTATGAATACTTGAACAAATCTCCCTTAATTTCTCTGGACCACAGATTACTTATTCATTGAGCAGGGGAACCAGTTCCAAAACAATCAGTTTTCCAAGTGAGAATTGCAGCCAAAACTTTCTGATTTGAGGCGTGTGCTTCTAGAATATTGTATACCATTTATTAAATAATACTGTGGGTGGCCCAGCACTACTCTCATGACTCTGGGCTAGGCAGCAGAGCTCTTAGAACTTTTTGCTCAGCACAAAAGTTCTAATCTCTCTCTTGCTTCAACCACCCTTAGAAATCAAGAAGAAAAGCTCCTGGAGAATAGTTTAGTGTTGGAAGACTTTAGCAACTGAATAATATGAACGGGAGTCATAGACTCTGGACTCTGCTGCCTGAGTTGGAATCCTTACTCAGCCACTTCCTAACTGCCTCGAATAAGTTAATTAACCTCTTTCTGCCTCAGCTTCCACACCTGTAAAATGAAGCTTATCATAGGAATGATCTCATCCTCATGGGTTGGTGTGAGGATTAAATGAGACAGTACATATAAGAGCATCTGGCATGTGGTAAGCACTCAATTATTATAAGCTATGTTTATGAAAACATTTAAACTCAATATAAAATACAAAATTAAATACTTATTTTGGTATGTTGGTTATCTCAGTATCTTTTAAAAGCGGATTTTTCCATGCACGCCACTAAAAAAATTACTCTTTGGTACTTAATTGTGGTGGCTATCTCACATAACATGAAGAATTCCAGAATTGTTGATCTGGGTTTTCTTACCTGAACTCACTGCCTTGAGAAGAAAACAGCTAGAATATGGCTGACTCCTGACTTTGCCTTTTTCTTTTAACAACAGTAGGACTTTTAATCCTGGTATTTAGAGTAATACCTGTCAATCACCTTTTTTCTAATTAAATTTACCTGGAGTTCATTTTAAAGAAAATAATTTGTTCACTCCAAAGTGGTTGCATATTTATGCTACAATTAGTTAAGAACTCCACAAATGAACCCCTCCCCTTCTGCCCTGTAAAGAAAGGAGAATGCAGTTGAGAGCCTAGAAGATTTCGGAGCAATTAAGCCTAGAAATGCAGGTGTTTGAAACACCTGTTTCTCCCTCCCTCCCACGCCTACTGCCCTGGCCACCCTTCTTCAGTAGGTTAAAATAATTAACTTACCCTATTGGGAGAAAAGCCCCAGAACTGCTAAGGGCAACAAGTCTCCTTTTCTGCCCTTTCTCAGATTAAATGAGAAAAATAAAAAGGTTCATGGGTGGTCTACAGGAGAGGGGGAAAAAAAACTTTCTTCTTCTAAAAAAAAGACAAAACCAAATGACAAGGAAGACATTGTCTCCCTCAGGCAAACTCAGTGGCTTGCTTAAGTTCAGAATTCTACGTTTGTTTTGTGAAAGTGACTGCAGTGTGGTTCAGGAGCATGAAAAAAACCTATTTAAGGGATATTTATGTGAAGAAATAAAGCAATTGGGGAGGATGTGATTTTTGTCTGACCTGCCTTTTGTGAATACCTGCAAAATTTATATTAAATCTCAACAACAGAATCCCTCACAAGGGTAAATTGTGAAAATTTTATTGGGGCTTTTAAAAACGGAATAGTCCATAGCTAGGAAATCAGCAAATTGTTTAAGAAAAGAAAGAAAGAAAGTTCAATGTGGCAATTTGATTCAATTTTGGCCTTTATGTTTTGTGTTTCTCAGTTTTGTTTCCCTGAGTTCTATGAAGACCCTATTGAATACTATTTGGCATATCTAGAAAAGATCATGAAGGTAATTTTGTTTTTATGATGACTGGCACTTTCCCTCTCTATTCAAACACAAATTTAGGAATCTTTTACTATTTTAACTGGAATATGTGTTTTTGGAAGATGTAAGGATGATACAGGCCAGGGAACCTGCTGAAGTTAGGAAACTGGTTCAGTATTTAAGCAAATAGGCATGCATTTATACTTTTCCATTTTTCTAAAAAATAATCTAAAGGCAGTTAGACTCTGGACTTGAATAAAAGCTTTGCGACAATGTCCACATTAAATACACATTGCAGGAAGCCAATGGACGCTGCTAATTCCGTCCACAGTTCTGACCAATATATATATATTTTTATAATGCCTGATGGTTTTAAAAGCATTTTCCCATTTGAGGCAAGGTCTCATAACACCTGTCCTAGAGACAAGGCGACTGAGCGTTGGGTAGAAGCAGCCACGGAGAGGGAAGAGCAGTTCTGACTATGGAGGGAACTTCTAAGGACTTAGCCAACTGGCCATACAGAAAGTGGTGAAACTGGGACTCTTCTTGCAAGACCACCCCCATCCCTCTACCCCAGGTTTTCTCATGCCGGACCGAGTGCTATTTACACCCCCAGCCAGGCCAGGTGAATTCTTCAGTGCCGAACTGCCTCTTCACGAACTAGGGCCGAGGCTCCCTTTTCACTGTGGTGAGCTCCTGAGAGCAGCATTATTTTTAAATGGCCACCAGGTGGCAGAGTAAACCCTGTTCCCAAATCTATTCTAGTGGCTTTAGTCATTAGAAAACGAACGGCTGAAAAATTTCAGTATCAGTTCAAATAAATTTAGCATTCAAGGTTTCATTAAAATATCAGCAATAATAATATTTAGTGTAAAGACTCAAGTCCACTGTCAAACTAAAAGCTGACTTATAACACATGCTGGCTTCTTTTCTTTTTTTTCCTCCGCAAACTAACACAGTTGCAAAGTAAGTTTTTTTTGTTTTTTGTTTTAATTCTGATTTTCTCTTACTTACTATGCTTAGTCGGGGACAAATGCTGGCTTACTACTCGTTTGAGTTCATTTGCTTATTAAGGACATCTTTGTAATAGTTAACTGGGTGTGGCATGAATCCACGAACAGTGGCGCTTTGTCTAGGTCCAGGAATGTCTTTATTAAGCGTTCACAGTTTCCCAATTCCTCCTAGCCTGGCGCGCTGGGGAGGTGCCCACAGGAACTGCTCGAGTTACATTACACGCCTTGGCCATATCCTGAGCTGCTCGAGAGGGGGGTGAATTAGAGAAGACTCCCTCCTCACCATGGCTTTCTTCTCCTTCATAGCATCTCACTTCACAGTGTCAGCATTTAAAGGATCTGTAAACTCTGAGGTTCCCAAACGCCTTTGTTTACCACTTTGTTCAGCTGCTTTCATGCATCCTCCGCAAGAACCAAGAATGATTAAAAGGGGCTTCCATCCAAACATTTCCAGAAAATTTTACTTAAAACACATTCTTGTATATGAATTTTGTACCTGTACATATATCCTCATTTCCATACAGACATGCATTTGCCTTTGCGTACGTGCATATATATTTATATACATCTGTATAAGGGGCACATCTCACTACAATGAATTTCATTATATTTTCCAATTCCCCATATTATCTTGGAATTTTGCTGCCTCAAATATGTTTTAACTAAAGGAAGTAGGTTGTAAGTGATAGGAACTAAGTATGCCACCAACTTGCTATCACTTATAACTTAGGAACTTGAAGATATTTTATATGAAGTTAAATTTTTTGATATGAGATTTGCCACATGTTCATGGGCATCCATAAATCAACTGATTAATAAAAAAGCACCTTGAGAGTGTACATGTCAATATCTATTTATATGTGCTTTATCTTTTTTCAGAAAAACAAAGATTTCAAAAGGACTTGCAGAGTTACAAGTTACAAATATTTTAACACAATTAGCTGTTAAGATTTAATTAAAAATGTGTTAACTGATATTTCTAGCATTACATAATACTTTTTACAAGTTGATACAAATTTCAAATGACCAAATAAAGGTAACGATAATAGTGTGAGTTAGCTGTCTACTTGTGCACATGCCGTCTTTCTCTCTCTCTTTCACCCCAGTCAGTAGCGGAAGAATGGGGCTTAGTTAGCATTTCTTAAATCCTGTAATAACACCATTCTTTTTAAAATGAATTCAAGGGAACCAAACAATACAAGAGAATCCTCTAAGAATGGAACAAATGTGTTGCTGGTAATTTTAGAAGTCATTTTGCCTTTCTCTGAAATTGCAAATTCCATTTCATAAATGCATGAAACTCCTTCTGTGCCCAATTCCCCCATGGACAAGCACGCACACACATTTTACATAGACCCTGAGCCATCGCCTCCAGGGTTATTTATTTACATATTTTTTCCAAGGGGGGGGTGCTATACCTACATAAAATTTGCTTTAAAAATGTGTATTTTTTGTGTGCTTTTCCCGACATCATGTGTTTCTTTATTTTATAGATTCGGTTGAGAGCTGGAAGATATTTTTTCCCCCGTTTCATCCTAAAAGCCTAAGGATCAATGCCAATTGTATACTCAGATATCAAGGCAACTTTTCCAGCTGTGCCCTAACTGTTTTCTATTGTGCTCTCGACCATGTCCTTGGTGTCATTTTTCTGATTTGAGTGAGACCTATGCAAGACATTAATTGTGTCTCATTGCTGGTCCTTGCTCCTCTTTTCAATCTTGGTATGTATGAATGCTCCAAGAGAAATACAACCAATAAACAAAACAGCAGTGTATTCCTCCGTACATTGTTCATTGGGCAAAGAATATGTGAGAAACTCGTATTTGTTAGTGTATTTCAGTGCATTTTGTGGGGCCCTTTACAAAAGCCTGTTGCTCTATTTCCAGCAGTTCTACAGTACTACTTCAGATCTGAATATTGGGATCATTTAACCAAAAGGGCAATAATTATGAATTCTTCCATTAAATATTATAGGACTTTGTGCATCCAGGTCCAATACTAACAGAATAAAAAGTGCTGCTATAGCAAAGCTGGGGAAAATTTAAAATAGAAAAATATAGATGTTGCTAGGATAGTTTCTGAATAATTATTAATAAAGCAACATTTTGGCCTGTGTTATCTACAACCTGGATTCAAAGCAGTCAAAGAAAGAGTAAGCTAGTAGAACCTACATTCAGGTCACATTTAAAGTATTTTCTAAATCTATGGTATAAAAATGCTAATTTTGATTTTAAATTTGATAAACGCTGCTTAATATAGAAGTCATAAGAGAGTAATTACTAAATTAGGTACAAATCACTTATTCAGAGAGTCCTTATAATCTCCAGAGGCAAACCATCACTCTGAGGACCAAACTCTTCAACCATTATGTAGCACTGCCTTAAAAATAACTTACCCTTTTGTTCAGCCAGAGGTACCAGAGATTATAAGAAATGTGAAGTCCATCAGCTGTTAATATTAACTTCAGGCCTGATTAAGAGCTAATATAATTGGAGCACTTTTATCAGAAAGTAATTGCTGGAATAAAATACACATCATATAGCAGAACAAAGTTTTAAGAATTACAGAGAACATTAATTCAAAGCTATGAAATTTTTGGATTCCAACATAATCTTCTAAAATTTGCATATATTTAAACATGTCCACATGACTGGTAGTCCCACATTGTTGGGTATGCAGCGGCAAAGTATAATACTTACTTGACATTTTTTGTGCATCAACATGAAATTATTTTAACTAAAAATTATGTAGGTTTAAGTACATTTCCTGCAGTTTTATTCACTGTGAAAGCACAGAGAATATATTTTGAGTAGAAATAAAAATTCATCCTCAAAGACAACATCATTAAGTGTAAACATCTTTTGACAATTACTAATTGATTTTGGTAACACATTCATTATACAAGAAAAGGTGGGTATTTTGGGGGGCCAATGGCCTGAAATTACACTTTCTTGTATTGAAAAAGGTTAATTAGGAATTGAGCTCAAAGTTAATTTTTTGAAGGTCAGCTGCTATGCTATTGGGTCCTGTGACCCTGTCTCAAGTAATCACAGCATTAACATACAAGTTATAGCTTTCCTTTCACTTGATGACATAATCTCTTTAATTGGTGTCGGGAAGCCTGTATGTGAAAGAACCGTGGAAAACACCTAGAGACTATAATTTTACTCACTCCATTCACAGGGCAAAAGAAACAAGCCTTAAGAATGTACTAGAGACTCATTACAACCCTTAGGCTGTCAACACAAAGCCCTCACGTTTCAACCAAGAGTTTTAGAAATGATCAAGTCTGTTTAGTTCTAACTTTGGCTGGTGAACTATTAACCTTTTCAGAAAAACTGGTGAATGCTACATGTCAGATAATCTTCTATAAGAAAGCTATGAGGGTGGGTAATGTGGTTTAACTGATTAGACATAAATGTGAGAAGATAATATTTGCAAAATTATTGTGTGCTCTCAGAAAGAAACTACTGGAATGAGATTCCCTGCCTCTTAACGTTTCCACAACACTTTACATAATTCTCTTTCATAAATTCTCTTTGACTCATCATGCGGACTTGATACAGTCCATTCTCATTTGGAAGTTTAAATTCACCTTTTATAGGGAGCTGATCTTCCCCGAGGTCAACATTGTTGTGACCCTGTTTTCCCAATGGATTCTGCCTAGTAAAGAAGGAAGCTACTGTGGAGTAGCCCTTGAAATATCCACTATGAAACTTTTGCAAGGGAAAAAGGGAGCAAGGGAATGCTGAAGTTTCAGAATGCTGAGCCCATCAGCATCAGTTTAGCAACTGCTTAATGCCACCAAGGGTAAAAATTGACCCTCTTTCTGTTAAGAAACTAGTTCTGGTTTTAATAAGTGAGTTGGTAGTTAAAACTGCTTAATTTTATTACAACAACAAAATCAAATACCAATGGGCTCTAGAAGGGAACAGCAAATTCATGCAAATCTAAAGCATGAATTCTATTTTGATAAAATTGTTTAATCTCAGAAGCCTCTCTGATGACATATAATGGTGGAGGGCCTGTTGAAAAATTCTAGGCCAATGATACCACAGAATATATTTTAAAAACCTTCCTCAAGCAAAACAAGAAGGGTGAGCTCCTTTGCTTATGGAAGGCTCTCAGTATGCTATTAAAACAGCTCCTGTCTTTATAGCACTGAATACTTCAATTTTGTTACTTTTCCATGTGATTTGTTTAAAAATTAGGAAACCATCCAAACAAGAAGTGCTGTGCCTGGAATGCATTGTGCTGGGTGCCATTAGTAATGTGGCAAAGACAGGGATGTGTCATCCAGCAGAGAGATGAAATCATCATTTAGAACTTGTTTGTCTTTGGTTCTGATATATTAGACTCTCCTTCTTGTGCTTTGTCTCAATACAACTGTGCCCAGAGGGTGTGGGAAGAGATGGGAGTAGAAAGGGCAGACAGGTGGTCATGACTGCAGACAGTACACATGCCTGCCTTCCTGTGACACCTACTAGACAGTGGCAATATTGTGTATTGATATGTCTTTAATCATGTCTCTGTCTCAGTAATACACTGGTCTTTGGGGGTATGTTTTGTGTTCTATATCATCTTGCATTTTTCTGCCCAGATGTACAGTGCACACAGCCAATCAAATACCAGTGTTTCTTCATTATAGGGACATCACAATTTTTACTCTTAAGACTTTTCAAGCCAGAAATTAACTCATTTTGCCCTGTTCTTCAGATTTAGCCATTGCCACAATTTTATTAATAAGAATAATAATGATGTATAAATGCTTTACCTGTTTTCTGCTTTGTTTCATTCTTTGTGCCAATCTGGTGAAGACTTAATAATATCAAGGACTCATTATGTCCAGAAAATTGAAGTATTTTTCTTCTTCAACTACTCCATAAAACCAACAACACGCTTTTCCCACCAGGGTTTTCAATAAAATCTGAACTCTATCATCTAAGTAAAATGATAATTTATACTGGGGAATTTGCATTCTTTCATTACCTGGGGGCTTTCCCCAGGAAGAGGAAATAAAAATCACATATGGTTGCCTGTTAGTGCCACTGCAGATCTAATCACCCCTACAGGATCTATCAATATGTTCTCCACCCTCTTCAAGAAAAGTCCTTAGCCTGATGCAGGGAGCCACTTATAATCTGACACTCACATACTTCTCCAACCTCCAACCTCCTACCGTATTGAACCACCCTCCCCCACTCAAAGCACCATACTTTTTCTCTTTTTAGACTCTAGTGCAATGTTCTCTCTCTTAATAATTCCTCTTTCACCTAGACAATCACTAACCACACATTCTTTAGGCGCTAGCTTTGATGTCATCTCCAGAAAGTCTTACTTGTAAGCATAATAGCTACTTCCCCTACTTTCTGGGTCATATTTCACTCTAAGTGTGCCCTGAAGACCCTGTGCCAAACTCTATCCCAGAACCGTCTACACCATGCTGTAATTGTGTGATATTCCTCTGTTCCTCTTGCAGTCTGGGACTGTGTATTTTTTAATCTCTGAATCCCCGACAACTAGAATAGTGCCTGGCACAGGTAGGTGCCTTGTGAACATTTGTTGAATGCATGTTTCAATAAGAGTATTTTGCTTATCTGTGGAAAGCCATTTATTTTTTGTGAAAATCAGTTAGTATGATAAAATCCCTGAAGTGTAGAAACCCAAACCTATATCTTAATGCTTACTAATGTATTTAAAACTAATTTCAGTATCATTAAAAAATTCATAAATCCAATGATCTGGTTTTAAAACAAGTGTGACCATGCTGGATCAGTTTTCACAAAGACCCCAGCATAATCTTTTTATAGGAAATCAACTTAAGCCCTACACAGGCCACTTTCATTGTGTCCTCTAGATTAAGAAGATGAGTCATTCTGCCCTCTCCTTGTCTCTGCCCCTTCCTCTCATCCAGGTTAAAATTTTAATGGGTGTTTAAACCCACATATTTGAAATGGTGACTGATTTTTGACCAGCAATTTATTGTCTCTTCACAAGAGGGCACAATCAAGAAATCAAAATTATCTCTGCCATTTTTGTCCAGTTGTCATGCAAATCAATGACCATGCAGCCCTTGTGTGCCTTCAGCAAAGCGAGCATTTGTGACAGCAACTCTGAATAGAAGTTTTCCTGTTTACCTTTTTTATCACTTATTTAAGTTCTAAGGAGAGAAACCTGGCCATTTTGTTACAGAATGGGTGTTTTCAATGCAAAGAAAAAAAAAATCACAGTTTTGAGTTTTTACAATGTTTGCCCCTTTTCCCAGCAGGGATGTGTTTTGAGTGCCAGGAGACAAAAAGTGTGGCCTCAACAAGCAGAATTTTAAAAAGAACATCATTTTCATTATGTAGTCAATCTCAATTACAAGCAAATGTTTTCTCTGTGGAGACTCTTCTCCTTTCAGGGCATTATGTGAGCCTCTTTTGTGGATTGAGAGAAAGGATCAGTGGTCAATAGGGAGCAGAGTGCTGTGTACAGTGGATTTTTGTATCCCTCCGTCTCCTACATAATGCGTTTTGTCAGGAGAACAGCCCGCCATCCTGAGCAGATTTGCTGAATTAAAGAGCACAGCAGGGATAGGAAACTTGTTGCTAGGTGACTGACCGCCGCTGCTTGGCGGGTCTGGGCCGAAGGTGACTCTCTGCTTTTCTTCCACTACTTAATCTTGCCTTTTAATCTGCATCTATAATTAACTCTGTTAATGCCACACATCCATTTGTTTCTTCTTTGCTGCACTTCAGGCAACCAATTTGTCATTATTTAGTCTTTTCACTCAAACAACAAACTATTTTTTCTCCATTAGCGTCATATGAGGTGAACTGTTCTGCAGTGCAAAGAAAGATGTAGACCCAGTAGATATTGCCTCACTTCCTGTGAAGATTTGCAAGATCCTTTTTGCTAATCTGAACGGAAAATATATCCTCGAGGAAACACTCCTGTTGTCTATTATATCTATGGCTTGATTGTGGCTAATTGAAATGTTCTTGGTGGCTTTCAATTTCTCTCAGTGGTGACACATATCAACAATTCAAAATTGCTTTCTTTCTCAGAGGTTTATATAATTGTTTCACCTGAAACACACACGTTACCTCCAGTGTCTTTGCAGGACAATGCTCAGTGATTATTATCAGCCCCGGAGGCTGGACTTAGATGTAAGACCTAGGGATGCAAAGAAGTAAGGACTTTGTAGAATTGATTCTAGCAGCAGTATCCAGAATTCAGCCTGGCCAATGTCAGTGGTTCAAGTGTGATGTTGTGCCCAAGGGGAAAATTAAGGTGACTTTAAAGGACCAGGTCTGTGGCACGATTTTCAACACTGTTCCTGGCTGGATGGCTCTATACCTGGCTCTCTGACCTTCTCAGACATTCTGTGTGCTAAGACATAATCTAATAATCCCTACTGATACCATAGGCCTTGACCTGCATTTCTATATTCATTCAGGCAGTCTAGTGTAGTAGTTAAAAGATCTCACCTAGAGACAGACGGCCTGGGTTCAAATCCCAGGTATACCACTTGCATGTTGTTTGTCATGAGGTAACTTAACCTCTCTATGCATTGGTTTCCTCATCTCTAAAATGGTAATAATAACAGTACCTGTCTCATTATGATTGTATGTCTCATATAGGATTAAATGAGTTAATATATATAAAGCAATATGCTTATTAGCTATTATTATTACATTGATAATATGATGAAACAATCATCTAACTCATTTTTTCTGTGTCTTAAGACATGGAAAACTGCATGCCCATCATGAATAAAAAATAATAAAACATGGAGACTAAATAATAACTTTTATTTATGGTTTTCACAGCAGTTTAATCAGATGATCCCATTAATCCTCCAACTCCTCTACTTTGAAAATTCTCAATCTGTGTACTGAGACAGGTTACCATACCAAAGATAGCTTAAATGCATATTTTCCTTAAGAATGCATATTTTGTGTGTACTATAACATTATCTTACAGTTTGGATTTTTAAAAGTGCTCAATCTGACCCATTTAAATTAAGGAAAGGCAGGTTGCACAGGCTTTTATCCCAGACATATTTGGAGAGCATTAAGCTGTAATTAGACTAACTGGGGCTAGTGGGTTGTGATGGCTCTACTTCAGTGGTGCATAAAAGCATCTTGTGTGCAGAGAATTAGGAAGCCAGAATAAGGACCATTAGGATGTCATTTACTACATTTTCATTTGATCAATTTATACTCTTTAATGTGAAGGCCTGGTTTGCATCTTTTATGCAGGTGTTAATTTTTTGCCTTTGACTCTCTTTAATACATGTCTATAAAATGCACCTGTCTACAAATCTATACGTGTGTGATGATGGAGATGAGATTCCGTTGTTGGGGGAAATGGGCCTAGTCCATTGCTCCCTATCACCATCAAACACAACAGGGCAACTAGAAAACTTTTATTTCTGGTGTTCTCAGAATGAGCTAAAAGCCCTAGTTTTTTTATGAAGGGCACTTGAACCTACACAACAAATTGAGCTTGACTTTATTTCAGGATATTTTTTTCCTTATCTTTCCTATTGTCTAGCAATGATAAAGTAATGTATAATAATGTTTGAAGTAGATGGCTCAACTGAGCACTCACTCATATATAATCTCACTTATCTTAAAAATCTTCATAGATAATAAAGGATTCCTATTTTATATTTTCTTTTCTTTTCTTTTCTTTTTTGAGACAAGGTCTCACTCTGTTGCCTGGGCTAGAGTGCAGTGGTGTGATCATAGCTCACTACAACCTCAGACTCCTGGGCTCAAATGATCTTCCCACTTCGGCTTCCCAAAGTGCTAGGATTATAGGTTTGAGCCATAACACTCAGCCAGAACTTCCATTTTATAAGTGAGAAAATGTAAGCCCAGTTGTCTTAGCTGCCCGTGATGATTCAATGAGTCTATAGCAGGAATGCAATGAAGCACAGATACATTTTCCTTTAAGTCATGCTCAAGTAGGGTATAGTAAAATGAGTTGTTTCTCTTCTTTTTGAGACAGGGTAAGTGATGATCTTAACTGAACTTACAGAATTATTTCATACTTTATTTGGACACTTTTATAAGATTTTATCTCCAAATACAGATAATAAAATACGCTTTAAAACTGCAGTCAGTTTGTGAGACTCCAGAGCATGTTTCCTAGTTTGCCAGGTAAAGCATCTTGTGAGAGTGAAGCTCCATGAGGGCAGAGATCATGAAAGGAATCATGTCCTCTAGGTTCCTCAGTATAATCCCAGCATTTAGCACAGTGCTTGGTACATAGTAGGTACCAAGGTGCTCATATCATACCTACTGAACAATAAATTGGTGAGTGAATGAACTAATAAATCAACATATTTAAAAGGAGAAGCTGGTGTCCCTAGGCTTCATTTTTTTCCAGTAGTTTTCTTAAAGTGATTAAAATCTAACTCTTTAAAATAAATTTAAAAGATTGCTATAAACTTGACATTTAATTTTCTCATTTTCATTCCTACTGTCCTCCTTTTTAATAATTTTTTAGCTTTTCAGAGGACTATGTAGAGATTTGATTGCTTATTGGTTTAAAATCATGGAGTAAAGTGAGCTCTGCAATGATAACCTATCAGTTTAATTTCTCTATAGCCACTATAAGATGGAACAGCAATAAGACAGGTAATTTTAGAGCCTTTATACCTATTGCCTTCCCCTGAAGAAAAGCAACTAAAATTTTGAAATGTTTTATTAATATAATAAAAAATTTTAGTCTTACTTTCTAATATTTAGGTGATATGGATCATTAAAAGTGGATAAAAAGCTCAAAATACACATTTAAGCTTGAAAGCATAGGAATTATATATCTTTTCCTTTTTAGCCTAATGATTTTTTAAAGAAATATAACAAATAGTTATATTTTTATACCAGGAACCATTATTAAATTAGTTTTGTCATTCCAATATAATTAGAGAAAATTAGCATCAAATAAAGCTCATTAGCAAACTTTGGTATTTGGTGACTGATTATCTTTGATTTTGCAGCAGAGTCTGTTTTTCATTTATTGCTAAAAATTCACCCTTTGGTTAATAAGTTCTGCTAATTAACATAATATGCATAATGGGAGCTATGCACTAATAGGATTATATTAATATTCCCTTTTCATTTGTTCAAAACCTAACAACACTAATTATTAATCATTTTTCTGCAATAATCCTTTGCAGTTTTTTGGGAAATATATGGATACTTGTTTGGATAAGGCTTTCTATTTTGCTATTTTGCCCATATTTATGTCTGTTTCATGTTAACTTTATTATTTTTAGTATGATTCCATATTGTATAAGTAAAGATTACTTAGATACAAAAAATACAATCAACAGGGAAGATGTTTTTTAATGGTCTTGCATTTAAAAAAATATATCCCTTATAATTTGATTCATCTTATCATATATAATAATATACACTTCAGTCACCTCAGGATCTTGGCGAAAATCAATAAAATTCTAAAAGAATTTGAAAATTATGTTTACCATTGTTCAACTTGGATTAAACAAGTGGTATTCCAACTCAAAGGAATATCTGCAGCATTAAAGGATTTCATACAGCTTTATCACAAATAGAATGATATGCCTATTTGTTCTACTGCCTTCAGTACATAATGCTGGCATATAGTCAAATCAAAAATTCAATTGCCCTTGCCAAATATGTCTCTTTTGGAAAGTTATTTTTAAAAGATATAATTCTGCTTGTTTTTCTTGTGTTTGTGTGATGCTATTTTATAGCTAAGAGACTGTACTAACTTTTTAAAATTACTTCTAACTCTTAGAAAACCTTGCATGCTGATCATTTGATTCAAATAAATAAAATAACTTTTAACTTTAATTTTCTTTTTTGTTTAGTGCTTGGAGTGCTGTATTAAGTGTTTTGGACAAAGCGTAGTGATACATTACTAATACAATGTAAGACAGACTGTGGTCCTATGTAGACTCTGTATAATTCTTTCATTCTTTCCCTCCTTCCCTCAAGAATATTTATTAAGAATCCTCTGTGTGCCAAGCATGTTAAATGCTGAGATCTGAGGTCTCTCTCTCCATATAGAAAGCAGTCTCTCCAGTTATATTTTTTCCTGGGCCTCTTTACAAAATAAATGTATTGTTTTTATAACATTTTCCCCAAGACATTCATAAAACATTGAATAATAAACTTCTTTGGCACAGTGTCAAGTTTATAAAACTTTTTTTTTAGGTGAGAAAATGAGTATGTATTTAGAATGAGAAAATAAATAACAACAAAGTACATATTTTAAAAAGTTGACATAAACCACAAATATCACAAAATCTAGGAATGTAATTTTTAGATTAATTGCCTTAGATGCCTCTATAATACATTTTCCCCTGTATTTTTGTAGGATAATTTTGGAAAACTCCCATCAAGTTTCTTTCATGTATCAGCTATAAAAGATGTATTTGATGTTTGTAGGTTTCTTATAGGTTTGTGGCTATAAATATGAGAATCTAAGAAATTCTATTAATATTTCACATGATTACTATTAAAAATTTCCTCTCAACATGGGCCTCTCCATGGAGCATCTCACAATGTGGCAGCTGGATTCATCAAAGTACACAAGTAAGAGGGGACATGCTAGCAAGATGAAGCCACATGACAAGGGATTGATAGCTACAATATATAAGGAGCTCCAACAACTCAATAGGAAAAAATTAAATAATCTGATTAAAAAATGGATAAAGGATCTGAGTAGACATTCCTTAAAAGAAGACATGCAAATGGCCAACAGGTATATGAAAAAATGCTCAACATCATTAATCATCAGAGAAATGCAAATCAAAACTACAATGAGATATCATCTCACCTCAGTTAAAATGGCTTTTATCAAAAAGACAGCTAATAATGAATGTTGGAGAGGATGTGGAGAAAGGGGAACCCTCATACACCATTGGTGGGAATGTAAATTAGAGCAACCACTAAGGAGAAGAGTATGGAGGTTCCTCAAAAAACTAAAAATAGAACTACCATATGATCCAGCAATCCCACTGTTGGGTATATACATCCAAAGGAAGGGAAATCAGTATATCAAAAAATATCTACACTCTTCACAATAGCCAAGATTTGTAATCAACCATTTAACTGTTCATCAACAGACGAATAGATAAAGAAATTGTAGTACGTGTACACAATGGAATATTATCTAGCCACAAAAAAGAATGAAATCCTGACATTTGCAACAACATGGATGGAACTGGATGGAACATTAAGTGAAATAAGCGGAACAAAGAAAGATAAATCTCATATGTTCTCACTCATATGTGGAAGCTAAATATTAAAACAATTGATCTCATGGAGCCAGAGAGTAGAATGATGGTTATCAGAGGCTGGGAAGGTTAGAGGGGAAAGGGGATAAAGTGGAGATGGTTAATGGGTACAAAAATCTAGTTAGATATAATGAACAATATTTGATAGCACAAAAAAGTGACTATAATCAACAGTAAGTTAGGATATACTTTAAAATAACTAAAAAAGTGGAAATGTTCCTAACACAAAGAAATGATAAATGCCTGAGGTGTTGGGTACTCCAATTACCCTGATTTGATTAATACACATCGTATGCCTCTATTAAAACATCACATGTACCCTATAAAGATATGCAACTATTTAAATAATTTTTAAAAAATTTAAAGACATTTTTTAAAAAGACAAAGCCACAGTCTCTTTTGTAACTTAATCACAGAAGTGACACCCCATCACTATTCAGTTGGAAGGAGTCCCTAGGCCTCACCACATTCGAGGAAGGGATTACAAAGGGAGCATTACACAGGAGGCAGCATCCTTGGGAACCATTGGGAGCTGCCTGTCACAGCGCCATAGGATACTTCTATAAGGTGGTCTCGGCTCTGGCCTTGTACTTTCCTGTCACACACTGGCTGAGCAGGCACAGTGGGCCACAGGAGCATATTGAAAGCCATCCTGACATCATTCTGACATCTATCCACTCCTTAGATAGATACTCAAGTAACTGCAAACCACCTAAACATACCCTATTAAACTCAAAGAAAATATGCCCCCAACTCCTCTGTCCCTCATTTGGATCCTAAAAGTGCCACTGGCCATTCTAACATCACCTCACACAACTGGCTTTAACTGATTGCAGTTAAAAGATCTTATTCTTGCAAATTTTATAAAAGCATAACTGTGTGAATACATCAGAAGAGGTCAAACAACACTTAAGCTTCAGTAGTTCCACTTTAAATTTGCCTTTGAGCAAAAGCCATCATTACTGACTAGGTTGAACCAGAAAAATGTTCCAAAGGAGGTAAAATTTAGAAATTGTCTTGAAGAACAGTTTTTTTCCCCCACTGCACTTAAACCCCTAAAAATCACCATGACTTTTATGTAAGCAAGCCAATAAATCTCTTTCAGAAAGCTAAACAAGTGTCTGGGAATGATTCTAAGATACTCTTGCTTTTTTAGTACTTTAACATATTATATATTTGTTCACGATATGGTAATAGTATCAGATTCCTTACTGATCAGTTAAACCATCAAGAAAGAAAGAAAGAAAGAAAGAAAGAAAGAAAGAAAGAAAGAAAGAA
>VBSM01002121.1:8000869-8046351 GCA_008086735.1 Cheirogaleus medius | reverse complement strand
AACTCTCCCCGTGTCTGGGACAGCTTCCGACATGGGGTGACTGTGGCAATTTTTTAAAATAAGGCAACAATGAAGTTTGCTGCATCAATTGACTCTTCAGGATCTAGAAGCAGAGAAAGTTCATAGACTTGACAGCAAGTATAATCCATAAAATAAAAAATTAATAAATTGAACCATATCCAAATTAAAAACTTTTGCTCTGTGAAAGACTTTGTTAAGAAGATGAAAATAAAAGATATACACTGAGAAAAAATATTTCAAAGCACATATCCAGAAATGGACTAAATCTAGAATATATAAAGAACTCTTAATATTCAACATTTAAAAAAGACTAATTAGAAAATAGATAAAATATTTAAAATGGGCATTTTATTGGAAAGGGTATACAGATGTCAAATAATCACATGAAAACATGCTCAACATCATCAACCATTGGGGAAATGCAAATTAAAACCACATCACTACACACACCTATTGGAGTGGCTAAAACTAAAAAGTGACAACAACAAATGCCGATGAGGATGCAGAGAAACTGATCACTAATATATTGCTGGTGGGAATGTAAAATGATACAACCACTCTGAAAAATATTTTAGCAGTTTTTTTAAAAAAACTAAATATGAAACTATCATATGACAATACCCAGTAATCGAAATATTTTGCATTTATTCCATAGAAATGAAAACTTACATTCACACAAATACTTGTATACAAATGTTCATAGCAGCTTTATTTTTAATGGCCAAAAACTGGTAACAACTCAGATGTCCTTCAATGGGAAAATGGTTAAACAAATTGTGGTACATTCATACCATGAAATAACACTACTCTGCAATAAAAAGAACAAGCTGTTTATAAATTCAACAACTTGGATGAATCCCCAGGAAAATTTGTTGAGTGAAAAAAAATCCATTCCCCAAAAGTTACATGTTGTATGATTCCATTTATATAACATTTTTGAAATGACAAAATTATTGAAATGGAGAACATATGAGTAGTTATCAGAGGTCATGGAGGGGTGGGGTGAGAGTGGCTATAAAAGTTTCACTTTATGATGATGAAACTGCTCCTTATTTTTACTGTACAGTACTGTATCCATATTACTATTGCAGTTATACAAAAGTTTTGCAAGACACTACCATTGGTGGAAACTAGCAAAGGGTACATCAGATCTCTATTATTTCTTACAACTGCATGTGGATCTAAAATTATATCAAAATAAAAAGTTTAATTTATATGCCCACTGTCCCATTAATCCCAGGCCTGAGAATTTATCCCATAGAGATAAAGCTTTCAGAGTATAAAAACATATACAAATTTACTGAATTTGTGTTTAGTGGCAAAACATGGATGCAAAGTGAATAGCCATCAGTTTGATAATGTTAGAATAAGTTATGGTATATAATATGTGTCCACTAAAAGGATAAATTAGAGCTGTACTGGTTGACTTAAAAGGATTTGCAAAAAGTTGAGTAAGAAAATCAAAATGAAGAAAAATATGTGTGGAATGTTATCCCCTTTCTATAAAGTAAATAATGAAAAAAATCCCTATATGTTTGTGAGTATGTGAGTGTATATATATATATATGAATTTATATGATTATTTGAGCATGAAAAAATATGGAAGGATACATGTTAGGCTGTTGATGGAGTTACCTAGGAAGAAAGATGTTGTGGGGACATCAATGTAGTGGAATGGGGAAGAAACGTAGCTTAAAGAAAAAAAGACTGGGCTGAGTGAGAAGATGACCATCTTGACACAGGTAGTATGTGCCTCGTCCATGGAGAGGAAACAGAATAGTAAATAGATTCTCACATTTCAAACAGATCATGTAGAAAAGAACACTAGATTTACCCAGGAAGTGATGGGAAGCACCAAGAGTGGGTGGGGAGAGGGTTCAGGGCAACTTGCCTGGTTGGGGCCTGGCTAAGAGCCATGAGAATCCTGGATTCAAGAAAACAGTAAAAGAAGAGTCCCCAGGGCTCTACCCTCAGATAGACAGATGCATGCAATTGGTTCTATTTCTCTGGAGAACCCTGACTAGACACTGGCCTTGAAAATTAGAATGATATAGCCACAAGCTCCAACATTTAATATATAAGTTCTTTACTGGCCTCAGAAATCAAGTCAAAACACTTCAAGATCCTCTATAAATCAGTCCCACTATATCTATTAAACTCAATTTCCTGCTATTATTCTCCACTCCAATTAGGACTATTCTTTAATTTCCTCCACACATAGTAAATTTGTGATTGCATTTTTCTTTTGCTCATATTATTCCCCTTAACTAGAAAGCTCTCCCTGTCTCTTTTACCAATTCAGTTCAATTCTATTAATTTAACAACTGTTTAATGAAATTCTACTAAAGACTAGCCACTAGAATTAGGCAATAAAAAATGCAAATCTAAAAAGGCATCAATCTTACACTTAAGAATTTTACAATCTATATACCTTTAAAGTTCTAATTCAATTATACCTCCCCAGCAAATCCTTCCTAGGCTTTCCAGTCCATAATGTCCTTTATTTTTCTTAGTTTTTAAAATGCTTGGTCTCTTCTCTACCACAGACCAAATTATAAATTATAGAATTTAACTATAATTATTTTATTGTAATGTGATTTTGTCATTTCCTAAGTTTTGTCTCCTCAACCAAGCTGTAAGTTCCATGAGTGTAAGACTATGTCTGTGTTCTAGCCTTTTACATGCTATCAAAATTTCATGCACACTGTAGATACTTTAAAAACACTTATTTTTATTTTACTTCATTTATCAATACATGATAAACCTAACCATACTGGTGTGCTAGACATTACTTTATTTAAAGTAAAAACAAACCACAGGATCACTGGTTTTCTTAAAGCTAAAAAAAGTTTTGAATCTCTTAATAAACAACAAATAAACCAATTCCAACTTTTTTCTCCTTTCTCATATATAGTTGATATCTTTATTATATTAAAACTACCAAATAATTCAATCATAGGAACAATAAAATAAATACTGATGTGAAAACAAAAACGCCAGCTTTTCAACTAAAATTTTCATCTTTTGACTAGTTGTTGAAAGTTTGGGGGTTTTTTAAATACAAAGTTTTCTTAAATTCATTAGTTAGATCAACCTTCTTCTTAAGAGTTTTGGGAAGATTTAATTTCATACAACTGTGATAATTTGTGGACACGCTAAAGAAGCAAAATAGACCCTTATACAAAATTTGACTTGCATATTAAGACTGATGATGCCACACACACATCCACAATAGGGTATGCAAAGGTTTTCTTCTACTCATATAATGAGACTTTCTGTGGAGAGCAGAGCAGGCCTCCGAAGCTGATCTGAAAATGGCTTAAGAAAGTAGAGAAAGGAGACTGGCTTTGGGTTTCTACAGTTGTTAGGAAGTGAGGTTGGGGTGAGGGTTTCTACACATGGTTTGAATTTCTTACTGGGACTAAAGAAGGGAGCAACCAGGCTTTCTTATCAGCTTGGCCAAGTGTGGAGTAGAAAGGGAAAAAGAAGGGGTGAGGTTTATGATCTGTCAGCAGTCACACATCAAATTATGAAGTCAAACTCTTTATTACTTGATAACTCAATACAACTAATTTTAAAAGCACAAAATACAAAGATATTGATCAATATGCTTATATAATTTCATCAAATTTTAAATATTTCATTTAAGCTATATCTAATTAATTGATGAATACTAAATATAAAATATAAAGATGAAATTAATTTTGATTAAAGACAGAAAATATTTTAAATGTTCTTCAAAAAAGGTTTAAGCAAAAAAAATACATTAACAGGATCACCACTGATATAACAATTCAATTTTTAAAAATTTTCTAGCCCTTCACACTTAATTTTCATCCATTAAAGATATTAGCATAACTGGTGAAATTAGAATTTTACTACTTGTTGTATTAGAAGAAAATAACACAGACTTTCTTCACTATTAATGACATAAATTCTTTGAAATTATTAGAGTACTGCAGCAGTGAAGCATAAATGAAACACAGTAATTTTAAAAGATTTTTTAGTAGCTAAAGTATATCTCAGCACTAATTCTGCACAGTTACTACTAAAAAGTCTTCTGGCCTGGCAGAATTCTTGTTCTTATCAAAGCACCTATAATGCTACCAGAATGAAACTTATGATTTAAAGTGAAGATTTATGAAAAAAGCATCAAATTCTATTAAGATTAATAATAGGTCTACCTGAACATGCCTTGCCAAATCAAAACCAAAATAAATAAGGATTAGCTAATGCTACAAATAAAAACAAAATATTCAATATTTCAATATTTCAGTAAATATAATCAAATAATATAACTATGGTAACCCATTATTGTTTTAATCAACAAAAAAGTAGATAGTCTTCATGTTTAAAGTAATAATGTAAATTTATGCCCTCAAACATTACAGAGCTGTAAAATAATTCAAGAAATTAACAACTAGTTCAAAAAAAAGTAAACTGCGTTGTATTTTGTGAGGAAGATGAAAAGCCTTTTAAAGAAGAAGAAGGTGTCGAATTTTCATCCTGTTCAAATGAAAATGGAAAACTAAAATCATCTTTTCCAGCACCAAATGCATGAGTTGAAGTGACTGATGGAAAAGAAAATGTAAATGCATCTTCTTCTGGTTTCTCAAGTAAGTTTCCTAAGGAAGATAAATATTATAATATGTTATTCATGTTATATAAAATTTATATAACCTACTGAATTGCAGTATATTGCATATAATAGAGTAACATTGAATCATTTATCTATTTAGTATTTATTAAATAATTGTATTGCTCTTAAGTGCAAGGCTGTACTGTACTCAGTATTATTAAGGTTAAAACAGACTCAAACTTAAACCCTATTTTCAAGTAATTTGAACTCAAATATATAAAGAACTAGTATATAAGGTAGAAAGTAGGGTAAAACACCTCAAATGAAAAGAATAGCACAGAGGCACAAAAATAGACATGCAGAGAAGTATCAGGCCAGGGTAACAGAAATCAATTTAGCTTATCAGGAGCACTGAAAAATTAATAAACATGTATTAAATGGAAATCAATCATGATGAGCTTGGAAACATTGTTGAATGTCCCGTTACAGAATCTAGACTTTATTTAATAGGTAACAGGAAGCCATTAAGGATTTTCAAGCAGAAATACGACATGATTTGAACTGCCTTATAAGGATTACTCAGGAGAGAATGTGTAGAAAGGCTGGACAGGAGAGTTTAGAAATGGGGATAACCAAAAAGAAAAAAAGTTTATTTTCCAGCAAAGAGATGATGAAACCCTGATCTTACCTACAATCATAGCAATAGGAACGGAGAAAAAAAATGCTATATCTGAGAGACACTACATAAGTCAAATTATTATTCAACTATTATTTATTCAGTAACTACAATATACTGTTCATGGCATTTTCAAGGAAATTGACATAACAGTGAAAAGATTTCTAAAGTTTTAAAAGGAATTTATAAAATCAACTGTACATGTAGAAGTTTAGGTTGATGACTCCTAGAATTTCCATTAAGGAAAAACATTGTTTTTCATTTATCATAGTATTTAAAACTATAAATACAAAAATATATTTTCAATATCTTAATTATAATTTAAAATCAATCATCATTAAACAATTTCAAATCTATAGTAATCCAAAGACTTACTTGAAACAAATCTTTTTAAAGTACTTATGCTTTTTGAATGGAGAACTAAT
This sequence comes from Cheirogaleus medius, assembly GCA_008086735.1. Taxonomy (NCBI): domain Eukaryota; kingdom Metazoa; phylum Chordata; class Mammalia; order Primates; family Cheirogaleidae; genus Cheirogaleus; species Cheirogaleus medius. Next base: position 8,040,650 of record VBSM01002121.1, on the reverse strand, counting down.
CAACTAGTACATTAAGCAAAATTGTTCACTTTGTGTCACTTTGAAATTTTCATATGTTTTAAAACATTTCACTTATTTCACCCTAAATAGAGCTGAGCCAACCAGCAGTAAGATGGATGGATGGATAGATGAATGGACAGATGGGTGAATGGATGGACAGGTGGATAGATTGACAGGCAGACAGACTGATTACCAGATACTCATGTTCTTTCTCTCTCTCCCTTTTTCACTTTATTTTTCCACATGTGTATTTTTCAGTACACATCCATAAGACTTAAAAAAAGGAAAAAAGGCATAATGTTGACACAGATCCAGAAAGAACTAAAATCATGAATCTCTCTTTGGATATATTAATCTGATTTTTTTTTCAGAAGAAGTTCATATGAGGTCTTCATAAAATGCCTATGCTCATCATAAATAAAATAACAGATTACTATGAAAGACAGCATTATAGGTGCTGTGGGGAATTCAAAGATGAATAAGAGTCCCTTCCCTCAAAAAACCTGTGATCTGGAGGAGATTTTATATATTTTCATGAGTAACTAATGATAGAAGGTAGAATGTAAATAAGTGTGAAAAAGAAGAGACATTCAGAAAAGTGAGGGAGAGATCTTTTTTCAAATAGAAGTTTGAGTGGGTAAATAAAAGGTTTTATGGAAGAGTACTTGGTCAGTCTTGAAAGATATAAAGAGACAGAAGTTGGGGATTGTAAGAAGAAAAAAGCAGGTAAGAAAGTGTAGGCATATTTGAGATACACTGTGTTCTTCGGTGGCCAAAGCACAGGTTATTCTTATAAGAGAAAAGGCTTAAAGGGTAGGTTGGGGGATGAGGAGAAGTTGGTTAATGGGTACAAAGGTACAGTTAGACAGAAGGAATAAGTTCTAATGTTCAATGGCACAGCAGGGCAACTATAGTTTACAAGAATTTATAGTACATTTCAAAATAGCTAGAAGAGAAGACTTGCAGTGTTCTCAACACAAATAAATGACAAATGTTTGAGGTGACATACCCAATTACCCAATATCCCAATTACCCTGATTTGATTATTACACACTGTATGCAGGTATCAAAATATCACCTATACCCCATATAACTATTATGTATCAATTTTTTAAAAAGGTTGTTGGAGCTAGGTTAGAAAAGTAGGAGCATAATTTGATAGTTAATGGGGAGTCACTGAAGGTATCCGGGGATTAGGGAAGTGACATGGCCAACATTATGCATAAGGAAGATTAATCAAGCTGTGATCTATAGGCAAGCTGAGAGGATGAAAAGACCAATTAGGATGTTACTGTTATAGCCCATGTGAACAGCAATAAGACTTTGAAATATAATGGTTTCAATAAAAATGTAAAAGAAAAAGAAATATTTCAGAGAGAAAACTGATAAAACTTGATAACTAGCTGAATGTAGTCACAGTCAGAGAGAAGTTAAAATTATCACTGATGTTCTGAATCTCAGCAACTAGAACAATGAGGATACCATTCAGAAGGAGAACAAGTTTGATTTAAGATATGCTGTGTTTTCGATGTCAAGGGATGTCTTAGATATAAAGAGATTTCAATTATACAATCAGAAATAAGGTCCTAGAATTTAGAAGTCAGTGCAGAAAGATTTGGTCATCACCTGCATTTATTATATTTGAAAGCACCAAAATGAATGAGTGTCAAATGAATGAAAGTGTCAAAGAAGAGAATGTAAATAGATTTTAAATCTAAATTTAAAATTTTAGATTTAAAATTTAATGAATGTCTACAATTGGTGGATTCATTCTGGTCTCATAGCATTAAATGCCATTTATAAAAATTCCAAAATCTATATCTCCATCCTATTGAGTTCAAGATTTACATATAATTTCCTACTTCACTCTCACTTATATATCTAACAAATAGGCTTTTCAATTATAACTCCTCCAAAGTTAAAAACCTATCTCCTTCCAATTTCAGATTAACTTCTCCTACAACCCTCTCATATTTCAATAAATGGCATAGCTATTTATGTCAAAACTTCAACATTATCCTTGTTTCTTTCTCTCAATCTTTATATTCAGTCCATAGGCAAATTTTCCTAGTTCTATCTTCATAAAACTATAACCAAAATCAGATATCTTCTCACTACTTCTGTTGCCATCAATTCTCACATATATCATTTTAATAGCTTCCTAATCTATCTCCTGTTTTTCCTCTCGTTTCCATTACAGTCTGCTCTCCATATAGCAGCCAGAGTAATTCTTTAAAAACCTGTCAGATCATTTCAGTTCTTTGCTCAAAACCTTCCAATGGCTTCTCGTCTCACTCAGGAAAAAACTCCAAAGTCCTAATTGTCTACCTGTCCCACATGATTTGCTCCCCTTCCGCCTCTCTGATTTAATCTCCCACAAGTTTCTCTTCCTTATTCTATTCCAATCATACCAATTTACCTACTGCTCAATGAACAGACTGAGTATGTTCTTTTGCCTGGAACACTTTCCTCAAGTAGCTTGTATCTGTGCCTCCTTCAGGTCTCTGCTCAAATGTTGTCTTTGCCTTCTCTGACGCCCTTGCAACACAGCAACCACCTTCCCAATCCAAGTACTCCCAATTCCCCCAACTCAGCTTTACTTTTCATCATGTTATTTATTACCAACAGTAAGTAGACAATTAACATCAAGCCTGGGCTGATTCAGGCCCACCTGGAAGAAGGACCTTGGAGTCTGACTTCTCACAGCACTGTTTTCTTAGAAAATACAGAATTAAGGTAAATGTAGAATGTTGTGTTTGCCTAGTCTGCTGTGTGGGACTGCACCTGAATTAGAAGAGCTATGAGTCAGTACACAGGCCTTGAGCCTCCCAACTAGAATCATATAAAACTGTGGTGACCAACCCCCAGGACACCGACCAGTACTGGTCCATGGCTTGTTAGGAACCGGGCTGCACAGCAGGAGGTGAGCAGCAGGTAAGTGAGCTTGAAGCTTCATCTGTATTTATAGTCACTCCCCATCACTTGCATCACCATATAAGTTCCACCTCCTGTCAGATCAGCAGCATTAGATTATCATACGAGCACGAATTGCGAATCCTACTCTAAACTGCGCATACAAGGGATCTAGGTTGCACACTCCTTATGAGAATCTAATGCCTAATGATCTGAGGTGGAGCTGAGGTGGTGATACTAGCGCTGGGGAATGGCTACAAATACGGATTATCATTAGCAGAGAGGTTTTATTGAATAAATGTAATGTGCTCGAATCATCCCGAAACTATCCCCCATTTCCCCCAAATGGAAAAATTGTCTTCCATGAAACCAGTCCCTAGTGCCAAAAAGGTTGAGGACCACTGATATAAAAGACTGGTGGGAAACTGAGGCTACAGCTCTTGTATGTCAAGGTGACCTACATGCACCATACCTCTTATCCATAGCAACCTGACATGTTCCACGTGGGTGAGGTGGCAAAAGAAAGCTTATTACTATATTTAGGTAGTTGGTGGGCCCCTCAATGAGACAAAGATGATGTACTTCCTGTTATCTCCTATCCTGTACCTTTCTATAAAGTAAAGAAATTATAATATTAGATTAAAAATTATAACATGTGAATCTGACTGCCAATTCAAACCCATAACAACTGTTTAGTGCACTGACATATTATACATTGATTTCTTTGTCTATTTTCAATTTCTCCCACTAGAACATAAACCCTATGAGAACTCTGCATTTTTGACCACTGTTATATCTCCAGAGCCTAAAGCAGTACCTGATATAAAATATAATACATATACATATTAATATTTATATGTTGAATGAATTAACTAATCAAGGGAAAATGAACAAAGAGGATCCAAAAAAAATCCTCAGGGAGAAAGGATAAAATCCGAAAATTCCAGAAAGAAGATGGAAATAATCAACCATATCAAATGCTGCAAAGAGACTGAATATGATAATAAATACAAGATACCCATAATGTTTGATAATTGGGAAGTCATTAGTAATCTCAGAGAAAGCAAGTTTTGGTATAGTAGTGAGAGATACAGCTAAATTGCTAAAAATAAAAATGATCAGTGTATGGTATAAAAGTAACAGTAGTTTTTAAAGAATAAACTGAGCATCTAAGAAAGTCACTTAGAGAAACTAAATACTATACTAAGGGGGAAAGTTAGCATGTTTTTAAATGTAGCAAACTTCAAATCACTCACCAATTTCTTGTTGTGATGACAGAGGATTTAGATTTTCTGAAGAATAATGTTCATCAAGCTGGAAAATAATTTCCATTAAATATTACTTGTGACATCAGTGGAACAGTATATATAGTATTTATATTTGAATCTCAAGCCTAGTTACTCTAATACACAGAATGACAGCAGACATGTAGTAACTTTTTATATAATACACTATTGTACTTAAGTAGAGATCTACCAGTACCTTTGAAATCTGTCATTTATTTATATTAAAGTAAAGCCTATTGATTAGATTCTAGTAATAGATAAAATATTAATAGGCAATATACATTGTACTAAGGATATTTACTACTTTAGAATCTTAATATCACCTAAAATTCTGAATTTTTGCTTTATTCTGAAGGCCTTTAGCAAATCAGGTTCTTGGTATTGCTTTTCTGTCTTTAAAAGTAATAGGAAGTTGATAGCTTCATGTCAGTTTAGATCAAGTTTTGCTGCAAGAGTCTATTTACTTAGTAAGACAGACTTTTAAAAAATGGGATCATGACAATATAGTTTTCTTTCCTCTTTTCTCTCAATATTGCACTGTGAGCATTTTTACATGTCATTATATTTTAAAACATGACTCTTTCATGGCAGTATAATATTCCTGAACATAGATGTAAGATACGGTTGCAATCATTCTTTTATTTGTTACATTTAGGTTGTCCCAACTTTCTTTTCCTAATGTAAAAACCACACTTGAATAAACACTGTTATGCACAGATTTACATTTCTTTGACAATTAATAAGGAAAGCTGTTTCCCATAGATTTTATAAGTCATTTGAATTTCTTTTTCAGTGAATTATCTATTGACCAAATGGACTTTGCCCATTCCTCTATTGAGTAATTTTTTTCTTATTGGCACATGTAAGTTCTTTATATGCTAAAGATGTTAATTAATTCCTTGTAATATTATTGCAAATACTTTATACTGCTTTATCATTTTGCCTTTATAATTTTTTATATATAGAAGTTTAGATTTTATATGTAATTGACCCAACTTTTTTTTCCTTTTGGTTCTTCTACTGTTTTCATGCTTGAAGAATCCTTCTTCATAAGGTCTGGTAAATATTAACCTGTATTTCCTCTGAAATATTTTATGGCTAACTTTTTTCACATAATTTAATGCATCTGTAACTTCTATTGGTGTACATTGTAAGATGAGTGCCTAATTTGCCCCTACTAATTTGTAGTCCTATCTTTATCACATTCTAAATTCTTTTGTTTCAAGACTTTCTAGCCCATACCATTGATCAGTCCACCAATTCTTAAATCTACTATCACACCATTTTGATTACTCTAGGTTTATAGGATGTTTTAATATGTAGAGAATGAAGCTCCTCTTGCCAATCTATTTCATAATATTTAGGATTTATAATGACATCCTTTCTTTCATTCCTAATATGGGGGGTTTATCGATTTTGTCAATTTTTATAGGCAGAAAAGCAAAACCAACTTTGACTTTGTTAATTTTCTCTATTGTTTTACTATTTCATTGATTTCTTTTCTTGTTCTTCTTATTTCTTCATTATACTTACTTTAGGTTTGCTTTGTTCTTCTTTTTCTAGATTCTCAAGGTGAAACATTAGGTCATTGATTTTAGACCTTTCTTCTTTTCTATTAATTATTTAAATTATTATTTTTTATCTCTCTTCCCTAAGAAAGTTACTGATTACTTTGCCAATCTCCTTCCCCAACTCCACCACCACAAAAACAAATCAAAAACAAATTCAAGATAAATAATCTTGCCAGGATCCAATTAGATTTGAATTAGATTACATTTATAAATTATTTGGGGAAGAAATTTATCTTTATAGTATTTTCTTCCTATATAAGTACTTCATATATCTATATATTCATTGCTTTTTTTCAGTAGTTTTATAATTTTCTTTATTTGAAATGTGCATGTTTCCTATTAAGGTTATATACCTGTATTTTGTATTCATGTTATTATTGTAAATGAGAATTAAGTACCTGTAGTCTACTTTTTCATACCCAGCACACTCTTTCTAGGAGTTACTTTTTTTTTTAAATAAGCATTTAAATAAAAATTGAGACAAAAGTTGAAGACATGAAATACCATAAAATGTATAGTATTATATTATCCATCAATAAATTTGTAATTTTGACAACTTAATATTAATATCATTAGGGGATATAGGAATAAAATATTCTGATCCACATAAAATTGGCTAAATGTGACTAAATGAGCAATAACAATATAATTCTTTTATTACATTGATACTTATATACCCTTATTATGGGTTGGTACTTTTTAAAATGCTTTATGTGTATAAACTCATTTAATATGCATAAACCCTTTGGTAATATTTATTATTATTTTCAATTTAGTTACCCAAAATCCCACATCCAGTACATACCCAAGTAGTCTGGCTTCAGAGTCTAGTTTTAACCACTACACTGTATTGTCTCTACTTTTCAAATAAAGCATATCTTAATTTTTGGTTTTAGTTGTGAAATAAAAAAATAAGCACTTTATCATGATTTATATCACTGAACAGTAGACATTAATATTAGAAGGTCTTTTAAAATTAATATCAGATCTTTTAAAATCAACCAGTGATAATGTTACCATGTACACAAATGTAGTTGGAAAGACCAATTTATAATGTGGAACATTTTTTATTTGAGAATATGTAAAGTTTGTTTAGAAGTTAGAAATATTAACTATAAAGCCAAATTCATTTTTAAAATGCATTTAACTGCAATTTAAATTATACCTATCCTGAATGGATGTCAACCTGGGACATCTGAAGTTGAAAATAAGAATATACTCAAAGTTCCAGTGCACAGTTTTTAGAAATAAAACTTCAGCTTCTCATATTACCTGATCTGATGAGTTTTCTGTATCAAATATAGAAGAATCAAATAAATTTAATCCAGGTGATCTAGAAGTATAACTCATAAGAAAAGAAAATCCAGGAGATTCCTTTTGTGTTTGAACTTCAGGTGCTGCATTTCTATTTCTGTTACTGAGAAATAAAAAAAATCATCAAAATGGTAAGATTCCATTATTAAACACTGCAAACTGGTAAGTACCATAAGCAAGAGCATAGAGGTGATAATTAGCATAGTAAGGAAAGGTAGGAAATAGTTATTGAAGTGACAAACCTGTGGATAAAGGATGGTTTGGGCTAGGGAATAATGTTAAATAAAGTGGAATGACCAATTCTGGAATAATGATTATGAATACTTACTGAGAATACACTGTCTGGCTCTATTCTAGGTGTTTCCATAGGCATAACTTACTTATTCCTCACAATAACCCTATGATATAGGTACTATTACCTCCATTTTACAGTAGAGGATTTTGAAGCATAGTAATGTTAAATGACTTGCTCAAAAGAATATTAAATGCCAAAGTTGAGATTTGAATGCAGCAATCCAAACTCAAAGTCCAAGCTCTTAACTCTGACACTAAACCATCTTCTAGATCTTGAAAGCCAGTCAAAGATTCTAGTCTTGAGGAGAAGGCAGCCATTACAGAGTGTTGTATAAGGGAGTAAAACTATAAAATGATCTAGGAAAAAGAATTAGATAATACAGTATATAATACAGTAGTTAAATCCATAGACTCTAGGGCTAGAACTGCCTGGGTCTAAATCTCAACTTTAATGTTGACTAGTTGTATCACCTGTCATTCTGTTTCCCTATCTATAAAATCAGGATAATAATATACCTACACCTCATAAAGTGGTCATGAATATTAAATGAACAATATTTATAAAATTCCTAGTGCAGTGGCTTGCACAGAGTGCTACATGTTTGTTAAATATAATAGAAGTCTGACAATACTGCCATAATTATCTCTATGACCATGAACTATCTCTATGACCATTAACTTTTCATATCATAGTTTTCTCATTCATGGAGAGAGGTTTTAGCATATGATTTCACATTCTTTTATAGTTCTCAGATTTGATGATGAGTTCCACTTTGAACATGCTTAGCTTAAGTCAAGAGCATGACATTCATATATAAAACTCTTGCTAGCAATTTAAAATACAAAAATAGAAATTCATAAAGCAAATCCTACTTGATCTAAACAAAATGATAAACAGCAACACTGTAATAGCTGGAGACTTCAACACCCCTCTGACAGAACAGGATAGATCCCCCAAACAGAAAATAAACAAAGAAACAATTAGACTTAAACGGAACTCTAGAACAAATGGGGCTGACTGACATTTATACAACATTCTACCCAAAAACCACTGAATATATGTTTTTCTCATCAGCTCATGGGACATTCTCTAAGATTGACCATATCCTACGTCACAAAGCATATCTCAAAAAAATTGAAAAAATAGAAATTATACCATGCATCTTCTCAGACCATAGTGGAATATAATTAGAAGTCAACTCCAACAGAAATTCTTATCTCTACACAAAGTCATGGAAACTAAATAACCTTCTGCTGAATGATTATTGCATTAAGGAGGAAATCAAGATGGAAATCAAAAGATTCTTTGAACTAAATAATAAAGGAGACACAAGTTATCAAAATCTGTGGGACACAGCTAAAGCAGTCCTGAGAGAAAAATTTATATCCATAAATGCCTACATCAAAAAGACAGAAAGATCACAAATAAACAATCTAATGAATCATCTCAAAGAACTGGAAAAAGATGAGCAAATTGACTCCAAACCCAGCAGAAGAAAAAACATAACAAAGATCACAGCAGAACTAAATGAAAGTGATAACCAAAAAACTATACAGAAGATTAATAAAACAAAAAGTTGGTTCTTTGAAAAAATAAACAAAATAGACACACCTCTTGCTAGATTAATGAGAATTAGAAAAGAAAGGACTCTAATAAGCTCCATCAGGAATGAAAAAAGAGAAATTACAACTAATGCCACAGAAATACAAAATATAATCTATGAATACTATAAAAACATCTATGCACATAAACTTGAAAATGTGGAAGAAATGGACAAATTCTTAGAAACACACAGCCTCCCTAGGCTCAATCAGGAAGAAATAGAATTCCTGAACAGACCAACATCAAGTACCAAAATTGAAGCAGCAATAAAAAACCTATAAAGAAAAGTCCCAGACCAGATGGTTTCACACCTGAATTTTACCAGAGCTACAAAGAAGAACTGGTGAAATTATTCCACAATATCGAGAAGAAAGGAATCCTCCCCAACACATTTTATGAAGCCAAAATCACCCTAATACCAAAACCAGAAAAGAATGCAACAAAAAAAAGAAAACTATAGACCAATATAGCTTATGAATATAGATGCAAAAATTCTCAACAAAATCCTAGCTAACCAAATTCAGGTGCCTATCAAAAAAATAATCCATCATGACCAACTGGGCTTCATCCCAGAGATGCAGGGATGGTTCAACATATGCAAATCTATAAATGTAATTCACCACATAAATATAAACAAAAACAAAGACTATATAATCCTCTCAGTAGATGCAGAAAAAGCATTCAACAAAATTTAGCACCCTTTTATGATAAGAACGCTTAACAAAATAGGCAAGATGGAAATTATACAAGCCATAAATGACAAACCCACAGCCAACTGAAGGGGGAAAAACTGAAAGCATTCCCACTTAGAACTGGAAGCAGATAAGGTTGCCCTCTATCACTGCTTCTATTCAACATAGTGCTGGAAGTCCTAGCCAGAGCAAACAGACAAGAGAAGGAAATCAAGGGAATCCAAATGGGGGCAGAAGAGGTCAAACTATTGCTCTTTGCTGATGATATGATCTTATATCTAGAAAACCCTAAAGATTCTGCCATGAGACCACTGGAATTGATTAACAAATTCAGCCAAGTTTCAGGTTCCAAAATCAATGTACAGAAATCAGTAGCATTCCTACACGCCAACAACAGTCAAACTGAGAGCCAAATCAAAGACTTGATACCCTTCACAATAGCAACAAAGAAAATAAAACACTTAGGAATAGATTTAACTAAGGAGGTAAAAGACCTCTACAGGGAGAACTACGAAACACTGAGGAAGGAAATAGCAGAGGACGTAAACAGTGGAAAACCATACCATGCTCATGGGTCGGCAGAATCAACATTGTTAAAATGTCTATACTACCCAAAGTGATCTACAGATTCAACACAATCCCTATTAAAATACCAACATCATTTTGCGCAGATCTAGAAAAAATGATTCTACGCTTCGTATGGAACCAGAGAAGACCCCGTATAGCTAAAGCAATCTTAAGCAACAAGAACAAATTGGGAGGCATCAATTTACCAGACTCCAAGCTATACTACAAGGCTATAGTAACTAAAACAGCAATGCGCAGGCACAAGAACAGAGACATAGACCAATGGAATAGAACTGAGAACCCAGATATAAAACCATCCTCATATAGCCATCTAATCTTTGACAAAGCAACAAAACATACACTGGGGAAAAGAATCTTTTCTCAATAAATGGTGCTGGGAAAATTGGATAGCCACATGTAGAAGACTGAATCAGGATCTGCACCTTTCACCTCTCACAAAAATCAATTCATAGTGCACAACAGACTTGAACCTAAGGCATGAAACTGTAAGAATTCTAGAAGAAAATGTTGGAAAAACTCTTATAGACATTGGCATAGGCAAAGAATTTATGAAGAAGACCCCACAGGCAATCACAGCAACAACAAAAATAAATGGATGGGTCCTGATCAAATTAAAAAGCTTCTGAACAGCCAAGGAAACTATTACAAGAGCAAACAGACAACCTACAGAATGGTAGAAAATAGTCACATGTTACATATCTGATAAAGGGCCGATAACTAGGATCTATATAGAACTCCGGAAAATCAGGAAGAAAAAAAATCAAACAACCCTATCAAAAAGTGGGGAAAGAACATGAACAGAAACTTTTCAAAAGAAGATAGGCTAACAAACATATGAAAAAATGCTCAACATCTCTAATCATCAGGGAAATGCAAACCAGAACCACAATGAGATATCACTTATCTCCAGTGAGAATGGCCTTTACCAAAAAGTCCCAAAACAATAAATGTTGGCATAGTTGCAGAGAGATAGGAACACTCATATACTGCTGGTGAGACTGCAAACTAGTACAACCTGTGAAAAGCAATATGGAGATACATCAAAGAGATAAAAGTAGAACTACCATTTGATCCAGCATTCCCATTACTGGTCATCTACCCAAAAGAACAAAAGACATTCTTTCTATAAGAAAAGACATCTGCACTACAATGTATATAGCAGCACAATTCACAATTGCAAAGATGTGGAGACAATCCAGGTGCCCATGAACACATGAGTGGATTAACAAAATTTGGCATATGTATATCATGGAGTCCTATTCAGCCACAAAAAACAGTGGTGATACAGCACCTCTTGTATTACCATGGATAGAGCTGGAACCCATTCCAAGTGAAGTATCCCAAGAATGGAAAAACAAGCACCTCATGTACTCACTATCAAATTGGTTTTAAATGATCAACACTTAGTGCACATTTAGTAATAACATTCATCAAGTGTCAGGCAAATGAGAACGGGGAGGATGGGAAGGGTATATACACACTTAATGGGAGCAGTGCGCACCATGTGGGGGATGGACACGCTTGAAGCTCTGACTCGAGTGGGGCAAAGGCAATATACGTAACCTAAACATTTGTACCCCCATAATATGCTGAAATTTAAAAAAATACAGAAGTAGAATATAGGTGAGAGATCCCTGATGAAGTGAAATCTGTTTGACATATGTTTTAGAGGAATCTCAGGGTTCAGTGTTAAGGAAGAGAATGAACCAAACAAAACAAAGTTAAACGTAGCACTGTTTTCTTGGCTGCAAATTACAAATCTGTTGTTTCCAAAGTTAAAAAATCTTGTTAGATAAATTTATGCCTGAAGAATTTACCCATCATAATGGCAATTCTTGCTTCAGATACTATAATATATGGAAAAATGACTGCTAAACATTATTTAATGATAAGTGCACAATCTATATGTGACAGTAGCTTTTTTTAAATTTCAAAGTATTAAGGGAGTACAAATGTTTTGGTTACATGAATTGCTTTTGTGCCATTTGAGTCAAAGATATAAGTGTGCCCATCATTAAGATAGAGTGCATTGTACCTGTTAGGTGTGAATTTATCCGTCCCTTCCTCCCCTCTCCCACTTACTTGTTTTCTGCAGAGTTTTACTACCATATGTGCACATGAGTGTTGATCAATTAGTTCCAGTTTCATAGTGAGTACATGTGGTGTTTGTTTTTCCCATTCTTGTGATACTCTGCTTAGCTCGATGTTTTTAATTTTTCCATAAATTTTTTATCCTTTGGAAAATCTTAAATCTATATACTATTGCATTGGAAAAGTACTTGGGAATCTATGCCATCTTCAGCTAAATTTTGCAGGAAAATTGGGGAGGAGAGTCTATGAAATAAGAAGAGAATGTTAATAATTGTTCAAACAGGATGGTGGGGTACATGGAGGTTCATTATACTAGTTTTTCTTTCCTTCGACTGTCTGAAATACTACATAATAAAAACATTTTAAAATTACAGGTTCTGAGCATTTTAGTATTCCTATCAGTTATTGATATAACTAAATATATAGGTAATTTAATTAAAATTACTAATTAAAATCTTACATTTCAAACAAGGGGGTTTTGGGGAATTGTAATTTCACCAAAGATTCAGGTGTTTTCACAGCTTCAGGAGTTCTTAAAAATAAAGGACTTTTAGGAGTTGATGAAAGATTCTCAGCCTTTTCTTCTACTTCATCACTATTATTTTCTATTGGCTTTCCAAAATATTCTGTATATATAGTCTGCAAAATCAAAATAACAGAACACTATAAAATGAATGCTACTGCATTAATAAAATGACACATAAAAATGCATGAGGTGGAAAATACCACATTAATCTATGATGTTATCATTTCACAAACAAAGTAAATAAAATAACTGGTGAAAGTGCTACTAAAATATATATATCAAAAAAATAGAAAAATAATTATTTTTAATGATTTAAATTTTCTTTTCTTCCCAGTTTCATCTTCCTCACCCCTACCTGAAAAAATAAATGACAACCAGAACATATTAGAATTTATGAAAAAATGATTAAGAGTGGTTTTTCTTTTAAAATTTCCACATTATACTCTGGGTAAAGAATTGTATATGCTACCTCCTTGAAAGTGAAGAATAATTTACTTTAAGAAATCCTGCTCTCCTTGGTTAATTATGTTTTCACCCTTATAAATTTGATATACTACTTTCCCTACAAAGACTGAGAACTTGAATACTAATTTTCCTTTATATTATTTTATAGGCTAGAGATATGATTTCTCAAATATGCTTATTATATCAAATCTCATTACAGAAATAATTTGGGTCCCTCCTCCAAAAAAATAAAATGTGCTTCTTACCTGTATTTCTTTACAGAAGAATGCTACTATGTTGTTTCCCTTGTTTTAAACATTAGAAGCTAGGATAAATTTGATATACATTGTCTACATCCAAAAATCATTAAAGCTTTCCACTATTAAAGAAATACTCTCAAGATATTTGTATGGCAACCACTGGTCTTGAACTGCCATGGAAAATCATTCAATCTTACCAACAAAATTGCTTTCTTCAACTATGTTTAGTTGTGCTCTCAATATATAGTCACTTATTAATGATAATTTATGGTATATTTTCATGCAAATTTTTTGTGGCTTTATTTTTTAATCTGAAAAATAGAATCAGTAACTCCCTGGAAGTATGATCATCAAGTTAACAACATCTCACATAAATAATCTTCATTGTACTAAATTTGAAATTAAAATGGACACAGAATATTTTAAAGTAGAATGTTTCGCTTAGAAATTAGAAATCAAACATTCGACTTACTTGCGAAGTACATTTTGGTTCTTGTAATTGTCTTACTGTCCCTTTATCTCCATACTCAGCATCTGTTTGTTATATGAGAATAAACTATTTTTCTCTTCTTGCAATTTTATTGTAAAATAAAACATATTAGACTAACCATTTGATATCGCTAATCTTTGTTTTTAACCTACCAAAATGGTAACTTCATATGGTGCAACCCAATACATACACACAAGAGAATAAAACATAATATGAACAGTTTAACAAAATTATAAAGAGAACACCTATGTAACCACCACCCAGATAAAGAGATAGAACATCATGAGCATTCCAAAAGGTTCCATATTCTCCATGTCTTCCTCCTCAGAGGTAATCACTATCCTGATTTTCATGATAATCATTTCCTTAATTTGTTTTAAATAGTTTTATCACCTAAATAATATAGTTTATTTTTCCTGTTTTAAAATGTTATATAATGAATTAATACATGTGTTCTTATGGCTAGCTTTTTTGTTTTGCATATGATTGTGACATTCATCCATATTGTTGCACAGACATATTATATAAATACAATGCATCTATCCACTTTGCTGCAAATGGGCATTTGGGGTGTTTCTGCTTTCAGGCTATTACAACCAATGATGTTATGAACATTCTTTTACATATATCTTTGTATGTATATACTTGTATTTCTCTAGATATATACCTAGGAGTGGAATTATGAGGGATAGGGTATGTGAATTTTCCAATTTACCAAATGCCAAATTTTTCCAAAGTGGTTGTACAAATTTTAGTTGTGACAACTAGTCATCCTGAACTATCCCCATTCAATCTCACCAGACAAAATTATTGGCTCCAATTATAATTTAGGTTTGTTCTCAATATATAGACATCTAATGACTATTCCCACCAATAGTTTATGAGAGTTCCTATTGTCCTAAATTTTCATCAATACTTAGTACTGTAAAACTTTTTGAATTTTGTAAATCTGGTGAATGTGTAACAATACCTCATTATGGTTTTATTTTGCAGTCCCCTGATTTGCTGAGCATCTTTTCATATGTTTATCTGCCACAAAAGTTTCTCTTTTTTGAAGTGCCTATTCACAGATTTTGAATATATTTATAATTGGACTGTTTGTCTTCTTCTTCTTGATTCATAGAAGTTCTTTATACATTTTGGAAACTAATTTTTGGATAATTTTATGTACTATGAATATATTAGTATTTTTTGGCTTGTTAACTTGCCTTCTACTATTTTTATAGTATCTTTTGATGAACAGAAATTCTTAACTTGAATATAGCCAAATTTATCAATCTTTCTTTTATGATTGGGTTTTTACATTCCTGTTTGAAAAATCCTTTCCTATCTTGAAGTCATGAATGTTTTTCTATTTGATCTTCTGAAAGCTTTATACTTTTTGTCTCTTCCATTGAAGTCATAAATATTATTTTTCACCACATACTAATTTCTTCAAAAGATGGGTTTAGAGATTATTGGAAAAAGTCTTCTTTTCCTTCCAAAATAATTATATGCCTTCTTGAGTATGAAGCCTCACCATATATACTTAACACCAGAAAAGACTATGCTAGATATATGTATTTCCCTCATCTCTATATCAGGGGTGCACTGCACCTAGAGATTAGCTATTCCTCCTCTGTCAGTTTGGCATATATAAAGGATTATAAACAGGTGGAACAGATCACCTGTACAGGTAAGATATCATTTTTCCCCCAAAAGAAAGCAGGGAAAATATTCATCTATGTGCAATAAGCATATTGTGTTAGGTGAATTCCATACTAAGAGTGAGAAAAATATACTCATAGTATAATATTTGACCATTCTAAATGTACATCTATTTACAGAACTTTCATGCTGTCAGAATGAGCCATTTTCAAAACTTCAAAACAAAAGTCAGTAATCAGACAAGAAGAGGTAAAGACTTTTATATATCCTAATAAATGGAATAATTGCACATTACTAGTTTACCAAAATATATATGTGGGGGTATAATAGTATATTATATATACATGCATGTACATGTGTATAGTTTATATACATACATGTATACATGTATGTATGTGTAGATACATATACACACACACATAAAGAGAAAGCAAGCAACAATGAGTGTTTTCAAGGGTGTCTCAAAGTTCCAACAGCTAGCTGATTTGGGGATAATAAACTCATACACATGTCCTGCAACCGTCTATGATTTTATTTTTTAAAATAGGCCAAAATATTATAGTAAAAGATTAAGGTAAAAGAATATAGTAGCATTGTTTATAATAGCAAAAAAAGTAGAAACAAGAAGATATTCAATGTGAGAGAATGGCTAAATTAATTATGGCATATCCATATAATGGAACATTATATAGTCATTAAATAAAATTTATTTAATGACATGGAGAAATAACCCAATAGCATATCAAGTGGGAAAAAAGAATACAAAATTATATACATAGTATGGTTCAAATTTGGGGGGAAAAGAACAAAACATATATGTGCATAGAAAACAAGCTTAAAAGAGCATACACCAGTATGTATTGTGTCATTTATGTCTGGGTGATGGTATTTTTGTTTCCCTTATATTTTTCTTTGTTTTCTACATATTCTACAATGAAATGTATTTGTTTTATATTTAAGGAAAAATGTATTTTAAAGCCAGGCATGCATGGTCAGTTAACCAAAAATACAAACAATTCAAATGATTTATATGAATAGTATAAAAGGCTGATATAATATGCTACCCCTACTTTCTAGGAAAAATATGAACAGCAAATACCTGTATCTCCTTTTTCAAACCACTGATTGCAATTTGATTGTTTCTGTGGGGTTAACAATCTAAAATGCAATAAATATAATTTTTATATTTTTTCTGAGTTGATATTCATAAATTATTTCAGAAACTAAGGCATTTTCTTATTTTTAAAGGTTACCTGAATTGCATAAAATTTTGTGAACTTTTTATAGCCATAACTTGTGAACATTTTGAATGCTTATTCACAGCAGAGTCACTAAATACCTGAAAGAAAGAAATTAAGCATTAGACTAGGCTACACAGAACGATAAAGACTTTTTTACTTGCCATAGCTACTCAGGATTCCCTTACTTCCTCCGCATTTCATCCACCTCATCATCACCATTATCAATACCTATAACCACAAACATTAACTGAAACCACTACATACAAAACATTAAGTCAAATACTGGGGAACAAAAAATGTTTAAGACTGTCAAGGAATTTGATGGTTTTGATAAGTATCATAAATATACATGGTAGTATTTCTACATTTAAGGTAAACCTTTTTAAATTTTATACCTTTCATATTCACGATTAATCAAGTGAATCTTACTATGTTTCCAACTGATTATGTGATTTCCATGTCCCCCTATCCTCTATAACTTCTCAAATCGAACTAGGAAGGCAAAATTACAGATTAAAATATTAAAGTTTTTTATACACATATGAAAGAGCTAATATTCCACTTTTAACTTTAAATTGTTAAACATTAATATCTAAACCATTACTTTATTAATGTTTGTTCCAAGCCTTTCATTCTCCCTGAGTCATTTTGAAGAGTCCCTGATTTTTGTTATTTGACTCAAAATGAAAATATCTTTGCTTTAATAGGAAAGTTTATCTCAGTTATTTTTGTTATAACAGACAGTGGTCTTAATTCTGCCCTCTCATTGTGCTTTTAGACTATCAGAAAAAGTGTTAACCTCCCTTAAAGAACAAGTGATGCTACTGTTTCCATGTACCCTTTAAACACTATACATGTTCGTATACGCCTCCTGGCACAAGGATCTGTAAGAGCATCTCAAATATTTGTTTGGAATAGATGCCAAGAAGTGAAATTGCTAAGTATACACATTTTTATTTTGGAGCAGTCCTCTGAAGTGGTTGTACCAATTTACACTTTCACTATTCTTGACCTCACTAGATATTACCAAATGCTTTAATGTCTGCTAATCTGACAGGTGAAAACAGGTATTTCAATGGTTTAATCTGCATTTCCTTGTACTACTGGGGTCAGGCATCTTGTTATGTTTAGTGACCCTTTGCCTTTCCTTTTCTGTAAATTGCCTTCTTACTGTTTGCCTATTTTTATTGTCTCTTTATTAATTTTAAGAGTCATTATGTATTTCTTTATATATTATGAATTCTGGATGCCAATCCTTTGTTCATTCTGTCATTGTCTTTTAACTTTGTTAGTGTCTTTTGTCATATATAAGTTTTTATTTTGATGTAGTCCTTTAATTTGTCTTTTACTGCACCACAATGATATACTGTGTTTTGATAATATTTTAAAATGTTTGGGTGATAAAAATGTCCTGGAATTAGACAGTGGCAACGGTTGTACAACCTTGTGAATATACTAAAAGCCATGAAATTTACACTTTAAAAAGGTAAATTTGGCCTGGCGTGGTGGCTCACGCCTGTAATCCTAGAACTCTGGGAGGCCGAGGCGGGTGGATTGCTCAAGGTTAGGAGTTCAAAACCAGCCTGAGCAAGAGCGAGACCCTGTCTCTAATAAAAATAGAAAGAAATTAATTGGCCAACAAAAAATATATAGAAAAAATTAGCCGGGCATGGTGGCACATGCCTGTAGTCCCAGCTACTCGGGAGGCTGAGGCAGAAGGATTGTTTGAGCCCAGGAGTTTGATGTTGCTGTGAGCTAGGCTGATGCCATGACACTCTAGCCCGGGCAACAGAGTGAGACTCTGTCTCAAAAAAAAAAAAAGGTAAATTTTATGGGCATGAATTATGCCTCAAAGAAAGAAGCAAAAAAATGAATATTTTAATATATGAAAGTACAAATTCCCCTCTATATCATTTTATAAAAAATATTTTATTTTAAATTATTTAAAATATTTTATGAATCTGTTACTATAGTGAATCACATTGATAGATTTTTCTAATGCTGGACCATCAGTGCACATTTGGGTTGGTCATGATATATTATTCTTTTACTGTTACACTGCTAACTTTGGTTTGCTAAGTATTTAAGATTTTTACATCTATATTCATTCTTGATATTGATCTATAATTTTTCTTTCTTTCACTATCCTTGTCCTTACTATCCCTTGGGTTAGCTGTGTGTAATTTGTTGAATAATTTCCAACTTTTTCTATACTTTGAAATTGACTGTATAGATTATTTAATACAGTGGCTCAGAATTGGGGGCAATTTTGCCTCTCAGAGGATATCTGACTATGTCTGGAGTTATTTATTTTTTTATTAACTATTCTTATTGATGCATAATAGATGAACATATTTTCAGGGCACAAGTGATTTAATACATTCATATAATGTGTAAAGACCAAGTCAGGGTAATTAAGATTTCTATCACCTTAAGTTATTTCCTTTTCTTTATGCTAAGAACATTCAAATTATTCTCTTCTAGCTATTTTGAGATGTACAGTAGATTATCATTAACTATAGTCATCTTACTGATCTATTGATAAATATGTATTATTTCTTCTATCTAACCTTATATTTGTATCCATTAATCAACCTTTTTTCATCTCCCCTTCCCTACTACAATTCCCTGCCTCTGGCAACCACCAATTTATCTACTCATTATTTTCATGAGATCCATTTTTTAGCTCCCACATATGAGTGAGAACATGCAATATTTGTCTTTCCATGTTTGGCTTATTTCACTTAACATGAATGACCTCCAATGCTACTTATGTTACTACAAATGACAGGATTTCATTCTTTTTAATGGCTGAATAATATTCTATTGAGTATATATACCACATTTTCTTTATCCATCCATTGATGAACACTTAGGTTGATTTCATATTTTGGCTATTGTGAATAGTGCTACAATAAACATGGGAGTGCAGATATTTGATATTTTGATTCCTTTCTGTTTGATATATGCCCAGTAGTGGAATTGCTAGATTATAGTAGTTCTATTTTTAGTTTTTTGAAGAACCTCCATACTGTTCTCCATAGTGGCTGTACTAATTTACATTCCCACCAACAGTGTACAAGAGTTCCCTTTCTCTACATACTCTCCAGCATTCATTAATACCTGTCTTTTTAATAAAACCCATTTTAACTGGGGTGAGATGACATCTCATTGTGTTTTGGATTTGCATTTCTCTGATGATTAGTGATATTGAGCATTTTTTCATATACTCATTAGCCATTTGTATGTCTTCTTTGAGAAATATCTACTCAGATCTTTGCCCATTTTTTAATCTGATTATTTGGTTTTTTGCAATTGAGTCATTTGAGCTCCTTCTATATTCTGGTTATTAATCCTTTGTCAGATGGATAGTTTGCAAATATTTTTTCTCATTCTGTGGGTTTTCTCTTTACTTTGTTGATTATTTCCCGTGCTGTCCCGAATCTATTTAACTTGATGTAATCCCATTTGTCTGTTTTCACTTTTGTTGTCTGTGCTTTTGAGGGTCTTACACAAAAAAATCTTTGCCCAGACCAATGTCCTGGAGCATTTCCCTGATGTTTTCTTCTAGTAGTTTCATTTTTATTTGATTTTTGTATATGAGAATGAGGTATCTAGTTTCATTCTTCTGCATATGGTTATCCAATTTCCTTATTGAAGATACTACCCTTTCCCCATTCTATGTTCTTGGTACTTTGTTGAAAATGAATTGGCTGCTAATGCATGGATTTATATCTGGATTCTCTATTCTGTTCCACTGGTATATATGTCTGTTTTTATACCAATACCATGCTGACTTAGTTACTATAGCTTTGTAGTATATTTTAAGGTCAGGTAGTATGATGCCTCCAGCTTTGTCCTTTTTTCTGAAAATTGCTTTGGCTATTTGGGGTTTTTTGTGGTTCCTTATAAATTTTAGGATTGTTTTTCTATTTCTGTGAAGAATGACATTAGTATCATTTGTATTTTGATAGGGATTGCATTGAATCTATAATTTTTGCTTTGGGTAATATTGTCATTTTAAAAATATTAATTCTTCCAATCCATGAACATAAAATATCTTTTCATTTTTTTGTGTCCTCTTCAATTTTTTCATCAGTGTTATATACTTCTCCTTCCATAGCTCTTTCATTTTGGGATTTAATTGAATCCTAGATATTTTATATTCTTTATAACTATTATAAATAGGATTGTTTTCTTAATTTCTTTTTCAGGTTGTTCACTGATGTCATATATAAAAGCTACTGATTTTTGTACATTGATTTTGTATTTTGCAACTTTACTGAATTCATTTATCAGTTCAAACAGTTTTTTGGTGGCATCCTTAGTTTTTTCTGAATATAAATCCTGTCCTCTGTGAACAAGGACAATTTGACTTCTTCCTTTCCAATTTGGGTAAATTTTATTTCTTTCTGTTGCCTAATTGCTCTGGCCAGGACTTATAGTATTATGTCAAATAAAAATGGTGAAAGTGGGCATCCTTGTCTTGTTTCAGATTTTAGAGGAATAGTTTTCAACTTTTCCCCATTCAGTAGCTATGCATTAGTAATATATGGGCTTTATTATTTTGAGGTATGTTTCTTCTATATCCAGTTTCTTTAGGGTTTTTATCCTAAAGGATGTTGAATTTTATGAAATACTTTTTCAATATCTATTGGAATGATCACATAGTTTTTATTGTTCATTCTGTTAATGTGATATATCAAGTTTACTGATTACCATATGTTGGGCCATTCTTGTCTCCTGGGATGA
Organism: Cheirogaleus medius; assembly: GCA_008086735.1. Classification (NCBI taxonomy): domain Eukaryota; kingdom Metazoa; phylum Chordata; class Mammalia; order Primates; family Cheirogaleidae; genus Cheirogaleus; species Cheirogaleus medius. The sequence continues at coordinate 8,018,938 of VBSM01002121.1, read as the reverse complement.
ATCCCACTTGATCATGGTGAGTAGTCTTTTTAATGGAATGTTGAATTCAGTTTGCTAGTATTTTGTTGAGGATTTTTGCATCTATATTCATCAGTGATAATAGTTGGTAGTTTTCCTTTTGTGTTGTGCCCTTCTATGGCTTTGATATCAGAAGAGTGCTAGCCTCATAGAATGGGTCTGGATGTATTTCCTCCTCTTCAATTTTTTTGAAGAGTTTGAGTAGAACTGGTATTAGTTCTATAAATTTTGGTAGAATTCCACAGGGAAGCCATAAAAGTCCTGGTCTTTTCTTTGATATGAGGCTTTTTTTATTATAGCTTCAATCTATATTGGTTTATTGAGGTTTTCTATTCCTTCATGGTTCAGTCTTGGTAGGTTTTATGTGTCCAAGAATTTATACATTTCATCTAGGTTTTCCAAGTTGGCATATAATTGTTCATAACAATTTCCAATGATTCCTTGTATTTCTGTGGTCTCAGTTGTTATGCCTCTTGTTTTTGGTTTCTGATTTTATTTATTCGAGTCTTATTACTTTTTTTCTTAGTGTAGCTACACATTTCTTAATTTTGTTTATCTTTTTAAAAAATCAACTTTTTGTTTCAATGATCTGTATTTTCTTAGTCTCAATTTTATTTATTTCTGCTCTGATCTTTATTATTTATTATTATATCTTTTCTTTTATGAACATTAGGTCTGGTTTTGTTTTGCTTTCCTAATTTATTAAGGCGCATCATTAGGTTGTTTGTTTGAAGTCTTTCTACTTTTTGGTGTAGGCATTTATTACCATAATATAAACTTCTCTCTTAATACTGCTTTTGCTGTATCTATTGACTTTTTGTATGTTGTATTTCAATTTTCATTTGTTTCAAGAAATTTTTAAATTTCCTTCTTAATTTCTTCATTGATCTATTGGTCGTTCAGGAGCAGGTTGTTTAATTTCTATGTGTTTGTGTAGTTTCTGAGGTCCCTCTTGTTATTGATTTCTAATTTTCCTCATCATGATCATAAAAGATACATGACATGATTTCTACTTTTTTAAATTTGTGGAAACTTGTTTTGTTGCCTAAGATATGGTCTATTCTGGATAAACTCCATGTCCTGATGAAAAGAATGTGCATACTGTAGCAGCTAAGGGAAATGTTCTGTAAATGTTAGGCCTATTTGGTCTAGCATGTATTTTAATTCCAATGTTTCTTTGCTGATTTTCTGTCTAGATGATCTGTTATTGAGAGTAGAGTGTTGAAACCTTCAACTATTATTATATTGTGATCTATCTCTCCCTCTAGATCTATCAATGTTTGCTTTATATACCTGGATGCTCCAGTGCTGGGTACATAGGTATTTGTTATTGTTATATATTCTTGCTGAACTGACCCATGTCATTATATAGTGACCTTCTTTGTCTCATTGTATAGTATTTTGTTTTGTTTTAAGACATGGTTTCACTCTGTTGCCTGAGCTAGGGTGCACTGGTATCATCATAGCACACTGCATTCTCAAACTCCTAGGCACAAGCGATCCTCCTGCCTCAGCCTCCAGAGTAGCTGGGACTACAGGCATGTGCCACCATGCCTGGATAATTTTTCTATTTTTTGTAGAGACAGGATCTTGCTTTGTTGCTCAGGCTGACCTTAAACTCCTGGCCTGAAGTGATCTTCCCACCTCAGCCTCCAAAAGTGACAGGAATACAGGCGTGAGCCACTGTGCCTGGCCTATTTTTATAGTCTTTGACTTGTAGTCTATTTTATTTGATATAAGTATAGCTACTCCTGCTCTTTTTTGGGTTCCACTTGCATGGAATATCTTTGTCCATCCCTTCACTTTCAGTCTATGTGTTTTTATAGGTGAAGTGGTTTCTTGTAGGCAGCATATAATTGGATCTTATTTATTTATCCATTTAGCCACTCTTTTAATTGGAGAATTCAGTTCATTTACATTCAGTGTTATTGTTGATAACTAAGGACTTATTACCACCATATTGTTGCTTATTCTCTGGTGGTTTTGTAACTCCTCTCTTCCTTTCTTTTTTCTTCTTATTTTCCATTTTGGTTAAGTGATTTCTTTGGTAGTATGTTTTGACTAGTTGCTTTTTATTTTTGGTGAACCTATTATAAGTTTTTGCAGTGGTTACCATGAGGCTTACAAAAAACATCTTCTGTATAACATTTTATTTTAAAGAAATGACAACTTATCTTACATCACAAAGAATACAAAATAAACAAAAAAGCTTTAAAAATTCTCCACTTTTAACTCCATCCTCAACCCACATTTTGACTTTTTCTTGTCTCAATTTACCTATTTTTACATTACCTATCTCTAAGCAAGTTACTGTATTATTGTGTTTAATAGGTTTGTCTTTTAGGCTTCATACTAGAGTTATGGGTGAACTGTAAACCACAATTACAGTATTTTTCTGGGTTTGTCTAATGTATTTAATTTTACCAGTGGGTTTTATATCTTCAAATATTTTCTTTTGCACATTGTTGGATTTTTTCTTTCAGATTCAAGAGCTCCCTTTAGCGTTTCTTGTAAGATGAGTCCAGTAGTGGTAAATTCTCCCAGCTTTTGTTTGTTGGGGAAAGACTGTATCTCTCCATATTTGAAGGATAGCTTTGCTGGATACAGTCTATATAGTGGCAGTTGTTTTCTTTCAGCACTTTGAAAATGTTGTCCCACTCCCTCCTGACCTGTAAGGTTTTCCATTGAGAAGTTGATTCTTGCCAGATGAATTGGAGCTTCTTTACATGTTGTTTCTTTTTCTCTTGCTGCTTTAGAATCCTCTCTTTGTCCTGACCTTTGGGAGTTTAATTATTATATGCCTTGGGGTAACTGTCTTAGTAGGGTCAAATCTGTTTGGTGTTACCTAGCCTTCGGGCACATGGATATTTACATATGTCTCAAATTTTGGAAAGTTTTCTGGAATTATTTCTTTGAATAAGCTTTCTAACCCTTGCTCTTGCTCAGCTCCCTCCTGAACCCCAATAAATTCTTAGATTTATTCTTTCAAGATAAATTTCTATATCTTCTAGGTGATTTTTATTCCTTTTCATTCTTTTGTCTGCTATGTGTATTTTCAAATAGGCTGTTTTCAAGGTTACTGATTCTTTCATCTGCTTGATCCATTCTGCTACTGAGAGCATCTAATGGATTTTTCATTTCAGCAAATATATTTCTAAATTCCAAGATTTCTGGGGTTTTTTTTTTCAACCTGTTAAATGTCTTGTATAAATTTCTGAATAGCTTTTTTTGTGTTACCTTGGAGATCACTGAATTTCCTTAAAACTGCTATTTTGAATTCTTGGTCAGAGAACTCACATATTCCTTGCTTTGCGCAGTTGGGGAGGTCATGGTTCGATTTGATGTTGTTTCTTATAGATGAAGATCTATATATTTGCCTTAAAGGATTAGTTATTTCTTCCATTTTTCTCTGTGTGGCTTGTTTGGGTTTTTACTGGATATGTTTGCTTAGAGTTTCTTTGTAACTTAACTGTTAAATTTCTCTCTCTCTCTCTCTCTCTTTTCCTACTAGGTTACTGCCTCCTTTTTGGCACTAGATGGCTTTAAGCCCAAGTTTGCTTCAGTTCTAGTAAACTGTCAGTACCAAAGGGGATATCCTGGTTGTGTGGGAAAGCTGGCTACGGTTTGTGCCCAGGGGACCTGTGGGATGTACTGCCTACAGTGCAGTGCTGCTGGACAGCCACTCTGATTTGACATCTCCTTTGGCAGAGTTAACAGAGCAGAGTTTCCAGGGCTGGGAATGGTAGTCCTACTCCTCACCCTTTCTCTCTGTCTGTCCTCAGGGATATTTCTCCCTTCAGGCACTCACGATGCTTCCCATGGGTTGAGGCAGAAACAAGTCTCTTGCCAAGGAACCCATGGTGGTAGGGAATACTGGTTGTCCACCTCAACTTTTTCCGGTGTAGAAACTGTGAGTTGGGGAGAAATTTCCCATGTACTTGGTGCTGGACAAATTGAGGGGTGTTTTGGGTATGGAAGTTCAATTTTCTTACCATCTGCTCAGGGTTTTTTCACTTCTCTGTGGCGCTGTATACTGTCTCATCCTCATATTTGATTTCTGGGATAGTCCCTATAATAATTTTGGCACTATTTATTTGGTTTTGGTTTTTTGTGGGAGGTAGTGAAGCCAGCTTGTTTTATGCTGCCATTTTGGAACCAGAAACCTGAGGGTAAGGTACTACTGACTTCTAGTGGGTCACATGACAAACCCACAACAAAGAATCATTCAGTTTAAAATGTCAATCAATAGTGTCAAGGTTGAGAAATCCTAATCTAATCCTTTAAGGTTTGGTGAAATTCACCTGAAAAACTGAGTCTGGTATTTTATGAAGAGTGTGTGTGCATACAGTGGAGGAGAGAAAGAGGTAAGGGAGAAAAGATGGAAATATATATTTGTTTACATTTCAATTTTTCCTAGATCACATTTTTCTTATCTCTTTTCAGCCTATATAGCAATTTCTCATAGAAAATTGCCCATTTCACCTAAATTTTCAAATTTATTGGTATAAAATCTTATATAGTATTCTCTCAGGACTTTAAAAAAATTTCTTCCATTTGTATAGTGATACACTATACATTTGTATAGTGATTTGTATAGCACTCCCCCCCCATTTTTATCTTTACTTTTGGGGGGAAGTTATCCTTTATACTTTCTGAAATTTTATTTTATTGATGTTTAAAAACTATTAAGCTTTAGTTATGTTCACCAACTCAACCTTTTTATTTTATTAATTGCTGATATTCCTCTTTATTTACCTCTACTTTCTTATATTTATTATTTTGTTTTCACATTTTTTTGAGTTGAAAATTCAGCTAATTTTTCAATCTTTCTTATTTTCTAATACATTTGTTTTCAAATATAAATTTCCCTCTGAGGGCCACTCTGGGTTTGGGATTATTAACAGGTTTTCTATTACATTTATAAACAAGTATTCTATTAAATAGTTTGTAAATTCTATTTTTATTTCTTCTATAACTCAAAAATAATTTGAAAGTGTGTGAATTTTTTTCTTCAGTAAACCAAATTTTTTAAGGGGAGAGCTATCTTTTTTTTTTACTTGTATTTTTTTATATTATGGTAAGTGAAAATAGCAACTTTTTAGAATTGGTTGAGATATCTTTTTTATTTTAGTAAATGGTAAATTATGGAGAATATTGCAAAAAAAATTTAATTGCATTCTGTGTATGTTGGGCACAACGTTTGCTAATTGTGTTATTCAGATCTCATACATCCTTACTTATTTTTCACCTACTTGATTTACCCCTGTGGCACAAACTGCCAGTTGCCTATCCTATCTAAAATCTATTTTATCTTTGTGTTCTGCTTTAAAAAATAAACAAACAAAATCTCTATATTTTTCAACCTCTCCTGTAGATAGAGGTAGACATGTGACTAACTTCTGGCCAATGAAACAATATCATAAATTTTGTATGGATCTTCCAGGAAAGATCCTTAAAAATGAGGCTGATTCAGCTACCCCTTCTCTCCTTTTCTTTCCTGCCTAAAAGACAGATATAATGGCAAACTTACAGTGGTTATCTTCTAACCATGAGGTAACCTGGAGGTAAAAGCTTAGCTTGAAGCACAGCAGGAAAAGAAAGCATAGGTGAAGGCTGTGAAATAACGACATTGTTGGGATGGTGCTATCAGCCCTGAATCTGAATCACCTACTTTAGAATTTCATGGCAAGCAAGAGAAAAATAAATGTTGGTTTGGTTTTGTATTGTTTCATATGTAGCCAAACACAACCATTAAACTCCCAATCAGTACTTTTTAAAGAGAGCTGTATCACGCCTGTAATCCTAGCACTCTGGGAGGCCGAGGCGGGTGGATAGCTCGAGGTCAGGAGTTTGAAACCAGCCTGACCAAGAGCGAGACCCCGTCTCTAAAAAAAAAAAAAAAATAAAATAAAGAGAGCTGTATTAAAGCCTCCTGCTTTAACTATGGATTCAACCATTTCTTTGGAATCTGTCAGGTTTTGCTTTATATATTTTGAAACTGTATGTTTTTGTGCATCATGGTTTTTATGATTTCTTGGTGAACTGTTCTTTTTAAAAATATGAAATATACTTACCCCTGTTAATGCTTTTCATCTTGAACTCAATTTCATATGACATTGTTACATCTGTTTTGTTTTTATTTGCATATGCCAGATACATATTTTCCATTCTTTTATTTTCAGCCTTTATTTGTCAACCTGTTTCAGCTGTTCTAATAGTATATAGCTGTATTTTGTTTACATATTCCATAGAAATTACATCTGTCTTTTAATGGAGGTTTAATCCAGTCACATTTTTATGATTACTAATTTGTTCAGAACTATTAATATTTCTGGCATCTTATTTGTTTTCTATTTACAATGCTTTCTGGCTGGTTTATTTTTACCCCCATGCCTGTCTTTTGTTAGACTAATCAATTTTGCTTTGCTTTATCTTTTTTCTTCTACTGTTTTAAAACTTATACATTCCATTTCCCTTCTGGTGGTTACCTTTAATATTTAACATACATGCATAAATTTACATTTTTCCAATATTATATGGAGTTAATCAGCATTCCTATCTTCTCCTTATCTTCATCCCCAAACAAAAAAAAGAACTTTAGTAAACTTTTGTTTTCCTCATTTATCTTTTCACACTCATACCGTATTGATATCACCTGGAATTTTAGCACCGGACTTTTTAATTTTTATAATTAATACATATTTAAATTTAACAAGCTTCACTAGTTACTTTGGTTACCACTATCCTATATCTGTGTGTATTAACTATGAATTAATGGAAGAACAATAATGTTTTTCATTGAGGATTTCCCTCTGGACTATTTTTAGGAAGAATGGGGGAAGATAAAGATGTGTGACATTAGCAGTTAGCTTTCTGGGTTGTACATTCCTTGTTCTTCATGGGCATCAAGAAGCACCCAAGGTATCTGCCTGTCTCTCTCACCAAAGCTCCCATACTCACTGCTTCCACCCAGAAATAGTCATTCCATTGCTGATGTCTGGCCAAGGGTACAGTGGATATGGGATGAACAGGGGTTAACTAAATTAACTCCTACTGAGGAAACTCAACCAATTGCCCTATTCATTGTTCCCGGGGATTTATCCTGCACATGTCCCAGGCTACAATTTTCCTCTTCAACTCGACCCTGTTTTCCTATTTCAGAGATTTCTCAGTTTTTGGTCTACTAAGTATAGGTCTTGGCATTTTAAAATATCTTTTTTAGTTTTTAGGGGCAAGGAAGGAGGGTACAGTATTTGTTCAGAATGCTACATTGAAACTCTTTTAAATTTTTTAGACCTTATCCTTTTTAGAGAATATTCTAATGGCTGATTTAATATATTTATAACACTCACACACACATACAGTGTCCTAACTGCAGTGCATTCATTAATTATTTAATGCAAGTATTTAATTTATACTATTAAAAAAGAAATACCTACCTGTGTGTCATTTTCTTTTTGTCTGAAGTCAATAATATCAAGCTTTGACTGCTTCACAGAACTTTCTTCTTTCTTATCTAGATTATTAAATAGTACTACTTCAAATCAATTCCAGAGACAGAATCAAATATCATCCCCAACATTTAACCTAACCTCATAATTTAGAAAATCAAGGTCTACATGAATATTTAAGTTAAAATATGGAATTATAAAATTATTTTAAAACCCTTAATTCCTTATTATATAATAGTTATTACAATAACTATAATTGTGAAATGACAACATGGCCAACTGACAAAACTACACTTTTATAATGGGTGACCAAAGAAGACAGAGTGGTAATATCAATGACAGGAGAAAAAGAGACTAGCCAGTGTAGTTAATCTAACACAATATAGTTCATCTAATCTGGAGACCCATAAATGGACATAATTCAAATATCTCAGTGACCAAGTTACAGATACCATTAACACTGGTCTGCTACCTGCTTAAATCACACCTATTAATAATACAACTCCTCAGATGAAAAATATTTAATATATAATTACTTATTCTACCTTTACAGCTGTGCAGCCACACCAGATATTTTGAAATATATTATGTGAATGATTTCTTTTTCAAAGAGAAATAAAGTTAAGTATAGAAGACATACTTTGTTTGCTCTCAGAAAGATTCAAAGTGGTACTTTTCTGAGTCTATAGGTCTCCAGTATTGCTTGTCCTTGCTTACACCAAATGATAAAATTGTTTTTCTATTTCTTCTTCTGTGTGTTTGCAAAGAAAATGTAGTTTTTGCATAATAAACAGATACTGTACCTGTAACTCTTGGTTCTGAAGAATACATCTTTATTGGTCTTACTAATTTCTGAGATTCATAAGGAAGAAATAATTGACTGCTTTGAGGGGCTTTATTCAATACAAGTACATGTTCATCTTTATCAAAAATTCTAAAGAGAAGGATGAATAACATTACATATAAGCCAAGTAAAAATTAACATATTTTAAAGCTAGAAGGGATATTTAGATAATATATAGTTAAAACTCCACATTTTACAGATAATTAAACTGAGTTCTGGAGAATTTAACAGACCTGTCTAATATTATTAAATTATTTGGTAGTAGTATCAGAGCAAAAACATACTTTTTCTAATTAAGTCTAGTGCTCTTCTTAATATACCACACTCTTATTTTTAAAACATAATCATTTTAACAGGCTTTTTTAATGTATCAAAAACTTCAACTACAAATAGCATGTTTTAGATTTCAAAGTACTTTAAACTTTATAAAAATTTATTCAGAAACAAACCAACTAGCCAAGAATATAGAAATCAGTAAAGCAGTATTAAAATCATAAATAGGCCTTTTAAGTTTTTTACTGGAAGAATAGTTTCATTGAATTTTACCTAAATCAAAGAAATAGAATAAACACTATCAAAATATATATTGTGTAAAAAATGACTAAAAATTTATGTAAGTTCTTCTCAATATATAGAATTTTATATTAAGTCATCAGTAAAGTAAAATTCGGCATATTTACATACTTTTTTCAATTAACTTCACTATAAAATTAAAGACACACTGCCATGGATGTGATATGTGGGAGTGAGGGAATCAAGAAAATAACAGATCTAAGGAAGTAGGATCAGGGAAATTAACTTGGGAGAGGAGAGTGTTGAAAAACCAGGAAAAGGCCCGTGGAGACTGAGGAAAGGAATTTAAGGAGAATGAGAAAGGGTATAGGTAAAGTTGATCAGAAACGGCAATAGTAATAAACTATTTTTCTGTCGCACAATAATAGGTGATATAAACCTTTTTTATGACTCCACCACTGATGTCCATTTCATCACCATCAGAACATAACCAAAAAAACAAAAGGAAATATGATGCCACAGATTTAATAGCATGCTTTGACTGATCTTCACTCTCTGTAGCAAGGAAGAACTGGTCAAGTTGGTGACAGGGTAATAAAAAAAGTAAATACATTGCTGTTCCTATCATTGTTTCTTCTGTTTTACTCCTACTGCTAACCCATCATGGGAAATTGGATGAATTATACAACTGACAGGTTACAGAACAGCGGATGTGCTGCTGCTACCTTATTTCTCTCTACACATTATCCTTGGTCTTACTAAAAAAAGCTGATTGGAATATTAGCTCATAATATTTAAATTAATATTTTTCATAAGAAATTAATAGAAAATAGCCTGCAAAAAAATTACATAGATATTGTGCAAACAGTAGTGGCTAGAATATAGAATCAAACTTTTTAAATGCTGAATATCTGTTTACATAAAGGCCAATTCTAAAATTTACCTATACCTTTCTTTCAATTCTTTTCTCTTTTCTGCATTTTTGCTCTTTTCTTCTAGAGTTTCTGAAAGATTCTTAGTTTCATAAAGTCTTGCAATCTGCTAAATAGAAAAATGGGAGCAAAACAAAATAATTACCTCCAAAATAGTAAGAAACATACATTTTATCTCAACTAATGAATATGATTTTTTCCATATAATCACAAGATTTACATTTCTGGTAGTATTCACTATATTTTATTGGGAGTTGATGAAACAGAGTTAAGATCAACAATAAATCAAAAACAAATCTAGAGGCATCACACCACCAGACTTCAAACTATACTACAAGGCTACAATAACGAAAACATCACGGTATTGGTACAAAAAGAGAGACATACACCAATGGAACAGAATAGAGAACCCAGATATAAAACCATCTACCTAAAGCCAACTGATTTTTGACAAAGCAGACAACAATGCATAGTGGGGAAAAGAAGCCCTATTCCATAAATGGTGCTGGGAAAATTGGATAGCCACATGCAGAAGAATGAAACAGGACCCTTATCTCTCACCACTCACAAAAATTAATTCAAGATGAATAACAGACTTAAATGTAAGGTATGAAACCATAAGAATTCTATAAGAAAATATAGGGAAAACTCTTCTAGATATCAGCCTAGGCAAAGAATTTATGACTAACACCCCAATGGCAATTACAGCAACAACAAAAATAAATAAATGGGACTTGATTAAATTTAAAAGCTTCTCCACAGCCAAGAAAATAATCAACAAATTATTGACAACCTACAGAATGGGAGAAAATATTCACAAACTATTCATCCAATAAAGGGCTAATATCCAGAATCTACAAAGAACTCAAACAAATCAGCAAGAAAAAAAAATAAAACAACCCCCTTAAAAAGTGGGCAAAAGATATGAATAGTTGCTTCTCGAAAGAAGACAAATGGCCATGAAACTTATGAAAAGGTGCTTAACATCACTAATCATCAGGGAAATGCCAATTAAAACCACACTGAGGTATCACCTTACTCCTATTAGAATGGCTTTTATTAAAAAGTCTAAAAACAATAGATGCTGGTGTGATGTAGAGAGAAAGAAACCCTTATACACTGTTGGTGGGACTGCAAATTAGTTCAACCTCTATGGAAAACAGTACGGAGATTTCTCAAAGAACTAAAAGTAGACCTACCATTCAATCTAGCAATCCCACTACTGGGTATATACTCAAAGGAAAAGAAGTCATTTTATCAAAAGGACACCTGAACGCAAACGTTTATTGCAGCACAATTCACAACTGCAAATATCTGGAATCAACACAAGTGTCCATCAACTCACAAGTAGATTAACAAAAAATAAAATATAAAATATAGTGAATACTCAGCCATAAAAATGGATGAATTTTGCAGCAATTTAGAAGGAATTAGAGACCATTATCCTAAGCTAAGTATCTCAAGAATGGAAAAAACAAACACCACATGTACTCTCTAATAAATTGGAACTAACCAATGGGCAAACAGGTGCATAGAGGGAAGTAAAAGTCATTGGAAATCCAGCAGTAGGGAGGAGAGGAGGGGGGAAAATATCCTACCTAACAGGTACAATGAACATTATTTGGGTGATGGGCACACTTGTAGCCCTGACTCAAGCATAACAAAAGTGTTCCATGTAGCAAAAACATTTGTGCTTCCTTAATATTTTGAAATTTTAAAAAAGCAAAAACAACAAATCACAACCCTTTAACTTTTCCTTACAACTCCATTAGCAAAGGTAGATTTCAATGAACTCCTGTCTTTTTAAACAAGTACAGTCATAAGGAAAGTATACATTGATTATTTCCATAGGGATATAGTTACCAAATATTTTTAAAAAATGGCATCCACTTTCTTCTCATTACTAAAATTATATTAATGTTATTTGGTAATGCATACCTATGAATGATAAATATACAATATTTAACAGAATTTTTAAAAAATTTAGAAAATTATGTATTATATTCAATTTTTTCTCAAAATTTGGAAGTGACTTTGATGGGTTCTCATACCTATGTGAATAAAAGCCACAATTCAAATAAATGACATTAAAAATGTATTTAAGGAAATCTTAAAAAGCTAACTAGTTCCAGCCTAGCTCTCTAAAGATTATAAACTATAGTCACAAATTTTTCAAGATTAAATTCTTTAAGCTATTTACTGTCTTATTCCCTCTTTTGAAAACACTGGTGTAGCTCTTTTAATACCTTTACATTCCTGTTATTAAACTACATCTTGTTCTTTCTTATCTTCATTCTTCACACCTCAAAGAAAGCTAAACTATTCCCCCAAACTAAAAGTTGAATATATTCAGTACCTAAAATACATTTTGGCTCCAAAGGTACTCTAAGGCAAATAAATTGTCTCAAGCTTTTCCCCGTATTTAGTCTTTCTTAAAAATAGCTCTTCTAAGACTGTCAACCAACATACCATCATACTTACACATTAATACATAAATTGTAAATATATAACAAAATATATACCTGGTTTAAATAATTAATTTCTATTTCCTTTTCATCTACTTCTTTCTTCAATTCAGATGAACTTTTGGTAAAATTGCTAGCATGTTTAAGAATATCTTGTGTTTTACATCTCAGATTAACCCTTTTTATGTTAAGGAACTATTCATGCAAGTATATTTTACATTTATAATATACCTATATCAGAAATAATTAATATTCTATAACATTTATATATATGTTCCATATAAACAATATGCAACATTAAAAATCGTATCTGAAAACAGAAGTAAGAAATATATAAACATTTGGAAGGCTAACAAAGATAATTTATTATTTATCTATGCTATATATTGAGCTTAAAAATAACATTTCATCCAAAATATTTGTTAGGACTTTTTCTTTCAGTTAAATATTTTGTTTGTTTGTTTTACCCAAATTCATTATGTCATTTGGCATAACTATTAAAACATAATCGATTCAGGTCCAAATTTAATTTCTTATACTTCCATTATTTATTTGTTCCAAAGCTGACATTAAAAATCTACCCAATTTCGCTTTTCTTGCTCTGTAAGACTCATCGGTGCACCCTGCAGAACTCAGAAGAGAAGTAGATCTTCCCTCTGGACTTTTTGCCTGAACTGGATCTATGACCAATTTCAAATAAGGATTTTTTAGCTCTTAGTAAACATCCTTAATTGAGCTAACACAATTTCCTAAACTACTCTATAATCCATTTAGGAGACTTTAAACATAAATAGTGACATTGAACTAGAACTCCAGAGAAAATTTATCGGACTTTTCCTATTCTGCCTTAAAAATATATGATTTATATGCTAAAACACAAAATTTCAGGGGTTTTAAGGCTATGTTGTTTTCAAAAGTTCCAGTTTAAAATGTTAGATGTAGGTATTTAAATCTTAATCTTCAATTCTTCCTATTTCCATTGACCTCTTCTTGTCTGTCATGCAACCTTATATCTCATTCCATCCCTCATCCAACTCCCTAAACCCTTGCTGTGTCTTCAGCATCTACCAGCCTCTTTCACTTCTCTCTGAGGAGTTAAAGCACAGATGGGCAGGAAATGAACAACTAAAAACAGAATAGGCTAAAAACAAAACATGGAGGGAATTAAAAGGATGGTTTAGGATGAAGCAGACAGGAAGCAAGGTAGAATACAGGGATAAAGAAGACTTAGTACAAACAGTGGAGTTATATAAGCTGATAGGAAAGCATATGAAGGATTGTAGAGGTTGAAAGAGGATTAAAGTTTCAAGTTCATCATCAGGGAAGATCTCTCTAACAAACAGGTGAGACTTAGACTAATTAAGAATTACTTAAGCATCTATTACAGTGGTAGTGTATTAGAATTATTTGTTCACATGTCTGTCTTCCCTAAACTGTGAGCTCCTTATAAGAAAACTCTGTATCTTCTTCAGTATCGTCTGGAACAAGGTAGGTTCCCAGTGAATTTCCACAGATAAATGAATAATTGTGACTCACCTCCTTACTGCCTTCCAGTCTAACAAGTAATAATCAATTTAATTGGAACTAACTTTGGCAAGACAAAGCAAGATGATGTTTTCATTGGTTTGGTTCCTAAGATATCCCACTTTAAAGCCAGATACATATACATTTTATTCTCACTAAAATTGCTTGCTTCTGATCACATGCACATATATGAAAACTAGTCCAGATGACCTTTAAAGTGACCTCTAAAATCACTGAATTAAACACAAAAACAAATCCATGATTTTTGATCAGATTTTGATTTGTGATTCTCATGAGGGAAACACAATAACTATTAAAATACAAAAATAATACTTATCTAATGAAAAATTATAAGTAGAAATACGATTGTGGATACATGTGTAATGTCCATTTAGTAAGTGATGGAAAGGGAGCAGGCACTGAAAAACAAAGTCATAGTTTAGACTGATTTATTATATTCTTTTCATTACAAAGATACTATAATTAAAACAATATATAACACAAAAGTTAATACCTAGAAATTTCATAAAAATAGTTTCATTCACTTTTAGTTGCTCAGTACATGCCAACATTCGGTTTTGAATTTCTTCGTGTTCTCTTTTCTTCTCATAATATTCACGTGAAAAGGGTGTTTCTGAGTATTTTAGTTGGTATTGCTTCAAAACATCTTTATACTGACATATATAACCATGATACATTTTTCTGTTAAAATTTAAAAAGATGATGTCTATATAACAAGAATAGATTTAAAGGCTTTATAAATATCACTTGTTAAAGTCTACTAAATTAAGCATAAAAGGCAAATCAAATATCTACTTATCCCTGCTTCCCTCAATATTGTTTGGCCTTCATACTTTCCTTAACTCCACCACACTTCTCAACTCTACTGTTTTCATTACCTGATTTATTCACTCCTTAATCTTCTTCAATTTAACTTCCACTCCCACCATTTTTAATGACACTATTTTTACCAAGGTCACCAATAATCGAATTTGTCCAATTGAATGATCTCCTTTCAGTGCTCATCCTAGTGCACTATAAACTGCAGACACTGGCAGAACCTGGTTCTTTTGACCACTTGCTCCTTAAACCTCTAGCCTCCCTATGTTGAGTCTCTACTCTCCCCAGTTCAGCGACCTCTTTAACTAGGCCTTTATCAATTTCTTTCAATTTTCTTTAGCTAAAATTATTACATGAAGTAATGTTCTATGTGTTAGAACTCTTAGTTCACAATCATTCATGTATACCCCACAACTATTTCATGAAGAAAACTGTAGCACAGTTTAGAGGAACTCCCACAATCCAACTCCAGTAGTAGTGAATGGTTATCTAGGCACAAGTCTTGAGTCGGACAGCTAATTCTTACATAAGGATGTTAACCCTTCCTTCTTTGAACTGTGCTTGACAAGAGTCAATTACTGTGGCCTATTGACCATATCTAATCTGCCAACTTTTTTTGTATAGCCCATGAAGTAAGTATGGTTTTTACATTTTTAATGACTGAAAAAAATCAAAAGAAGAACATTCCATGATATACTAGTATTATATGAAATTCAAACTTCAGTGTCCATAAATAAAGTTTTATTGGATCATAGCTCATTCATTTACATATTATCTGAAGTTCTCTTGTGCCATAGGGCAGAGTTGAGTAGTTATAACAGACTGCATGGCCCACAAAAGTTAAAATATTTACTATCTGGTCCTTTATTTTAAAAAGTTTTCCAATTCTGATCTACAACATTGTAAACATTCAATCCAGTTCTTTATGTAAAATATAGTCTTAAATCCTTTTTTTTTGTCCAATTCTTATCAATGCTTAGTTTCAAGAAATAATATTCATAGTAAATTTTTAAAAAATATATGGTCCTTACATTCCTCAAGATTGTATCCCAAGAATGAAAAAATAAGCACCACATGTACTCACCATCAAATTGGTTTCACTGATCAACACCTAAGTGCACATATAGGAATAACATTTATCGGGCATCGGGAAGATGGGAGGGGGGAGGAAGGGATGGGTATATACATACATAATAAGTGTGATGTGCACTGTCCGGGAGATGGACATGCTTGAAGCTCTGACTTGGAGGGGGAAGATGGGGGGGCAAGGGCAATATACATAACCTAAACATTTGTACCCCCATAATATGCAGAAATTTAAAAAAATATATTTTTTACATATGTCATTAATTTCTACATTTGTTTTTAGTTTCTATCCTCAATGTTTCTTTAGTTGTTTTTTTTTTCTACCTTCTTGAGTTTAACAGTTGGCTGATTTATCTTAATTTTCCATATTTTAAAATAAGATTGTCTTATTTCTTGGATCAAGTCAAACTATATGAGGGAATTTCTTAAAAGATACTATAATGATTATGTCACTTTAACATATGAGAAAAGAAAAGCAAATATTCATAAACTGCTTATATGAGAAGAAAAGTAAAGATAGCAGCCTTGTCCTGGTCAGCAAGTCTGAATCTTAAGAAAATATTAATTTTGTAATATTGTTAAACTCTGTCCTCTTTAGTAAGATAAAGCAGTTGAGCCCCAAACAAGCTTTCTATTCCTCTAAATGCATTTTTGCTAATTAAGACTCCAGCTTATTATGTAATAATTGGGTAAAATGGCCCAGGGAGGAGAGAAATACCTATAAGAAAACTAAGCCTGGGCCATCAGTTTTAGATGAGATCAGTGTACCATATCCATCATATTCCTACTGTATACTCATGATCACTCTTCTAACATATCCCATGCAGAAACTTTGGTAGAGCCCAGCATAGCTAAGGCATGGTTCAAGAAGAGCCATTATTATCTCATCTGTTGCCAGCTATATTATTCTTCATGGATGCCTGGGTCAGGGATGGGAGATTAAGAGAAACAAGGAGCCTCTACTTCCTCCATTATCCCATGATATCAATAAATGGATTATTTTCCTTTTATAGATGCCTAGTCTTGAATCATCAATTCAATTAACCTATATGGCTAGTTTAAGAAATAGCTGTTTTCACTTTCATAGCTCTGGTTAGCTCAGAGAAGTCATCTGCAACAAATATTATCAGAGAGGTACATATTTGGACTGGTTTCCTTTAATTTCTCAATAATTTTTAAGAATTAATGTTTTATGGCCATGATTTATATTGAGAGATGTTATAAGAAGCAGTTATATACACTGGATTTTGCGGGGGAGGGTCACTAAAGATACTGACTACCACATTGCACAATTTCCCTTTTATGAGGACCCAGGGAAGAAATTTCTCTCAGGCCTCAGGAAAAATGTCTACTTATCCCAAGCAATTGAATTGTTTTTAAACACAACACTCTGAATCTCAAACTGATCGTATTTCTACAATGCTTTGATTATTAAGAATTTCAAAGCTTAATTTCTGTCTATATCAAACAAGTGTGCAAGACCACATAGTATGAATTTCTAACTTGACCAAAGCCTTCATTTTCCCATATTATCCTTATTTCCCTGTAGTCTTGATGTTTAATCTAGTTTTTTAACAATATAGTATTATTTATACAAATCATCTCAAATCCTTTTTGAAATGAAGCAGGGTCTATAAATAACAATGTAACAGTCTCCTTCAAGGATTCCACCCTCTGCCTACTCTTTGAATGACAGTGTACTCTAGCTTTCTCCTCTTTTTTGTTCCATATATTTCCCTGAGCATTCTCATCTATTTCCGTGATTTCAAATGCCATGAAGTCCAAATCTATAACTTTAGTTTCCACCTTCTCTGAAGACTCATCTTTTAATATAATGGGCATTTCATTCTAAATTTTACATGCGTGTTTTTAATTAAAATATAAAAATAGATACTGCTCTCATCCAATTATGTTAAAAATAAAAACATTTCAGCTGGGCACAGTGGCTCACACCTATAATCCTAGCACTCTGGGAGGCCGAGGTGGGAGGATTGCTTGAGGTCAGGAGTTTGTGACCAGCTCAAGCAAGAGCGAGATCCCATCTCTATTAAAAATAGAAGAGAAAAAAAATTAGCCTGTTGTGGTGGTGTGTGCCCATAGTCTCAGCTACTCAGGAGGCTGAGGCAGGAGGATTGTTTGAGCCCAGGAGTTCAAGGTTGAAGTAAGCTATGACAATGCCATTGCACTCTAGCCTGGGTGACAGAGGGAGACTGTCTCAACAAAATAAAAAAATTTCAATTTTTTAAATTAGGTGAAATTTTAATGCTATGTATGTGTTCAAAGTTTCTTGCCTTGTTTCCTTATATTCAGTATTTACACTTAATCTCCAAGACAATGTGCTTATACACATACCGTGTTTCCCCGAAAATAAGACCTACCCATAAAATAAGCCCTAG
>VBSM01002121.1:7977452-8000769 GCA_008086735.1 Cheirogaleus medius | reverse complement strand
CAGTCTCCTACTGAGCCCAGAGAGATCATTTCTGCTCCACTGTGCAGATTGGAGACAGTGCTCACTGGATCTCTGATAAATAAGCCAGCCCTTACACATAAGCTTTGCTGGCCTATCTCTGCTTTTCCTGAGTATATATACCCCGAGACAAGATGAGTACAAAAAGAAAGAGCTATGCTGTTGAGTACAAGAAATTGTGGAGGACTCCAAGGGCAAGAATCTTACGGCTTTCTGCAAAGAGAAGTTGGATATTCGAATGGTCCGAAAATGGCGGGCAGAATACGATAACCTCAGTCTACATGTGGATAGAGGAAATGCTAAGAATCGCCAGTGTGGTTCAGGTCGGCAACCTTTATTTCCCGAGCTGGAAGACATGATCGGTGAATGGACTGCTGACAGGAGAGCAAAGGCTTTGGTTGTGCGCAGGGCTGATATTCAAAGATTTGCCCTTGCAATGGCAACACAATTAGAAATATCCCCAGAAGATTTCAAAGTATCACAACACTGGCTGGATGGCTTCCTTCAGCGATATGAACTGTCTCTAAGAAAATCAACAACACTGTTTAAGTTGGAAGATGCTGAAGTTAAGCAAGCACTTGCATTCAAGTCCTTTGTTGATGGCATCGACTTTTCTAAATACCAACTTTGCAGCATGATTGCTAAGGATGAAACTGCAGTGTTTATGGGCCAAGGAGCCCAAACAACAATTGAACAGAGAGGTGCCTCTTCAATCTACATTCCCTCCACTAGTCACGAAAGTTCACCCGTTACCTGTATTTTGGCAATTTGTCTGGATGGAAAGAAAGTCACACCTCTTATCATCACTAAGGGCAAGAAAGATAAGATTGAACGTGTTTCCAACATTTATGTTCTTAAAACTGAAAAAGCCTGGCACACACAAGCAGTTATAAGGAAGTGGCTTGATTTAATGCTGCCACGTGTTTTGCGAGGTGGCCAAAGAGGTCTGCTAGTCTGGGATTCAGCCAGCACTCACCGTGCTAAAGACATGAAGAACTTCCTTGCAGAGAGAAGAATAGATCAAATAATGATTCCTGCAAGAAAGACTGCCTATCTGCAGACCCTTGATATTGCAATAAACAAGCCATTCAAAGACCATTTGTGCATGGAAATTAACAACTACATTGAAAATAGAATGACAAGAAATCAGTGTGGAAACTGTGTGAAGCCTAGCCTGCAAGAGGTCGTGATTTTGGTGAAGAATTCATGGGATAAAATCACTGCAGTGTTGTTACCAATGCACTCTGAGCAGGTTACATGGATAAGAGCTGCTCATTTAATGAGAGCTCTATTGCTCAACATGAGAGATTGGGGCCAGTGGTTCTAAAAGAAATAGAGTCGCAAGAAATTCAGGATGGAATTAGGGGTTTAGAGAGTTATGATGATGTTCCAGAAGAAGACGACTTAACTATATTTGAATAAATGTAGATTGTTGTACCGTACTTAAAAAAAATAACACATCCCCTGAAAATAAGCCCTAGGGTGTCTTCTTGAGGAAAAATAAATATAAGACTCTGTCTTATTTTTGGGGAAACATGGTAATAAAATAAATTCACATAAGTATTGGTGTTTCTCCATTAGAATATCGCCGCATCACTAAATAAGCAGCCTAAAAAACAGAAGTACCCTTCAAAAATCAACACCCTAAATTTTTCATAAACTAATTCTACAGGTAACTATTATCCCAGGGTTTGCCTATAACAATTCAGTCATAAAGATCATTAATTGAAGGATTCTGCTATAATAACTGGTATTGAGAAATAATTTATATCTAAGGCCATATCTAAACATATCCAGGGTTAGATAGAGCTTTACAACAAATTGGCAGACCTCCAACTGTACCCAGGGAGTCCAAAATACATTTACTTTAAAAAAATTCCCTCAACATTTGTACTCCCATATGCTGAAATAAAAAAAAAAATTCCCTCAAAGTACAAAATTTCTACATATTTTGATTAAGATTCTTACAAAACATGCCCTAGTAATACTACTTATAGAATTGATAAGTTTAAATTAATATATGTACTGTACTTGTCATTTTCAATAGTTTCTTGATAAACAGCAAATTGGTCCTGCATGTAATCTTCATGCTTATGAAAAACATCACATGTTGGCTTCCAGCTATAAAAAAAAGTTGTATTTGTAATTAGCACCTTAGAATGATAAACAAATTGACAGAGATAATAAAAAATGAATGTAATCATTTAAAGTGAATCTTTCCCCTCCTGGAGAAAACAAGCTTACATTAAGAAAAATATTCCCATCTCCCATCACCACCACTATCTCCATTCATGTACTCATATGTTCTAATATCAATATTTATGAATTCTTACATCAAACCTGTTTGTGAACCCATGACTAGGGATGGAACAAACACGGCACGGCTAGATTATGTATTGCTATGACATTCCTATTATATACTCTGTAACACTCCAACATCAGCCTTTCTTTCTCATCATATTTGTTAGAGCTTAGCCAAAAAATTCTTTTACAGTAAGCATTCAAAGAGCTAGGATAAGGGCTAAAGAGAGGCTTTTATTCTCCTTAGATACTTAGAAATATAGGTGTTACAACATTCTGAGCTAGAAAGAAAGAAACTAGGCCAAAATGAATTATAAAATCAGACAGTAAGAATAAAATGAATATTCATCTTCTACATGTTTTGTTTTATTACATAACCAGAAAGGTATTATCAATATAAAAAATATAAAATAAGCATATATCATAGCAGCTTCCATTCTAAGTATTGTTAGAATATTTTTCTTTTTTCTAATCTTTTTTTATTTTTTCAGATTCAAAAAGTATATATGCCCACTTTAGAAGCATAAAAAAGTATATGTAAGAAAATAACCATCATTTATATTCTCAACATTGAATAATAACTACTATTATTATTTTAATAAATTGTTTCCAGATTTTACTATAATTATTTATTTTAACATCATTGAGATCATCTTCACATGTAACAATGTATAATCCTCTATTATTTATTGAAAAGAACTTGCAGTTAAATATTAGCCTGAATTTCTGATCATTTCCTTAGAAATATTCTCAAAAATGGAATTAGAAAGTCAAAGGTTATACATACATATATTCTCAATACTTTAAAATCCCATTAAAAGTATATGCTCATTGAGAAGATGTCTGCTATAAGCATTTAGATGTACATCCTTCTAGACTTTTTCTAATTATATAAACATACAATTACTAAATTGGGTTCATACTATGAATATTGTTTCATAATCTTCTTTGTTCAATTTGTAATATATTGTTAACAACTTTCATGTCAATAAATTTACACCTATACCATAATTTTATTGACTGCCTAGTGTTCATTCATATGGATATACCAAAATTCTTTTAACCAATTCCATAATGTTGAACATTATGGAAGAGTTGCTTCCAATGTTTTCCTATAGAACTCAAACAACTCAAAAGCAAAAAACCCAAATAACCCAATTTTAAAATGGGCAAAGGATCTGAAAAGACATTTCTCAAAAGAGATACAAATGGCCAACAGATATATGAAAAAATGCTCAATATCTCTAATCATCAGAGAAATTCAAATTCAAACCAAAATGAGGTATCACCTAACACCTGTTAGAATGGTTATTATCAAAAAGATGAGTAATAACAAGTATTGGTGAGAATGTGGAGGAAAGGGAACTCTTGCATACTATTTGTGGGAATGTAAATTAATACAGACATTTTGGAAAGTAGTATGGAGATTCCTCAAAAAGCTAAAAATAGGATTACCATATGATTAAGCCATCCCACTTTTCAATTCCAAAGGAATTGAAATCAGTATATCAAAGAGATATTTGCATTCTCATGTTCATTTCAGCATTATTCACAATAGTTAAGAAATGGAAGCAACCTAAGTATCCATCAACAGATGAATGGATATAGAAAATTTGGTATATACACATGATGAAATACTATACAGCCTTAAAAAAGAAGGAAATTCCATCATTTGAGACAACATGGATGGAACTGTAGGACATTATGCGAAGTGAAATAAGACAGGTGCAGAAAGACAAATACTGTTATGATCTCACTTACATTTGGAATCTAAAGACATTGATCTCAGAAACAGAGAATAAAAAGGTGGTTACTAGATGTTGGGGATGGGCGGAAGGAAGATGTTAATCAAAGGGTACAAAGTTTCAGTCAGAATGAAGTAACAAGTTTTAGTGGTCTATTGCACAGCATGTTGACCACAATTAATAATAAAGTGTTGTATGTTGCAAAAGTGCTAAAAGAATAGCTTTTTAATGTTCTCACTCCAAAAAGATGGAAAGTTGGTGAAGTGATAGATATGTTAATTAGCTCAACTGAGGCTTTCCACAATGTATACATAGATCAAAACATCATACTGGAACCCATAAAAACAAAAATTTACTATTTGTCAATTAAAAATAAATTTTTAAAATGTGCTAGTGAAAGAAAGGTTGAAACCTTGTACAACAAGGTTGTACATTCTCTCATCTTTGAGAGAATCCTTAATTATTTCCTTATGAAAAATTCTCAGAAATGGAGCTATATAATCAAAAATCATGCTTAATTTTTAAAGCCTTTTAAAAACGTATATGTTATCCAAGAGATTTATCCCAGTATACACTCCTACAGTGTATGAGAGAGCTGATTTTCTTATTTCCTGGCCAAAAGTAGGTGTTACTTTTCTTTAAATCTCTGCAAAACTTAAAGGCAAAAAAAATAGCATTTAATTATTGTTTTAATTTAGATATTATTAGTAGTATGATTAAGCATTTGTTCACCTGTTTTTTAGACTTACATATTTCTTCATTTTGGTATGTACCGCTTTACCTTCTTTGCTCATTTTTCTAGTGGAGCTTTTTCTTTTTCTTATTAATTTCCACAAGTACTTTATATTTTTTAAAAATCAACATTTATTTGACTTTTTCCTAGTTTATTCTTTTGTCTTTTGTATCATTATGGGCTGCTTTTCTTTTTAATTTGTATATTGTCATATTTATCTATCAATTACCATGTGGTTTCTGACTTTGGTGACATACTTAGAAAGGCCTTCCTCTCTCAAAGATTACAGTCACCTATATTTTTCTAGTGATTTAATGTATTCATATTTCACATTTAAGTCTCTCAACCAGCACGCTGAAATCATGAACCAGAGGCATTCATGAATTTAAACATTAAAAGCAATAGATCCTACTAATTCTCCTCGGACCACAGCAGAGATTAAGCTTGTACAAAGTACAGTTTATTTATGACATGGTAGATTCTAAGGGGAAACCACCAGTACTTTTCCAGCACCCAATGCAGTTAATTAAGGAAAACCACTGGGAAAACCTACTACAATAAAACCTAAATCAAAATAAATGTTCAACAGTATATAATTTTTTGTTGATCAGATTGCCCAAATATTTAAACTTTGAAAATTCCAGTGTTTGGCAAGGGTATGAGACAATAGAAAATCTCTTACATTTTTAATAATTCATTTTCTATTTATAAAAGTAATATTCTTTATAATAATCAATGTGTTATTGTATATAGAAAAAAAATTTTCCTCACACATTGTTGATGGGAGTATAAATTAGTATAACCTTTTTAGAGAGCAGTTTGGTATTATCTTTATCTATCAAATGTTTTAATGTACATACTCTTTAATCTAGCAATTTTACTTCTAGGGGTCTATTCTAGAGCAATACATCTATATATGTGGAAGGATATCTGTATATGTTGTTTATAATAGGGATAAAATGAAAACAACCTAAATGTCCATTAATAGGAGAATGGTTAAATAACTTAAGATAATCCATCAATACTATAAAATGCTATGGAGTTGGTAAAAAGAATGAACTCTATACATAATTACATGTATAGTACAATTTACATCACATACTGTTAAATTTAAAAAACAAGTTGCAGAATGGTATGATCTCATTTTTGCAAAAAAGAAAGATAGCTATATTGAGGGTGTGTGTGTGTGTAATAATGATGTCCAATATTCAAGGTCTAAAAGGATACAACTGTTAAGAGTGATTACCTTTGTGGAACAGGACAAGGCAGGGGATGTTAACTGCAGGCAGTGAGAAACTTTTTATATCATACATGTATATATTGTTTGAATTTTTATATTAGGTATAAGTTACTTTTATAATTTCTTAAAACCAGTGGGGAAAAAAGTAATGGAAAAAACCAAAAAGGCTTATTAAAATTTCGGGGTAACAAAATATTTCAAAACAAATATGATTCTAAGTATAGTTACTTAATACAAAGACAATGGTCCACATAAAATTAAGTACAGAAAACCAACATTTTTAATAAATATTTGTAATATACAATAAAGTTCTATTCACATCTTTGTTTTAAAATGTTTACCTTGCACCAGATTTAACTACTAGAATCCAGAACTCGAAATCTTTAGGCTGTACTCCCCTACACAAAATAAGATCTTGAAAATTCAAAGATGGAAATTATTTCTAATTTATCTAATAGAAATTTTATATATTGAGTTTAGATTGTTCATAATTCTGTATTTAGACTAATTGGAGTGAATTAGTGAGATACTGAATTAGTGATATATTATAGCCCTTACTTCTATTTTTCTTTTGAATCTCTTGTGATCCCTTTCCAGGGTGGCATGTAACAAGGCAATTTAAGACTTGATTCATTATTTTGTTAACATAGAATACTACTTTAAAGCAACAGCATCTTCAACTATAATTTCAGAAACTTTGAATAAAATAATTTAATGACAATTATTGAAAGTTCATTTCTTTCAAATACTCACTTACTACAGCTGTCTTTGATCTCCTCACTATGTTTATAGTAATGACCAATTTCCTCATCTGTTGTATTTATAGTTTCATGTATCTTACGAATAGTTTCTCTGGTTTCTTTAATATCTTCAAAGCATCCTAGAAAGAGGAAATGTTTATTTTCTTAAGGTAGAAATCAAAAATTTAAAATAAACAAAATACACTAGAAAAAAAGGGGTATGGCAACTTACCTAAAAAGAGAAGAGCCAGAGAACACAGAGGAAGTGAGGCTTGAGATGGATACAATCCTATACTAAAAAGCAGAGAACCAGGGCCAGGCCCACTCCTAGACACAGAAGCTAAGAAGGATTTGTGTTTGGGATTGAAGAGAAATAAATGTCCCCTGTATCTCACTTTTAACATAAGAGGACTAGATTATGTGACATCTCAGGTCCATCACATCTTATGATGCTAGGAATCATGTAAATATTTACTCATTTATGACACTAACATGAAACTTTTGTTTTTGACAAATGTGAGATTTCTATTCATCAATTCCATGTCAATTTATTATTAACCGCACCTTCGACTCACTTATTTGTTACTAGTGATTAAATACAAGATAAAAAATGAAATTATATAATTTCTTTAAAGATTAAAATAAATTCTTAATGCCCTGTATTCTTTTTTTATTGCAGGAAAGATAACCAAACTCTACCTTTACAGAACTATTAAGAAATTAATAGCTCTATTTTTTACAGTTTTTGTATAGGATCTTAAAATATAATACTATACAGTATTTGTCTAATTTGCTTTGCCATTTCTCTCATAATATTATTTTTCAGAATTCTTATTTCTGAAAATGTGGCATCCATCAGTTGTTAGCCCTGATTTTTGGTAATTTCTATAAAGATTTAAAAATGTTCACTCAAAGATTTGAAACAACCTATGATTTGAGAAAAATAACATCTTTTCAACTGCACGTCAGGGGTCATTTCTACTTAAAGCAAAATTCTTCACAAAATAATTAAATGCTGAAATAGAAATTTATTATCAAAAAACTATAGTTAAGTCACAACTGTTTTGCCTAGCTCATTAGTCCCTAGAGAGAAATGGCACAAAATTTATAATGCCAACTGTAAGTTGTCCTAAACAGGACAATTGTATATTATCTTATATTCCCCAAAAAAACCCAAAAAGACTAAAATATCTTTATCATGTAAAACTACTTACTATTAATTCTTTGAACAATATCTTCTTTAGTACTTATATCTTGCTCATACTGGAAAACTAAAACAAACAATGCTTTTGTGATTTCAATTCATTTTTAAAATGTCAAATGATAATACAAATAGTTACTTATTTCTTTATTTTCATTCTATACCTACCAAATTCTAGCAAAAGTCTGTCCAAACTGACAAATAGGCTGTCACTCATATTGGCTACTACGTCAAAAGAAAAAAAAATTATAAGATTTTTCTGAAGTCATAGGCAAAACGGCAAATATTCTGTAACAACCTTTTAAATATAGCATTCTTCACAGAAAAATATGGTTAGAGCAAGAACTGGGGAGGAGAGAGCCCTTTCAGCACATAGCTACATTCCTAGCCCAGCCTAACAGGCACAGAATAAACAATTGTCGCACGCCATTGCATGACTGAAACTTCAGGGAAGAGGGGCGCCTGCATAATTGTTTATACGTGGTATTGCAATAAGTGAATCTTCTGGGGTCTACAGACTCCCAGATTTCTCAAAAGCATGGCCCTTTGAAATAAATCTCTGAATATGTCCCTTCTTGGCGTGTGCACTACTACATGTAGTAAGAGTCCTAAACGAAGTCCTTCCCCAACAGCAAGGTAAAACCTAGAGAAACGGTGCAATTTAAATTTACGAATTCACCACCAAGAATCTACAAAGTGGAAGTTTTCACAGGACTACCAACTCGCATTACAAAATACGCCAGAGGCGGAGTTCGTATCTGCCATTCCCCGGAGATCAGAGGAGCCCCTGCCCGCGCGTTTGGCTGAGGGAAATTCGCTCGCCGACGACCACCCGCCCGCCCTGCCTACTCGCTCCCCCTCGCCCGAGGCCGCCCGCACGCGCGCGGCTCTCCTCAGTCCGCAACACTCCTCCCCGCGGCCGTGCCCGCAGCTCTGGGGCCGGATCCCAACCCGCGAGACGAGGCGAGACAGGCCCCCAGATCGCGGCCGCGATGGTTCTGGGGGACAGGGCCCGCCAGCGTCCCCCTCACAAGCACACACACTCTCCCTCAGAGCCGCCTGCCCAGGGAATAAACCACCACACACAACTCCCTTTCCTACCCACCTAAACGGCCCCTCTGGACTGAAACTTCCACACCCTCCCTCCCTGGGGTCCCAAAGGCCACTCAAGGTCCCGGGCGACAGGGACGCGACAGCAGATCCTGACTACAATCGGCCTGCGCCCCGGCCCGGCTGCGCTCAGCTCCACCCCCACACCCCTGGCGCCAGCCCTGAAAGACCCCGCGGAGCACGCGGCGGGAGCGACGGGTCGTGCGGAAGAACGAGATCGCGCCCTGGGCGAGAGCAGCAGCGCGCGGCTATCGCTCCCTAGCCCGGGTTGGAGCGTGGACTAAGCCCCCTCTAGCAGGAGTGGGTGCGGCGGGCAGAGAAGGGGTTTTTGAAAAGTCTGTTCACTCCTCTTGTAACGTAACAGGTTTTAAAAATATTTTGGAGAACAGCAAGAAAATTGATATTCCAACGTGACAATGATAAAAACATTCAAATCAATAATCAAAATTAAATTTTGAATTCAGCATCTTTCAAACCATCTTGAAAAGCAAGCATGATTCCAAGACATTTTGATTAAACGAAAGTTTTATTCAATTTCAAATAAAGCCCATTTTCTGTCAAAAATGCCGTCTGTAGATAATTTTTGCTCTTAAACTTTGCGTATCCACAGTGAAATAAAGAGTAGAGACAAAATAATTTAAACAGGTCAGTCCCCTAGATTGCCTTAATCCTTTATATATTTCTGGTGGAAATGTTTTTAATCCTAAATTATCTAAATAATTGTCTCAAATCACCACAACCTAAGTTGTTTCACAAATTAAAATGAAAAATTTCAGAAGTTTTTCTTGCTTAAGTACTCAGATCAGATATACATAACCAATTTTATTATAATGTGCTAAAACGTTCCTCATTGGTTGGTACCAATAATAGTCCTCAAAGCTAACGTAAGTTTTGATGATGTAAAAATTTAATAGATTTAGGTTTTTTATGTATATGTGAAAATTTTTTTACTTATTTTTCCAGTTTTATTGAAGTATAATTGACAAAAGTATATGTTGACAAAAGTTGTTTATGGAATATATGATATTTTAATGTATGTATACACTGTGAAATGATTACTACAATTAAGTTAATTTGTGTAATATATCCTTCACCTCACATAGTGAATCATTTTTGTGTGTGTTAACATTTGAGATCTACTCTCAGCAAGTTTCAAGTACACAATACAATACTATTAACTATAGTCACCATACTGTACAATATAGCTCTCCAGAACTTTTTCATCCTCTCTAAGAGAAACTTCATACCCTTGGACCAACTTCCCCTCTCCCCATCAGCTCCTGGCAACCACCATTCTACTCTCTGTTTCTATGAGTTTCACTTTTTTAGATTCCATACATAAGTATGATCATGTAGTATTTGTCTTTCTGTGCCTGATTTATTTCACTTAGCATAATGTCCTTCAGATTCATCCATATTGTCACATATGACAGGATTTCCTTCTTTTTCAAGGCTGGATAGTATAGTATTGCATATATATACTGCATTTTCTTTATCCATTCATCCATTGATTAACATGTAGATCAATTCCATATCTTGGCTATCCTGAATAATGCTGCAATGAATGTAGGAATGAAGATATCTCTTCAACGTACTGATTTCACATTCTTTGGATATGCATTTCGAAATGGGATTGCTGGATCATATGATAGTTCTATTTTTAATTTTTTGAGGAATCTCCATACAGTTTTCCCTAATGGCTATACCAATTTACTTTCCCATGGTGTAAAACTTTCCCTTTTCTCCACATCCTTTGCCAACACTTATGTTTTTTATCATAGCCATTCTAATAGGTGTAAAGTATCTCATTGTGGTTTTGATTTGCATTTCCCTGATGAATAGTGATCTTGAGCATTTCTTTAAATACCTGTTGCACATTTAAGAAATGTCTATTCAGGTCTTTTGCCCATTTTTTCAATTAAATTATTTGTTTCTTGCAACTCAGTTGTTTGAGGTCCTTATATATTTTAGATATTAACCCAGATTATATTTGTTTATAATATATTTATTAACTACACCTTTTAAGGAAAGCATAAGAGAATAAATATGAATAGTAAAGTTATTTAGTCTTGCTGGCATTACATTCCTATGACTCAAGAAAATTTGATAGGTCAAAAGAGTTAATCCTCTTGAACTTAACACTAGATTTTCTTATGAAAATTTATCAAAATCTAGAAACACCACCTTACCGAGATCTGAAAATCAATTTATTTGCATTTAAATTTACATCTGTGCATATCCTAATTACTCTCATAAAAACATGCCTGAGTTCTACCAACACCACTACTACCTATCCCATTCCAAAAATCTCTTCTGGAAAAGCAATGAAGATGCTCCATCTACTAGAGAGTTTTAAATAAATTTTATTTCTCCCTCTCTTCACTCCCTCTCCCCTCCAAGGAAATATAGTACTCCATATGAAAAATTATAGAACTTTGACTCCAATAAACATTTATCCTAACAAATTACTTTCTGGAAAAGTACTCCCATAAGACAAAAATCTCTTCTTACCTATTACTAGCACCTTTGTCTCTTGATCCATAGATGCAAATCAAAATCTAAAGAAATACCTTATTTAAAACTGCGGCTCATTCTAATTAAACAGTATTCCTTTTTCTTCTTTTTATTGCTAAATTTAACAAACAGAAAGCTTGTGTCTCCCACCTACAATTCCTCTTCACTCCTTTCCTCACTGATCTTTTCAATTCTACTATGATCCCATCACATTTAACTACTTTCTCAGGTAATAAAATATTTGTATTCCAAATATAATGATCTTTTCTTAGCCGTATCCTCCTCCCATCCTTTTTGCTCTGTATTTGGCTCCATTAAAACTCTGCAGAAGAGAAGGAAGGAAAGATCTTCCTAGACATTAAAGGTCTTATCAGTCAACATCATATTTCTCTCACCCACATATTTCTCTCACAGCCAACCTGTTCCTAGACACGCACTGTCTCCCTCCTAACTCACTTCTCAACTTATTCCAATCTTCCTTCCAATGCTATTATGCCATAACATTTATTCTTGTTAAGGACGACAATGACCTCATGTCACTAAATACAATGAACATGTTTCAGTCTTTACCTGACGTGACCTTTCCTCAGCACTCAACAGTATTTATAACTCTTCCTTGTTAAAACACAGTAGTGTTTACCTTACTTTTCTCCTAGCTATAGTAATTTTCTCTATCTCCTCTATCAGGCTTATCTCCTTCTACTCAGCCATGAAGTGTTATAAATTCCTCAGGCTCAATCTTAGAGACTTTCTCATTCTGTACAGTTTCTAACACAACCACTACACAGACTTACAAATGTATATCTCTAGCCCAGACGTCTAGCATCAATCCAAGTCAGTAGCTGCAAACAATAAAAGTTGATTCTGACCAATTTAAGCAAAAATAGAATTTGTTAAAAGGATACTGTGTATCACAATAATTCCCAGAATAGCTAGAGACCCGGCATCAGAGGCTATACAGCAAGGAGCAATGCTCAAATTCACACCACAGATTTGGTGGTCAAGATAACACCACCACAACCAAGCACTAAGAGCTGCAGTTCACATCACTACCAGGAGCAATGTCACAACTACCCTAGAAACAGTATCTTACTTTAACTGTCACCACTGCCAGAGAGGATTCTCCCTAGGGCACACTTCCTGATGTTATTCATTCCCAATTCAAAATCTTAGGCGGGTACGTTTGATTAAAGAAGCCTATGCCACATCCCTCTCTTCATTCACCCAGACTATTAAAGGAGAAAATTCTCCAAACATAAGAAGTGGATTTAAATGCTGGGGAGTCAAAATGAATAGCAACTTTCCATTATACCTATCATCTGAGTTCCAGACCCATATATCTAATTGCTGACATGACAAGCTGTCTTAGTGCATTCCTGCACTATAACAAAATACCACAGACTAGGTAATTCATAAACAATAGAAATTTATTTCTCACAGTTCTGGAGGCTAGAAAGTCCAAGATCAAAGTGCCAGCAGATTGTGTCTAGTAGGGGTTCACTCTCTACTTCCAAGATGGCACCTTATTGCTGCATCCTCCAGAGAGAACAAATGTTGTGTCCTCACATGACAGAAGGGGCAGAAGGGATGGAAGGGAAAACTTGCTCCCTGAATCCCTTTATGAGGGCACTAATACCAAGCCTTCATGGCCAAATCACCTCCTAAAGGCTATACCCCTTAATAATATTGCATTGGAAATTAAGTTTCAACACAAATTTTGGAGGAACACAAGCATTCAAACCATAGCATAACACAAAACACAACTGATGTTTTCCCCCCACTGATTCTGGCTTCTCTCATTGTTCTCTCTTTTCATGAAGGGGACCAGTATCCATTAGCATATTTCAAAAACCTAGGTGTCATCTTTAACAATGTTCTTCTCCTATCGTCCTCTATATCTAATCTGTCATAAGTCCTACCAATGTTTTCCACTTGAGTATCTTCTAGATCCATCCATTTCCCTCCATTTCAACTGCCACCATATTAGTCTGAATTATCATCACCCTCTCACCTGGATTGTTGTACTAGCTTCCAAATTGGTTTTGCCACATATTCTGGCCCTCCTGTCCATTCTCTATCCATCCCACAACAGAGCAATTCTTAAATGCAAATTTAATATCCTCTCCCACACAAACACACACACTTTAAAACACATCAATGGCTTCCTATTGTTCTGAGAATAAAGGACAAAATTGTTTTTTATAGTTGGAAAAAACACTCAAACTTTATTTTTCAACAGACAGCACCAGCAAGTACAACTAAAGGTGTTTCTCTATAGATATACATTCACAAGGCATTATTAGCTCAACGGTGAGAAAGCTACCAGTGTTCTCTTTTAAAATATCACTTCACGGTGTAAACAGGTACTATTATTGTGTTCACTTACAATTCAAGAAGAAAAGGCACAACTTGGAAAAAAAAATTGAGAGATCCTAAAGTCAGATGTAAAAACTAAGAGACAGAACTTTGGGTAACAGTCTTGATACATACTTCACTAAAGGCCTTCCACATAGAAGGGAAAGACTTCTCCACCCAGTAGTTAGAAGAGTCTTTCTTTCTCCTTCCTTGTTAAACCATAAGTGCAACATTTCATCATTTGCTCAATATTATTAATATTACATGTACAAAAGGGAATTTTAACGAAAGGAATCACAAAAACATCTTGAATAATCTACTGCTCCCACCAACACGCCAATTCCTAGGTTTAAGACAGAGCCTGGCAATATTCAGTGGTCATTAAATAGGAAAATAGAGACTTACTACACAAATAACAAATAAACAATATAAGTAAATTAAACCTTTCACACTCAAGACCTGCCTGTTCCAACTTCATAGCCTCCATGCAATACTCAGGAAAAAAATTTTCATAATTACTTGGCATAAATCTCACCAAGGAAATTACTTTTTTTGAGACAGAGTCACTCTGTTGCCTTGGCTAGAGTGCCATGGCATCAGCCTAGCTCACAGTGTGGGGAGTACATGGCACTCTTGGGGCTCCAATTAAATTGTATTTAAATAAGCAGCAACATACACACTAACTTCCTAAGGACTAAAATAAGTCCATTTGAGAGCATCTTACTTAAGTAAGGTTCTAGGATTGAAGAAATTTTGTAACTCTATAGCCTTAATATTTTATTGTTTTTTTAAACACATTAACTGCCACATGAGTTGTATTTAGCTCATGCTAGTTTTGAGCCCAGGGCCTCATGAAGTATATGTAACTCACAAGTCTCTTTACCTTGGGAGCTGCGTGGTGCATAGGCAACTCATGCTGCCATGCTATAGCATACATGTTATGTGATGGGTGGTCCCCTGAGCAAAACACTGCAGTTGGTTCGTGAAAATATTACTTGTTGTTGTTCTTATTGTTACAATTAATATTGACAATTTAATTGCATATAACTCATGCACAGAAAACAATAAAAAATAAACAATTTTTCATTAAATTAGATAGGATCATTTTATTTTTGAAGTTTTCATTCTATTTTCATAATAAAACACTGTGGCCCCAAGGAAAAAAATTTTTTCTAGTGTGGCAGTCAATGTACAAAAGAATACATTCAAAAAACAAAACAAAAGATAGGTGGCAGGTGGGGGGGGGATATAAAACAGGTCCCTAAATAGATGACAGATCTTTTCCATTTACCCACCTACAGTTACATGTAAGTATATGGTACCCCTCCCCCCAACTAGGCTAAGTAGTTGTCTTTTCCACTGTGGTTCAATAACCTCCAACTGTTTCACCTTGAAATAGGTAATAGTCTTTGGAAATAGTCACTCTAGGTTGCACAAAGTTTCTGTGTATAGTTTATTGCAAGTAATAAAGCTACTTTCAAGAGCCCCTTCTTTCCAAAATTGAAAAAGAAAATCTAGTCTTTATTTGTTTTGGATAAATTTGTTTGTTTGTTCGTTTTTATTTTTTGCAAAGCAGCATAGCAACAATCTGTGATGGTAAGACTGCCTGAGGTTGCTGTCACAACTGCAAACATC
The DNA here is from genome assembly GCA_008086735.1 of Cheirogaleus medius. Taxonomy (NCBI): domain Eukaryota; kingdom Metazoa; phylum Chordata; class Mammalia; order Primates; family Cheirogaleidae; genus Cheirogaleus; species Cheirogaleus medius. Next base: position 7,985,177 of record VBSM01002121.1, on the reverse strand, counting down.
ATTTGCACATCAGTAGGAAAAAAGACAATAGAAGGAGGAGATGGGTTTCTCAAGAAAACAAAGCACAGATGCTACAGATTTCACCCTGACTTCATTTCTCCTTCCATGCAAGTTCCTCTTTGGCTTAACTGATCACAATGTTGTTTTCTTCCAAGAAGTGAGAGAAACTGGTGTTTGTGAACACTGTCAGTAGTACTTGAGCACTGTTACCTGGTTAGGAGCCATCCATCTTGGTACCATTCACAACTGAGTTGGCCCCAGGGAAACTGGGAGGGTGAGAATACCACTGCTCTGGATCACAGAGATCTCATCATTCTTCATGGTCAGACCACTACTGAGCATGCTGATGTGCTGGTTCCATACAACAGAGTCCACATTCACCAAAGGGCCAGAATTTCCTTGGGAAACATTTCTGATACACTCTTTCTATCCATACCTAACAGAGCCATGGTGCTCTCAATAGCTAGCTTCCTTCCAAGGCATGCCAGAAGTTACTTTTTGCCTCATGTACCATATAGTGTACCATCAAGTTGCATTTGGTGGTAAAACCTTGCCCATATATGCTGCACACAAAAGGCTTCTCTCCAGTGTGAGTACTTTTGTGAATTTGAAGAGTACTGGCAGATGAGAAGTTCTTTCCAGGCTGTGTGGAGTGGTGTTGCTTGGCCTGTGGGCATGGCTGGGCCAGCAACAAAGGTGTCATGCTCAGGGACATGGTCAAGGGTCCAACAAATGTACCAGGAACTTCAACTTCGACATAGGTTGACTGGGCTCGGATAAACACTGATGGGAGATTGTTCTGACCTTCCATCTCAGTGTGGCTGTTCTCAGAGTTCCCAGCTTTGCCCCTAGCATCAGGAAACTCTGACTTGATACTTTCTGCTTGGCTATTAGCTGGGGAGAGTACCTGAAAGGATGTGGTTTCCATGGCATCTGGACTTTGTCTCTGAATCTCCTGATTTCCCATCAGTGAGGACAAGTCATTTGTCAAGCTGTCACTCTCTACTAAACCATTTTCTCAGCTTCTCTGCTGCTGCAGGCCAAAAGGGGCAGAACCCACTTTCCCCAGGACATCTAGGGAAGCCATCATGGTAAACCCTAGAGTGAGTGATGCTGAGTGGATGCTGGGAAGAGAGGCAAGGATTTTTGACGAGCTACTGGGGGTATCCTGGGAGCTGACTTCTACATTGATGCTTTCCACAGTATCATGATGACAGAAGGCACTTCTACTGTCATTCTCACTGACATCATTGGCTCAGGACCCAAAAAGTCACAGAAATTCTCTAACAGGGGTGTGTTGGGAATGTAACCACCCATGTGTATCTGAACTTGTTGCTGCAACATGATTACATTGGTAAATTTCTTTTGACTGATGAGGCACATCTTTATGGATATATTGGTTCATTGAACCCTGAGGTGTGTCTTCAAGTTGCCTTTGGTAGAGAAAGCTCAGTGACAGATCTTACACTGGAACAGTCTCTCCCCAGTGTGGGTATGGTAATGCATTTTGAGGAAGCTATGGCAGCTAAAGATTTGGTGACAAATTATACATTTGCTGGGGTCAGTGGTGGCTTTGTCCATGTTCTCCACCAGCTGCTGTAATTTCAGAGTGTCCGACCCTGGCTTGAGGGTCCCACTCCCTTGGAAGCCACTAACACTTGAAGAATTATGGTTTGACCCCACCCCAAGTGGTGTGAGTCTACCTTCACTTTCTGGAGAAAGCCTAGGCCACAGGTTGTTGGGCAATGGGCCACCCATGAGGTCCTTTGGGTTAGTTCCCAAAGAGAGATTTTTGAGATAACCCTACAAAGGAGGTCCCTTTTACAAAGACAAGTTTGCTGCCTAAGGAGAAACTCAATACATCTATGGGGACAGGTACAAAGAGTGCATAAGGGGACATCATTGCCTGCTCCCATTTTGTCCTGAAACTTAGCAAACATCTAGGGGATTTGCCTTTATCTGAAGATATTGATGAAAGCACACCTTGAGGTTATCCTTGGTGGTAAAGTCATGACCACAAACAAAGCACATCAGGATCTCTCTCCAGTGTGGGAACAGAGTTGGATCTGCAAGGAGCTATCAGTCCCCAATACCTTGCTTTAGTACATAAATTTGTACTTGTAGAAGATGGCTTTGTCTTTGGGTTTGACATCAACCTCAGGATGTTCTATGGCTTCTCTTTTCCTTTCTTGGATGGATCTAACACCACAGTGGAGAAAGGACTCCTGAAGAGCACAGAGCCTGGAGCCTGGGGTAGCAAAGCATTCAGGAGGCAAGTCATAACATTCAGGAATATCCATGTCTCATCCAACTTCAGGGCAAAGGGTATCAGTCCTGGGGACAGAGAGCTGGCAGTGGAAAAGATGTTGGCATGAGGTACCTTGGCTTGTTTCAAGGCACCCAGAGACAGACTTTGACTTCAAGCTTTCAGGCTGCAGAAACCTGCTGTGACATGTGACTGCTCCAAGTCTTCAGGGTATTGGTCTCTGTCACACCTGAGTGGAGGGCACGGGAAGCCCACGTGTTCACCTAAATGTGGATCTGTTCAGTGAGCTGGATCTGCTGTAGCTGCTGCTGCTGCTTCTGCAGACACAGGATCTACTCAAGGACCCACTGGATGGTATTGGCACCAGGCGCAGGGGCTGGCAGTACATCTGAGCTCCATTGATTCATCACCACCTAGTTGCCCCATGGTGCCTGAAGAGTCACATTAGTGTTGGCCACTTTGCCTTTGGATAAATAACTTATGTTCTGGGGTGTGGGTAGCAGGACAGTCTCTGTCTTTAAGTACACAAAAGACTCGGTATCCAGCTTCTCTTTTATGCCCCCTTAGCTGCCACCATTCTCCTTGTGACCATCCTTACTCTTAAGCTGAGTGGCTGGTGGCTCAGTACAGCTCGGAAGAAGTCTTGCTGTTCTTGCTGTCATCATGATGAGGACAGGTGGATTTTTCATACAATTTTTCTTGTATTCCAAGAACTCAGAGATTCTAAAGAACTCTGCACAGCATTTCTCACAGATAAATGTCTCCCAGCTTTACCATCACTTCATCCTTATTTGATCCATCACCATTTCCTGGGTGGTTCATTAGAGCACCTGGGTCCCCACTGCCAGCACAGACAGGTTGTATCTGCAAACTCTGGGGTCAGCTGCTCACCCTGGTCCTCCTGCAAGGTAATGTATTCAGGATTTTGCCTCCTTGAACCTTTAAATGTATGAGTATCAGGAGCTAGGAGAGCTGCAGTATTTGGCCTCTCCACCACAAATTCCTAGAGTTGGAAAAGGTACTCCTCTTCAGCTGTAATGTGCAAAATTCTTATCATGGCCCACAGGGACCTTTATGGTCTTGTCCCTACCTATCTCTTTATCTGCATATGCTAACATCATCTTTCTTTGCCATCCAAATTTACGAACCTTCTTTCAGTTCTTAACATGCTCCTTTCCATAACATGGATATTGTACTTTCTGGATCCTCATGCTCTAATGCTCTATCCTTCTTCATTTCACAATCTCCTACTCATTCTGCAACTTTAAACTCAAAGTATTACAGCCTGAAAGAGGAGATTTCCAGTTCCAAAATGGCAATGTAGACGCAAGCTGGCTTCACTACCCCCTTTGGAAAACCAAAGCCAAGTATATAGCACCAAGATCATAACCAGCAATATCCCAGAACTCAAATATGAAGATGAGTCAGTTCTGGGGCCACAGAGAAGTAAAACAAAACTCTGGGCAGATGTTAATAGAATCAGATTTTCATATGCCTAATGTTCCTCTTTCCAATCTACCTGGCACCAAGCATGCAGACAATTTCCCCCAACTCACAGTTTCTATACTGGAAAGAGTGAAATTGAGGTAGACAACCAGCTTCCCCACCATTCTGGATTCTTTGGCAGGAGAACTGTCCATACCTCAACCCATGTGAAGCATTGTGACTGACTAAAGGGAGAGGACAGCCAGAGACAAAGGGGGTAGGTAGGATTAACATCCCCAGCCCCAAAAACTCTGCTCTGTAACTTAGCCAAAGGAGATGCCAAATCAGAGTGGCTGTTCAGTACCACCAAGCTATAGCACCATATATTCCACAGGTCCCCTGGGCACAAAGTCCTAGCCAGCTTTCTCATACTGCCAGAATACCTGCTTTAGGATTTCCACATTCTAAAGGGACAGGGCTTTAATCATTTGCTAGAGCCAGACAAACCTGGACTTTAGATGCCATCTCATGCCAAAAAGGTGGTTGTGACCTATGGAAAAAATGTAAGAAGTTCAACAGGTAAATTACAAAGAATCTCTAAGCAAACATAATCAATAAAAACATAAATAACCCAGACAGAGAATACTGAAATAAGTAACTAATACTTCAGTACAAAGACATAGACATATACCCACAAGAAACAATAGCAAATAAAGAACCATGACCTCCCCAGACTGACAAAGCAAGAAACCAGTGATTAACTCTAATGAGATGGTAATATGTGAATTCTTGCTCTCTGACCAAGAATTCAAAATAGGAGTTTTAAGGAAACTTAGTGATCTCCAAGATCACTCAGAAAAGCAATTCAGAAATTTATCAGAGAAGTTCAACAAAGGGAATAAAATATTTTTAAAAAATCAAACAAATCTTGGAACTGAGAAATATATTTGATGAACTGAAAACTTGATTGGAGGCCCTGAACAGAAGAATGGATCAAGTAGAGAAAAGAATAAATGAGCTTGAAGACAGGCTATTTGAAACTAAACAGTCAGAGGGGAAAAAAAGACAAAAGAATGAAAAGGAATGAAGATCACCTACAAAATATAGAAAATTACCTCAAAAGACCAAATCTCAGAATTATTGGTGTTCAAGAGGGAACTGAGCAAGAGAAAGGTGTACAAAGACTAGTCAAAGAAATAATATCAGAAAACTTTCTGAAATTTGAGAAAGATATAAATGTCCCAGTACAGGAAAGCCAGATAACACCAAACAGATTTGACCCAAATAAGACTACCTCAAAGCATATAATAATCAAACTCTCAAAGGTCAAGGACAAAGAGGATCCTAAAGCAATAAGAGAAAAGAAACAACACAGAAAGAAGCTTCAACTCATCTGGCAACAATAGATTTCTTTTTTTTTTTTTTTTTTTTTTTTGAGACAGAGTCTCACTCTGTTGCCCGGGCTAGAGTGCCGTGGCATCAGCCTAGCTCACAGCAACCTCAGACTCCTGGGCTCAGGAGATCCTTCTGCCTCAGCCTCCCAAGTAGCTGGGACTACAGGCATGCGCCACCATGCCTGGCTAATTTTTTCTATATTTTAGTTGGCCAATTAATTTCTTTCTATTTTTTTAGTAGAGATGGGGTCTCGCTCTTGCTCACACTGGTTTCGAACTCCTGAGCTCAAACGATCCGCCCACCTCGGCCTCCCAGAGAGCTAGGATTACAGGCGTGAGCCACCGCGCCCCGCCAACAATAGACTTCTTGACCAGGCATAGTGGCTCATGGCTATAATCCTAGCACTTTGGGAGTCTGAGGCAGGAGGATTGCTTGAAGCCAAGAATTCGAGACCAGGCTTGGTAACATAGTGAGACCCCGTCTCTACAAAAAATAAAAATAAAGAATTAGCTGAGTGCAGTGGCTTGCACCTGCAGTCTTAGTTACTCAGGAGGCTGAGAGGCAGGTGGCTCACTTGAGCACAGAAGTTTGAGGCTGCAGTGAGCTATGACGATGCCACTGCACTCTACCCCAAGCAACAGAGTAAGACCCTGTCAAAAAAAAAGAGAAAGAATAGAATTCTCAAGAGAAAACCTTCCAGGAATACTATATCCAACAATGTTATCCTTCAGATATGAAGGATACAGTATTTCCCCAAAAAACAAAAGCTGAGAGAATTCACCACAAACAGATCTATCTTAAAAGAAATACTAAAGGGAGTTCTTCAAACTAAAAGAAAAAAACAACAACATGCATAACAAAGTATCTGAGAATATAAAACCCACTAGCAAAATTAAGTACACAGAAAAACCCAGAATACTCTGAATTATTACAAGTCTTCAATCCACTCATAACTCTAGTATGAATACTAAAAGACAAATATATCGAACACAATAATAGCTACAGTAACCTGCTAAGAGACAGGTATTATAAAATATGTAAACTGAGATAATAATATGTCAATAGAGAGATGGAGTTAAAATGTAGATTTTGGGGGATTATTTTAGTTTTTTCTTTGTTTCTATTCTTTTCTTTGTGATGTAAGATAAGTTGTCATTCCTTTAAAATAATTTGTTATAGCTCTAAGATGTTTTTTTATAAGCTTATGGTAACCACAATGCAAAAACTTATAATAGGTTCACTAAAAATAAAAACCAATTAATTAAAACATACTACCAGAGAAAATAATTTAACCACAAAAGAAGATAGGAAGAAAAAAGAAAGGAAGAGAGGAGTTACAAAACAATCAGAAAACAAGCAATAATCTGGCAATACTAAGTCCTTACTTAGCAACATTAACAAAATGTAAATGGACTGAATTCTCCAATTAAAAGACATAGAGTGGCTGAATGGATAAAGAAACAAGATCCACTGCTTACAAGAAACCCACTTTACCTATATAAACACACATAGACTGAAAGTGAAGGGATGGACAAAGATACTCCATGCGAGTAGAAACCAAAAAGGAGTAGGAGTAGCTATACTTACATGAGATAAAATAGACTACAAGTCAAAGACCACAAAAAGAGACAAAGAAGGTCACTACATACTGATAAGGGAAAAATTCTCCAAAAGGATATAATAATTATAAATATCTATGCACCCAACACTGGAGCACCAAAGTATACAAAGAAACATTAATAGATCTAAAGGGAGAGATAGACTGCAACAGAATAATAGTAGAGGACTTCATCCCACTCTCAGTAATGAACAAGTCATCTAGATGAAAATTAACAAAGAAACATCGGAGTTAAACTACACATTCGACCAAATAGGCCTGATATTTACAGAACATTTCACCCAATTGCTGCAGATACACATTCTTTTCATCAGCACATGGAACATTATCCAGAATAGACCATATCTTAGGCCACAAAATAAGTTTCAACAAATTCAAAAATGTAGAAATCATATCAAATATCTTTTATGACCACAATGAGGAAAACTAGAAATGAATAACAAGAGGAACCTCAAAAACTACACAAACATGGAAATTAAACAACATCCTCCTTGATGATCAATGGGTCAGTGAAAACATTAAGAAGGAAATTTAAAAATTTCTTGAAACAAATGAAAATAGAAATACAATATACAAAAATCAATGGATACAGTAAAAGCAGTACTAAGAGGGAAGTTCATAGTAATAAATGCCTACTTCAAAAAAGTAGAAAGACTTCAAATAAACAACCTAATGTTGCACCTTAATGAATTAGGAAAGCAAAACCAAACCAGACCTAATGTTCATAAAAGGAAAGAAACAATAACGATCAGAGCAGGAATAAATGAAATTGAGACTAAAAAATACAGAAGATCAACAAAACAAAAAGTTGGTGTTTTGAAAAGATAGAATCAACAAACCTTCAGCTAGACTAAGAAAAAAAGAAGACGCAAATAAATAGAATCAAAAATGAAAAAGGACACACAAAAACTGACACCACAGAAATACAAAGACTTACAGAGACCATTATGAATAACTATATGCCAATTTGGAAAACCTAGAAGAAATAGATAAATTCCTGGACACATACAACCTACCAAGA
>VBSM01002121.1:7955430-7977352 GCA_008086735.1 Cheirogaleus medius | reverse complement strand
AAAAAAAAAAAAACTGAAGAGGAAAGAATACTTCAAAACTCATTGTATGAGGCCAGCATTACCCTGATACCAAAACCAGACAAGGTCACAACAAAAAAAAAGAAAGAAAAGAAAGATGGGAAAAAAAAGGAAAAGAAAACTATAGGCCAATATATATATATATATGTGTGTGTGTGTGTGTATATATATATGTATGTGTGTGTGTATATATATCTATATCTCACAGCCTCAGCAATGTCCATTATAAAGTCTCATAGTTCATGCATTATACTTCATAATATTAACACTATTGTAATTCTCCATCATTTGTGTAACTATTGCATAAATATCTATCTCAACTATACTATAGGCTCCATGAGAACAGGCCCAACCCCACACACTCACACACACACACCTTGTCAGCCACAACAAATAAATTACAGCAATAGTTTGTCATAATGGCTATAATCCCAATTCAATTCACAAGCACTTCTAAGGGAATAAATGCCACTTCATTCTATCTACAATGTTGTCCTTATAGGACATTCATCTATCTATCTGTTGTCCTTACAGAAAAACAGTCACAGAAGAGGAAGTAAAGCAATGTGAATCTGCTAAAACCAATTTATTTAGATGAATGGCAGTCAGGAGAGTGGGAAAAACAACTGGCTTAAAGTGTGACAGGATTTTCAAATATGCATGGTTGAATTTACATTTATTTATTTATTTATTTTGGAGCTGGGGTCTTACTTTATTGCCTAAGGTGGAGTACAGTGGCATCATCATAGCTCACTGCAACCTCAAATACCTGGGCTCAAGCAATCTTCCTGTCTCAGCCTCCCAAGTAACTGGGACTATAGGTGCACACCCAGCTAATTTTTGTATTTTTTGTAGACACAGGGTCTCACTATGTTGTTCAGGCGTGAATTTACATTTTAATATTAAAGCAAAACCGTTTCTTCTTTGTTTTCTCATTTGATCCCATTGTCTGCATCAGTGCTGCTGATTTTCTTGGCCAAATTAGGTTTATACCTTCATCACCTTCTTGAGTTCCCATATCAACAAAACATGGGTAATTGTTTGACAACTTTTCCATCCTTTATTGACAATAATCCTAATGCTAGTGGGTTTCCTTATGAGTATGTGCAAACCATATTAGACAAATACAAAAAGAAAAACAGACTTTTTCACTGCATCCATTGTTTTACTGTTTATGTACTTTTGATTCTGTTTTCATACGTTTTGGTACAACCCTGTCTCTCCTCAAATATATCTACTTCCTTCTAAAATGCTATTAAATGGAATTTTAAATTTCAATTAATTCCCCCTCATTCTACCCTTTATGCCACAGGGTTCTTTAATTTTATTCCTCCCTTTTGCGTACCATTGTATCCCTGGCACCTAATACAGTGCCTTACACATGATAGAAACTCAACAGACACTGTTTACTGTTGATGAATAAATGAATGAATGAGAAGTAAGTCTCAAAAAATGGCTACATCATTTCACCTCTGGATTACTGTAACAGACTTGGGATAGACTCTGCCCCTTTGATCTAGATATTCTTCCTATTCCTTCCTATAACAATACTGATTTTTCTTATATCTAATCAATCATTTTACTTAATTTTGATGAAATTAATTATTATATTTTCCTCTGCTGCAAATTGGTATGCCTATATACTCTTTTAAGACCTTCTATAATTTGACATTGACTCTATTTCCTGACAGAATCTCTCTAATCAAGCTACTTCCCTCACTGATTCATGAAGACATTATAGTTATTTAAGCCTCCATGGGTTTGTGTCCAAGTTGTTTCTCTCACCTGGAAAGTTTCTTCTTGATCCAATCAAAATCTATCCATTCTGCAGTGTTCAAGTCCCAACTTCCCTAGAAAGCCTAGCCTATTATAAATATCTTCTCTGAAGTTTATGGCCTTTTCTATACCACCGTGTATAGTACCTAATTACATAGTATGTTAAGTACTGGGGTTACAAATATGAAGAAAGTACTTGCTCTCAAAAACTTCACAATTTAACAGTGAAGACAGCTACTAATAGTGATGAATATCATACTAGAGATGAATACCATAATAGAGATATACATATGTGATTGAGATATTTGGGGGATATTAAATCAATGACCTTTAGTTCAAAGTCAGCCAGCAGTTCAGGGTCCCAGCAGGAAACAAAATTTGCATTCAGATGATTCAAATGATAAGACATTAATAAAAAGATTACTTATAGAGGTATGGACAGAGACAAAGTATATGGTGTTTCACTCCTGAAGGTAAATGTCTAGAAGCCCAGATTCAAGCAATGAGGGCCTACACAACAGTCCAAAAGACTTGTATAACACTTCAAAAGGCTAGTCATATATGAGTCCATACCATAAAACCATCTATTCACAGCAAAGACCAGAAAAGATCCAAAGAATATCAAATACATACAAGGCCCCATCTATCCCACCATGAAGGCACATTTGTCCTAACCTCCTTGTATAAAGATACCATTATAGACAGAGGAAGGCAGAGAAAACCTAAAAGATTTATCATTTATCTGAAAGAGACTGAGTTATCTAAAGGAAACTTTTAAACTGGCTGGCCATAACAAAGATATCCTGATTGAGAAGTTTAAAGTTTTCCCTCACCTATCCCACTGCTCCTGGTATCCATCAGGATAAAAGCTCTAAAGGAAAATTAGATCAGTTATGGAAAAATAAAGGCTCATGTCATTAAAAAAAATCATTCTTAGATAACAGAACTCCTCTTAATAGGAGCCAATACCAAGACATATCTAGCTCCCATAGGGCTCTGACCTCCAGAACAAACGTCTGAATTAGCCTGGTCAATCAGAGCACACCATCCCTGGGCCAGTCTTTCCTTAAATGTTGTGTGTAGAATGGTAGAAGAAAAATGTCTCTCTGAGCTGGTGGATTCCAAAAACCTTGTAAGTCAAGAGCTGCTAAAAATTATCTTTCCCACCAGATGGAAAAAGCCTGCCCTAAAACAAAGGCAATACAAGTAAAAACAGAAGTAAAGTATAGAAGAATCAGCCACCTCTGGAGTTTCAGTTCTGTAAGTCAATAAATTCCCTTTGTGTTTAAGGTAGTCTAGACTGAGTTTCTATCACCTGCACCGACAGAGTCCTGGTAAATACAGAAAAGTAGAGATGAAGAAATTTTGTGTCATGCCACTTGAAAATTTATCTGCAGCAAACTTCCAAGCATCAAGTCAATTAAATTGTCTTTGTTTAGTCTCCACCAATTGATCATACTCATGCCATGTTTTAGTATTTTTCATATTTTATCCATGATTTCTTGTACAGATTTTCTTTACCCTGGAGTTTCTAATTATATTTCTATACACAGAAGAATTCTATGTATTCTTCACCATATCATTAAAACCTTTTGGCTCCTTACTAATTGTTGAATGAGCCAACAAAATTTATAGGGAATTTTTAGGGAACTTCATATAAGCTATCTATTGATTTCTTTAGACTAATTTATTTCAACAATGTGATCCACAGTATAAGAAGGCCTACTTCAAAAGAAGCTATTGCTTGGATAGTTTCAGGAGACTGAGGCAGAGCACCAAAGGATTATGATGCCAAGGACAAGATGGAAAATGAGACTTCACTAAGACAATATAGAGGACCTAATTGATAGATTAAGCAGATGGTTGCCCACAAGAGAGGAACTTAAGAATTTACAGTGTCAGTCACTGTGCAAGGAATAGTCATTCATAATCTCATTTAATCCCTACAATTATCCTATAGGATAAGTATTATACTATTTATCAGATAAGAAAACTGGGACCCAAACTCATGTAGTTAGTCCAAAGATTTAAACCTAAAATAGCTGGGTGCAGTGGCTGGTGCTTGTAATCCCAGCTACTTGGGAGGCTGAGGTGCGCAGATGGCTTGAGGAGTTTAGGACCAGTCTGGGCAACATAGGAAAACCCTAGCTCTTAAAAACCAAAACAACAACAACAAAAACCCTAAAATATCTAAAGTCCTTGCTGTTTCTACTGCTTTATCTACCTTCATAACATTTAGTTTCAGAAGCACCATTAAAATATCACTATATGATTTTACCTCTCCTCTCTGAGAACCAGTCCCCATCCTCTCACCGACTTTCAAGAATGAGCATTTTCTCTTTGTCTACCTCACAATTTTAACAAGGTTTAGTCTAGTGAGGAGGTACTTGGCAAGGGACAATAGCAAGCAGAAGGAAGGAGTCATAAGTCAGAACAAACAGAAGAGAGAAGAGAAAACATAAATATAAATTACTATAATACAGAGAAATAAAATCACTGGGAAATAAGATAACTTTCAGAGACCACAAAAAGGAATGATAAGGATAAAAAGGTAAACAAGCAGAAAGGAGATGAGAGGGAAAGAAAGAAAATTTGACTAAATGGAGGGTAAAAATTAAATATTAAAATTCAAAAAAATCAGTTCAATCCCAAATGTTAATAGCTGTAATGACACATTTTCTTACATTAATTTCACCCAAACCTAGGCATAACAGAGAAAGTAATAACAGATGAAATACTGAAACAGAAAAGGGAGATTAAAATTGTATAGTTTAAAAGATCTAAGGAAAAAATCTCCTGTTAAAGGAAACATGCACACATTTCTCTGTCCCTTAATTTTTTCTACATCTACTCCCACTGTCTGCCTATATAATTCCCTGCCAGAGCTTTGCAGCTGGTCCCCACTGGGGCTTAAGCAGCCTCCTCTCTGTGTTTCCATTTAAAAATCTTTATTTCAATAGGTGGGCCTAGAGCATCTGCACTTCCAAAATTACCACACAACTGATCCAAAATGATTGAAACAAAATTGGTTTCAAAAATTGCCCTTAGGCTGAAAAGAAGATGAAGGCTAACATTTCAGACCTAAAGAAACATTTATCACAATTCTGTGGTCTGTAATAGACTGCTGTAGTTGTAATAGAAATGTTGACAGCTTGTTAATTATAGAAATGCTTCTGAGCATCACTGTTATTCTTTTGAAAGACCTGACAAAAGAGTTCAGAGTTTTTTTACTTAAACCAAGCCTTGCAACACCTCAAGTCTAATCTCTTCTCCCCCAGAGGCCGCATTCAGTTCCATTTTTCCTGCTAGTATACACTGTGCTGACTCAGGGAAGTGTCTTCAATAACCCCAGATTCTAAAAGTTTCCAGTCCCCAAAGAAGACAAGGGAAGTCCCAGAGCCACGATTTTTAGTCAGAGGCTTTTTAGGGCTTGCAAAGGTTACACCACCTGATAAGACCCAGAATAGTTTAAATCTCTCTGAGATCCTTGAACTAGAGAGTATACCAAACTCTGAAAGTCACATGGCATGAAACAGTATAGGACCTTACACATAGCAGATATTAATAAATATTTGTGTGTGATTCAGATCTTCTGCCCTGAAATTCAACTGGAATTAAAAAACCATCTTCCTTGGGTAGGGAAAGCAAGATATGTAATGAATAGAAGTTTGAATCTGTACTTCAAACCCTTCTCCACCACTAACTAGTTGTGCAGTATAGATAATCATTTAACCTCTTTGGTCTTCATATTTTATTCATTGGTAAAATGGAGAGAAACTGAGCAATAACTTTCAACCATTGTTGTCTGTCCCACCAATTACTCAAAGAACATAGATTCTAACATGATAGAAACAAAAACCTTACTCTTCCCACAGATATCTGTAGGCATATAAGAATTCAGTTACCATAAGTATTAATTACAGTAAAGTTTAAGAAAAAAAATTACAGTAGATTCTCAGGAATAGATTTTACTACTATGACCTAGACCCAGGATGAAATTAAAAGTGCACTGGGTCCTTTGAAAGTGGGTCAACTCTAGAATAAACAGAATTTTAGCACGTTATATATTTTTGTGCCTTGTTGATTATTTTGAGATCCTTTGAAGCATGGTTTCTTAACAGCAGTATTAGTGATTTTGGGGGCAGGAGGAGCTATTGTGTTTGCTGTAAGATGTTTAGCAGTATCTTTGGCCTACACCCACTAGATGCCAGTTGTGACAACCAAAAATGTCTCCAGATATAGTCAAATGTTCCCTGGGAGTGAGGGCAGGGATCAAAATTGCTCTCTGTTGAGAATTTCTGCTTTATAAGATATTATGTAAGTGGTTTTTTAATAATGCAATGTTTTAAAAGTACTTTCTGCTAACCAGCTGGATCAACTCAGAGAATTTAAGGTAGTTATCGAAGGCTAATGCCTCTATCTGACTTTATAGTACTTGGAAAGGGAATTATGATTTGTTACACATATAACACATATAATTAATACAATATATGACACATACAATTAAATGTGAGTAATGTTTGGCTCATCTCAAAAGACATTAAACAAACTTACACTCTTTCATTTCATTAAATTTTAAAGTTTCTATGAGTATTTTAGAAGGATACTTTGATCTTGGATTTGAAAATGGTGAAAAATGATCTGCTGGTGGAAAAGAATAGTAATATTTTAATAGAGAACTATGAATTAATCATTTTTCAGTCACTTATATGTTTCATTATTGATAATAAAGTGTTTATAAGTGACAGGCTGGGTACATTTTTAAGATTAATCCTTTAGACAAGAACCCAGTGATACAAAGATCCAAGCAAGCAATGCTGTAGTATGGTTAGCCCTATGCACATTTAGTCTTGCTCTAAGCAAACAGAAAAAAGTAAATTTAAGACTGTACTTTATATTACAAGGAGTATTACTTGTAATATACTCTTTGGCTTAAAAACAAATTATCATACAAATGTATTGCATCAACAACAAAATAGCTATCAAAACACAGTTGAATAGGCAGCCTAACTTTTTTCTAAATTACTTCTAGTTAATCATTACTTTCAAATAGCATATTTTCCCACATTTAAACTTATAAAAAATTTCCTCCACTTGACAGCACAAACAATTGTGCATCATTTTAAAGTGTCACTAAAAATGGCAGATGAATTATAACAAAATATTCTAATCTCTTAAAATTAGATCAAATTTTAATCGTAATACTGTTTTGCTAATTAAATGTACAATGCCAGGAAATCTACAAAACATTTCTCCAATGGTGTTTGTTCTCAGGAGTACACAATAAAGAAGCTTCTCTGTTCTTTTTAACAAGGTGCATAATGGCAAAGGAGGAATGCACGCAATAGAGCAATCTACCTTGGGAGTTTATTAGGATAGTTAGTACTTTTAAAATAGGATATTGAATTCATTCCATAATCTGAAAATCTGGACCATTAAATACATAAACAAATGTACATCTATATTTGTGCATATGGTATCATCTGAAAGTCAGAATACTAAATAAATAAGCAAATGTTTGAGAGTGTAAATTTTTAATACTGTAATTTCAAAAGACTAAAACGCCTTTTAAAACCTTCTAGATTATTTTTACGTTATTTATATCTTAGAGTTACATAAATAAAAGCCAACTATCACTAGCAACACTCAGCTTTGAGACACTGGAAAGGAAAACCAAGATCTCTTCCCCAAAAGTCCAAAATCAGCACACATAATAGACTGAGAGCCTCATTGTGTTCCAGTCTGTGACTCTCAGCTGCAGCACAAATGTCTTTATCAAGGAATTCAGATAGACTCCATTATTACATTCTTAAAATCCCTGCCTATGTGAAATTGTATTGGAAAGAAAACAAAAACACATCATTTTTTAAAAAGATAGTTGATTTAGGAAAAGTCAACGGTAAGACAAGATTGGAATCCGGAGATAAAGTATTGACTTCTAAGAACTGTACTCCTCTGGCAAACATGAGCTACAGTTCAGCAGGGTATAACCAGGGTTCCATGTGTCCCTCTACTCTGGAGAGGAAGGGGAGAACTAGGGGTGAGAGCTCCAAATGTGCAGAAGTCTCACACTGAACTCTGGAGATTTCTGGCAGGAACCTCACAACTCCCTGGGGGATCTTTGCCTAAATCCAGAAATGAACAGTTAGACATAGAATCTGCCTGAGGGCATCGTCTTCTACATGCTTTTTTCTCCATATTTTTACCGTAAAATAATTTTTTTACTGGAGAAAATCGAATAGTTGTCTATGGATTCTCGGCAAGAACCGAGCGTTTGCCCAAGACCTCTTGGCCCTGTCTACTAGCTGTGAACCACTTTAGGACGTTGCAAAGCCGCCCAGACAGGCCCGAGGCCAAGGGCTGCCTCTGCGCTCTCTCGATTTCCTAGTCAAATGGAAAAGAAAAATGAAATGTGGGGTAGGGGTGGGGGTGGGAGGATTTGCCACAAAGCCCCAAAATTGGTAAAAGAAAAATAAATCTATCTTTCCATAAAATTAAGAAAAGCCAAGCCGAAGGTGAAGATTTCCCCTGGCTAACCTCAGAGAAGCGTGCTTTAAGGGTGGGGTGAGGGTCACCACCTTCTCCACAATAGGGTTATTTCTAAGGAACCCCGTGAAGCTTCTCCCTTTCCCAGGGATGGGAACTCGGCTCTCATATTTCTTCCTGTTTGTTCCTTCCCCGTGTGAAGCTGGTGAACAAATAAGTGATTCCAAGGTATCTGTTGCAGTTTATTTCCTTTTAGTTAATAAAATTAAATAAAGTCCCTTGCGATGGCGAAAATAGGATCTCCTGATAGTAGATCCCGACCTCCAGGCACTTCTTGCGCCCCTCCCGCGGGGTGACCAGACACCACTCGAACTCTGCGGCCGGCGTGTAGCCCGCGCCCTTTTCTCGTGGCAAACATGCGGCCAACCCAGACTCGGTTCCAGCTGTCCGCCAGTGTCAGACGCAGAAACCAAAGCGCCCTCTTATTTGCACAACTATTGACCACGAAATGGGCCATACGATAAATATTCCCATTTCCTAGATAAGGCGCCTAGACTCAGAAAATTAACGTCTTGCACACAAAGACTAAGGGGTAGGACGCCAACTTTCTCCGATGAGCCGCTTTCAAACTGTGCAGCAAAAGGGCGAGGGGGAGGCGTGGTTTCCTGGGGTACAGACAACTTCTCCCACCTACAGGGGCTAGGCGCTGGGATTGAGGTCCGCTTTGGGCTAGCTGGCTGTGAGGTCCCTGCGGACCCACAGCCGCTTGCTTCTGCTAGTGAAGGAAGAGCGTGAAGCCGTGATTTTGTGAGCAAGAGCCGACAAGGAACCATCCGGAGAGGGAAAATAAAGAAATCTCTACAAACTGCAGCAAAGGGATGCTTTCCTTCCCTGGCTAGAGATTCCGGGAACGGAGCCTTCCCAGGGGCTGGCTTCATCCCTGCCTGGCCCCCAAGGCCGGAGTTTTCTGCACCGCAGATTCTCCGTCTGAGTGTTCTGGGACCTTGTATGCGATGTTTCTCACTAAAAGTTGTCCTTCCGGGTGATTTCAAAGTCCCTCCAAGCGAGAGAAGGTTTATGCTTTGTCATTATCCTCATCACCTCCTTTATTTTGCCCCTGTCCTGTCTCATTTCAAAAAAAATGAGCTCTTAGAAAAGAAAGCCTCTCCGTCGAGGCGGCTGAAAATCTCACAGAAATGATGTAAATGGTTGCAGGGCTTTTTTCGTCCCCTCCGCTATTTTTTTCGAATGAACTGTGAAGATCTGTGAAAATAATATCAGGGTTTTCCGTCAGAACGAGCTTTGCCCTGCAATCAGGCGTAGCATGATCTGACCCGACACCTCCAACCATCTGTGCTATCTATCTGCCTTCTGATTTACCAGATCTGTACAAGCCACATACAAATTGTACTTGATACTAAAGAAAAGACAGTCCGGCCCAGTCCAGTACAAAGGTGCACATCTCCATCTGATTCCTTTCTCTGGATAAGCCTCCTAAAGACGGTTCTCCTGCTGTTTTTGTTGGACACCCCCTCTTCCAGTTATTTTCTTCAGACTAAACAAACCTACCAAAGCTTCTTGACCCAGGCCTCAGAAAATGGTATGATGTGAACTGTCAATTGGGAATCAATACAAGTTGCCAATTCAGTCGATTGACCCGAAGTCAGAGCCAGCAAGAAGGTCCTTCCTCTATGCAGTAGGGGTCAGTTGCCTAGCGGCATAGGAAGCCCTTTCTAGGACAGTGGGGCCTCTACCCTAAATTGTTGTGGATAGCCCTTCTCAACTTTACTTATACTGAATTGTTTTGGGGATAAAAAGTCAAGGTTGGAGTTTCTATTCCCAGCTCAAGAGTCATATGTTCTAACACAAGATAGGGATAAAATTAGTATGCAAGAAGAGCAAATCGGCATTTTTAAAAAGATCTTGGAAATAAGCTTTTAAGTTGCTATCCTGACCTACCAATGACTTCTCGCTCTAGATGTGGCTATACTGCACATTTGTTCAAGTCCATTAAACTGCAAGGGGGCTAGATAAAAAGCATAATCTTTATTTAGGTGAGAGGCCCCTATAGCTCCCCCCCTTTTCTTGACATGGTTGACCTTGTGATCAGCATCTCTGTTATTAGGTGTAAGCATGCCCTTGCTCTCATTTAAAATTATTTGGTAGGCTTTTGAAGGGAGTGGGAATAGAATCCAAACTGACCTCCTCTACCGATCCTCGGTCCTGTTCCCTCTGCTCCAGATTTGCTACCCACTCAGCTGCTGTGGCAGCAGGAAAAGGGGAAGAGGGAGGCATGCAGAGATGAGTACTTGGAAGAAATGAGAAGATACGCTTCCCCTCCCTTTCTCCTTTTGAGCTCCCCGCAAGGTTTGCTGTTTCGTTACAACTAAACTTGCGAACTATCGAATTATCGGAGGATTTCCACTTGGCCCAGTCCTCTTTGTCCTCTGGAGACTTCTCGACCTCGACTGAGACAACGCATCGCCCCAAAGTGAATTTCTGTAGCATCATTGCCTCTTTGGTGGGGGGACAAAAGAGGGGGAGGGCTAGAGCTGGGGGGAGGAGGAGTGAAACGCTGCCGCACTCGCCTCTGTTTTTCTTCTAGCCACTCGCACGTCTTTTCATCCTCCAGGTTCTGCAAAATACTGAGGAAAAGTCCACGGGCTAACGGCGGGCGCTGTCGAGCGCGGGGAGGTGCTGAAATGGCCCGGGCGCAGCTGGTCGCAGCCTTGATTGGCAGAGCCAACCGGTGACTGACAGAGGGTCTCCATGGCGCCCGCGCCGCCAATCCGCCCATCCCAATAGCTGCAGCTTGCCTGCCTGCGTGCCTGAGCGAAGTCGAGCCGAACCCCTAGCCATCGAGCCCGTACCTCCTCCAGTTAGGGTCGCTTGCTCCCGGCCGTAGCGACAACGCTGCCGCCCCGGCAGGCCGTGTGTCCCGGCTCTCCCAAATCGCCTCACCGAGAAGAGCCTGGCGCACCCAGCCAGGTTCACAGACATCTGCTGCTTGTCCCGCTCTGGGTTCAGTGTCCCTGCCGCAGCCAGTGTTGCCTCGATGTTCCAGCTGCCCATCTTGAATTTCAGCCCCCAGCAAGTGGCCGGGGTATGCGAAACCCTGGAGGAGAGCGGCGACGTGGAGCGCCTGGGTCGTTTCCTCTGGTCGCTGCCCGTGGCCCCTGCGGCCTGCGAAGCCCTCAACAAGAATGAGTCAGTGCTGCGCGCGCGAGCCATTGTGGCCTTTCACGGTGGCAACTACCGCGAGCTCTACCATATCCTGGAAAACCACAAGTTCACCAAGGAGTCGCACGCCAAGCTTCAGGCTCTGTGGCTTGAAGCACACTACCAGGAGGCTGAGAAGCTGCGCGGACGGCCCCTGGGGCCGGTGGACAAGTACCGCGTAAGGAAGAAGTTCCCATTGCCGCGCACCATTTGGGACGGCGAACAGAAGACACACTGCTTTAAGGAACGCACGCGGCACCTGCTACGGGAGTGGTACCTGCAGGATCCATACCCTAATCCCAGCAAAAAGCGCGAGCTCGCCCAGGCAACCGGACTGACCCCCACGCAGGTGGGCAACTGGTTCAAAAATCGCCGACAAAGGGACCGTGCGGCTGCAGCCAAGAACAGGTCGGTACCTTGAGGCCTCCCCGCTTTGCCCGCACCGGGGAGGTGGCGCGTGGACGCACCCTGGGAGCCCTTACCCAGTGTCTGGCGACTCCAATTCAGGAGGATTTGGGAGCACAGTCTGTCTTGGGTTAGGAGCCGACTGCGTTCCAGGTTCCTGGTTCCCCACCCTCTCCCTCTTTCTTG
This sequence comes from Cheirogaleus medius, assembly GCA_008086735.1. Taxonomy (NCBI): domain Eukaryota; kingdom Metazoa; phylum Chordata; class Mammalia; order Primates; family Cheirogaleidae; genus Cheirogaleus; species Cheirogaleus medius. Next base: position 7,965,262 of record VBSM01002121.1, on the reverse strand, counting down.
GTGCCTTAGGGTAGCTGCAGCAGCTGGTCCCGGCCACCAAACCAAGGCTTCATTGGGGCGGAGGAGGGGGAAAGAAATAAAATTTTATATCCCAGAAACAATTAGGGACCCCAAGACCCAAAGCCAATTAGCTTGGTGAACCTGGGCCTAGGGTCCTACTATTAAGTGAAGTCTGGCTTATTAGCAATGTGTCAGTTTCGTGTTAATTATCATTTTCAAAGCCCAGGTACATCCTTCTCTAATGCTTTGAAAATAGTTTTCAATGGACTTTTCTTTCTAAGAAGTAGGAAGTTGAGTTTTCCTCTTACCACAGGCAGACAGCCTTGTCTCAAAACAGCAAACTAGTCTTTGGAGAGGGTGGATCTCGATCTGCCAAACATTTTGACCAAGAGCCCAGCCTCATCCCCCAGGCCCAAAAGCCCAGTGTAACCCTCAGGCAACCCTTTTTGCCTTTAGCTGGGCTGACTTGGCCCCAGGGGCACTGACTCAGTCATGAGCCCCGGGCACACGCCCCACTGAGAAGAGGGTCCCGATCCTGGATCCTGATCTGTCCTTGTCATCCATGCCTCAGCTATTTCCTGACAATCCCGTAAATCTCCCAAAGGTGGGCAACAACCTGGAAAGACCCTTCAAGACCAGAATCCCAAAGAGAGGGGAGGTGAGGAGCTGAGAAAGGGAGTGAATGAGGCTGGGGCACAACTGCCAGGATCCGCGGAGAGGCGGCTGCGGACTCCTGCCCGACCTCTGTCGCCTTAACTGCTCGGTCTGAGGAAGAGCCTCTGGCTGCCTCTGGGCTGGAGGACAAGGACAGACATGGGGAGGGAAGGGAGTGGAGGACTGGTGGCTATGTTACGCGCTGTGACCCGTGTCTCCTTTCTTCCCTTAGACTCCAGCAGCAGGTCCTGTCGCAGGGTTCCGGGCGGGCGCTACGGGCGGAGGGCGAGGGCACGCCAGAGGTGCTGGGCGTCGCCGCCAGCCCGGCAGCCAGTCTATCCAGCAAGGCGGCCACTTCAGCCATCTCCATCACGTCCAGCGACAGCGAGTGCGACATCTGAGCTGCCTACTCAGAATGCTCAGAAACAGAATCTGGTGTAAAAACAAGATAAACAAAATGAACGAGGGAGAGAGGATGAGAGACCAGCAAATCCAGTGCCAGCGAGGCCAGGTGACCAGGGACCTGCGGGCTTGGGTTGCGGTATCCACCCAGCGTTGAGCCTGGCTCCACTGGCGCCCTTTGGCCGAGACCACAAGGGCCCGCGGTGAGGCCTGACCGCTTTGCTTTTTCCTAAGGATATTGCTGCAAAGACACCTTCGGAACCTGAACTGCAAGCTGAGCGCCAGCCCTGAGTCTCCCCATGGGTATTTCACGTCGAAAGGACGCTGTTATATATGTATAACTTTTGCTTTAAAGTTTTTTTTAACAAAACATATATATGCTGTTTATTTACTTATTTAAGAGACTGCCATGATAGGTTTCTCTGTAGCTTGGGGAACTTGCTGTTTCTAAACAGGCAGACTGGAGCTGATGGGTTCTTTGTGGAGAAGCCAAACAATAAAACAACCTGGTGAGCAACCTTTCTTAAGGGAGCTGCTCTTAGATTCCTTAAAAAAAAAATTCATTCCCTTCACCAGGCAGGCAGGGACCCTTGTGCAAATGGTCTCAAGAGGGCCCTCTCTATATCTTTTGCCATCTCTGATGTCTTCTGGTATATTTTTTAAAACAACCTGTGATAGGTCCCTCTCACGTAAAATTATATGTATATGTATGCATGTATATACCTACATACATACATGTTATGATATATTTAAATCTAGAAATTGGCAAATAAGCATCCCCTGTAAAGCAACTCCCCCAACTCCAGTACAGGTAACTATGGTTTGGCCACATGACACTCGTTTTTATCAAGTGTCAAAGGTTTTCAGGAACAATTCAAAAAGCTAACCTCTGTGACTCAAGTAGTGAATCCAATATAAAAATGCAAAACTATCCTGATACAGGCTCTGCAACAAGAAAGGCTTTCCACCTCCTTTGAGGCCCTCTCCCCTAAAAAAGCAGTGGGCACTCATGATCATGCTAGAGTGAACGTGTTCTGTTTTAGGATTGAGCTTTTATTAAAATAAGACAAAAGGCAAGAGGAGAGGTTGTAAGTAACTAGCATTTTCTTGCTGCAGAATCAGGTTTTAATCAAACAAATTGTTTCCAACAAGAGAGAGATACTGAGCTGGAGGAAAAGATGTAATCATGTTACATACTGAGGGTAAAACAAGGCTGCAGAGAAATGACTGGCATTTTAAAAAGCTGATCTCCACATTAAACATGAAATAAGTCATCAAGGGCCTCATTGTCCTGTTAATGGCCTCAATTAAAAATATAAAATATTCTTAGCATTTAATTTTCCTTGTGCGCCGGCATGTGCGTGCCCATGTACCTGCACTCACACGCGCACACACACCACAAAAACACCTACCATCCTTGCACTAAGAAAGTAAATGCTATCCAGAGAGTCTCTAACTTTTTCTCTAGTGAAACAGATTGCATATTATAAAATTTGACATTGATCTTTAAATCACTTGAGCTGGACTTTCCTTTCCACCTCCCCCCATTAGTCTTTTCCATTTGCCTCTCTGTCCTTGTAAGACATTCTTCGGATCAGAAGCCTACTAACTTCTTTAACCAGAAGTGCCAAAGTGCAAATCAAACAAAAATAAGGGAAATCACAGAAAACAAAAAGCAGGCAAGTGGCAAGATAGATGATGGGAGCTCAAGACATGAGTAAGGGTTTGACTTTTGGTTTCTAAATCACTTAAACAGATTTGGCTCATTTGGGCTTTATAAATGGCTGTCACTGTGTAAGGTGGCCCTTATCCAGAGAATTCTTGAAAATTAAAACTCTCCTGCACTAGAGCTCTAAATGGAAAGAGTAGGGAAGTTTTTGTGATCAAGCCTGTGCTCTTCCCAAAATCAAACAAATGCTCTTCTGTGGGTCCTGAAAGGCTAGGTTGATAGAGCTCCCTCAGACTCAATTTTGTTTCCTTGAGCCCCAGGTGGTTTCTAGAATGCCAAAAAGCATCAGGCCAGGACTCAAGTGAGGCTTGGGAGGTACCCGAGTGCAAAATTTAAGGAGGCACTCATTCTCAAGGTTATGCAAGTGCAGCAAGGATTGAGTTCCTCCTTAAATTTTGCACTCTAGGTGCCTCTTTTGCCTCACCCTGAACCTGCCAAAGAGTATCCAGGGATTTCCAGTCTTGTTCCCCAGCACACCTCCCACCCTCCATCTATGGAGTTATCCAGAACCATCATTTGGAGAAGTTCATTGGCAAATTTTATCTCTTAAGTTTATACTTCCAGGCCCAAGAGAGACGAGAAAGACCTAATTAGTGGAATGATGTAAAGGAATTTTGAGATTCTAAAAATCTCACCCCACTCACCAGTTCAAATAATGCCTAAAGGCAGAAAGAAATGTCCCTCCTGTGGTGTCTAGAAAATAGGGTAACACTGTTAGGAAACTAAAGTTTCTCTTTACAAAATAATTTTTAAATGATACTTAAATGCTTGGAGAAAAAGAGATCAAACAGTGATGGAGGATTTTTCTTTCTGCTTTTTCAAAAGCCTTTAAACTACATTTACCATTGACTGAAATTAACATGCTGCCTGTGCATTATATTTTAAAGTAGCTATTCTGTTTCAACAATCTGGAGATTTATTTATCTAATTTCACTTTAGAATCCTAAGGGGGTGGCACATTATTTATAAGATTTTTAAAAATGTTAATCTGAAACCTGGTGGCACCTAACTGCCTTTGTGAATAACCAATTCTTTGGTGACTACATGTTGGAAATTAGTCCAAATCTTCACAGAAATTTATTTTATTTTAATCGGTTCAAATCTTCCCATGGACATGTAAAAGTTTTCCTTTTAAGATTTTTTTTTCCATATCAGTTTCATCCTGGTCTAGAGAGGGTTAAAAGAAAAAAATCCAGGTAGTAGCAAGGCTGACGGCTTCTGAATTTGGGAAATCTCTGTATGATGGGTTTCCTCTTTTTCTTTTCCTGGAATTCTTCTGTCACAGTTCCCCAAAAAGCAGTTACTCAAGCCGAGTGGAAACAAGCATTTTTACATTTCAACGACCCTAACTAATGTGAGAATTTTACCCTAAGGCCCACCTCAGGCTCTTCTACGGCTTATAAATATTTCAACCACACTTCATTTCCACCAAAAAGGTGATGGCTCCTGCTCCCCAAATGCCGCAGTTCCTCTCGCCTCCACTTTTAACGACCCACTCCGCTTTCACCCGTCGCTTCCCCCCTTTCCCTAAGCCCGTTTGTTTATAAAAATCTGGCAGGGAGGGGATGAGAGGCCGGGGCTGGGGAGGGCTTGCTCTTTGTTTACATTAAACAAATGACAGGCAAAGAGCTCAAGCAAAGTCTTCCTTGACCTCCTTCTCTCTCCCTAATTTTAACAAAAAGGAAAAAAATATTGTATCCAAAGAGAATGTGAATGGGGCGGGAGGAGAAGAGCAGCAGCTTTTCGCCCTATTCAGCGGGGACGCGGGAGCGCGGACGATTTCCGCTCCCATTGTGAGGCGGGGCCCGGGGGCGGCGGTGAATGGGGGGTCTGTGGAGCGGCCCGCGGGGCTGTCAGGCGGCTCCGCGTAATGAGGGCTAATGACGGCGGCCCGGCGCTCGGCCGGACAATGCGCGGGGCCGCGGGGTTTTGTCAGCCTGAATGGCTAATAGGTTTGCCTGTGAGCTGCGAGGGGGCGGTGTCGGGGAGGAGGCGGCGGCGAGGGGAGAAGGGGTCATTGTCCGCACACTGGCCCGGGCGCCGAGGCGTGTCCCTGCGCCGCGCGGCCGCCCCCGGAGCCTGGCGCGGCTGACAGGAAGGCAGCGGCCGGGAGGCCCCCTAAAGGCCTGCCGCGAAATGGCGGCAGGAGCGGCGGGCGCGTGGGTCCCCTCGGGGAAGCGGCCCTGAGCCCGAACTTTGCTCCCAAGAAGCCCAGAGTGGGCCCTTCCTCTGCGTCCCGGATCGCGACTGTGTGGAGAGACTTCACTCTGCGCACCCACCTTTTCCGTCCAGCGCCCTGCGAGCTCGCAGACGTGTAGGCCTCGAGCCACTCCTACCGTGGGACTGCCTGACTCAGTAGCTCGAGGAGAGAAACCTCTCAAAACCTGGGGACGAGGACGGGATTAAATAAAAACCTAGGTGAGGGAATAAACACACAAACGCGCGCTCCGGCGGCCGCGGAGGCGCGCGCTCGCCCTCGGGGATCTGACGCCGCGGCCGTGCGAGAGCCTCGAGAGAGCGGCCGCCGCGCGGGTCTGGGCCTGCGCGAGAGGCTGCCGCGCGCGTCGGGCCTGGGCCAGCCCGGGCGACAGCAGTTGTCGCCACCGGCTCTGCGCGGCGCCGAGCGAGTCGCCGCCGAGCAGGGCTGGGAGAGCAGGGAGGTTCTGGACCCACGGAGCGGGATTCGCAGGCGCTGAGACCTCAAGAGGGCTTTGCGCGCCTGGCAGGTCCGCGGGGTCGGCCGTCCAGGCGGGGAGAGGGAGCTGGGCGCTGTGAGGACCAAACGCTCGCGACCGCACGGTTGAGCCCTGGATGGCCACCCGGGCCACTTTCTTTTGGAAACCTTGTGGCTCCCGTTTCCCATTTAAGGTCTTACAAATCTCCTCAGGCTGGATCCTGCCTTGCAGCTTTCTTTGCTAGGATTTATATTCCCAAATTTCTTTAGAGTACCCTACCGTGAGGGAACGAACTGGTTTTCTTCCCCTTTTCACCTCCTTGTCTGGAGACAAAGGGGTGTGAGGGCGATCCCAGAGCTGAACAAGCATTTTCACGCCTCCGTGCCTCTGCTCATGCTGTTTCCGCTTGCCCGGTGGCTTGCTCCGCCTGGAACGCAGCCCCCTACCTCGACTGCTAACCTGTCAATCCACCAAGCGTACTCCACCTCCACCAAGGTTTTCTTGAAGCAGTGGGCTCCACACAGAGATTTTTCACTTCCTTTTTAATGCTCCCAGTGCACCATATCTAAACTTCTGTTTTAGCACTTGTAACACTTCTGTTCATTTGTTTGTCTATATGTTTGACTGCCCCCCTTCCCCGCTAGAATGTAAGCTCTTTAAGGACAAGGACCAACACCTACTCATCTTTGTATTCCCAACACCTAGCCTAAGTAGTAGGTGCTCAATAAATATTTCAAAACTGAATGACTTGATGGATCCTTATTGAAACATGTGTGGTCCATGTTAGTGGAGAACCTCTGCTAGCTCTGAACTCATTTGAACAGCAAAAACTGACTTATATGGGCTGGACCCAATGTTCACTTAAATCCTCCCAGCTCGGCTTACCAGCTCTTATTTATACGTCAGGTTCTCTGGGATGATTCATAGAGCGCTCACTCCCTCTAGGTATATGGTTTTTGAATCCTATGGCTTTGGATTCATAACATGAAAATTATGTTCTCACACAACGCATTTCCAAAACAGTAAGGCAAACGTCGTCCACTCAGGTTGTGAAAATTCTAGCTATTATACTCTCTGAACCCTATAAAATAGAACTCCTAATATTTTTGTCTGTCACAGAATGACAGAATTTTCTACTTTCAAGATAACTGCTATGGTTTGAATGTTTGTGTCCCTCCAAAATTCATGTTGAAACTTAATCCCCAATGCAACAGTATTAAGAAGTGGGGCTTTTTACAAGGTGATTTACTATCCTCATGAATGCGATTGGTACCTTTATAAAAGGGCTTGAGGGAGTCTGTTAGTCCCTTTTTGTCCATCTGCCACATGAGGATGCAGCAAGAAGGCACCATCTTAGAATCAGGGAGAACCAGCCCTTGCCAGACATGAAACCTGCTAGAGCTTTGATCTTGGACTTCCTTGCCTCCAGAACTGTGAGAAATAAATTTCTATTATGTATAAATTACCCATTCTAAGGTATTTCTATTATAGCAGCAAGAATGGACTAAGACAATAACCCTTTATGTCTCCCCCTCACCTTCTCCCCCCAAACTCCCACCTTTCCCTACCTCACTCTAGTCTTGACCTACAAATATAAAAGTAACACACAAAAAAATCACAAACTCAGACAAGATGTCCAATTTTAAGAAAATGGATTGGCAACCCACTCCCATACTCAGGCTAACCTATGGGGGAAAAACAAGAGTTTTCATTAAAATCTTAAATCACAAGAGCCCTGTGAAAATCTACTGGATAACAAACTCATCTCAATTTTAAAATTTAATGGACAGAAGCAAGTGAACTGTACATAATTTTGAATTCTCATAAAATATATATAAGGCTGCCTCCTGGAAAGTCATTCTAGCCTGGCACTGTCAATCTGCAACCTGAGAATACTGAATTACTATTTGTTTTTCTCACTGAAGAAATCAGTCTTAAATTTTCTAGCATAAAATCAAACACCTCAGCTCAGGTGGTGCACAATAATTTGGTACATTAACAGTCTGGTGATAAACTATATTATGCATTTCAAACATTTTCAGATATTTAAGATTTCTGTTAAAGATTTGTTCGTCATTTAAATTAGGCACCACTTAAAGCATATTTTATTGCATTGGGTATATTCCTGACTTTCTATAAATTCCTGGTAAATTATGCATTTAAACTACAGACCTATGCATATATATTTTATCTACAAAATTATTTTTGCAGGTAATTGTGACCATAGGTGCTGGAATCATCAATTTAAAATAAACAAGCAAATAGGAAAAAGAAAACTATATTGTAAACAGCCTGTAGCAATGGACCAGCACCTGAGAGCGTAGGATCAAACAAACCTGGCTTGAACTACTTAATCACTGAGAATTTGGGCAAGTCACTCAACTCTCTGAACCTTAGTTTTTACTTCTTTAAAATGGGGTTGATAATATCCGGGAATATTGTGACTGTTACTGGAGTAACGCATATAAAGCACCCAGCACAGACCCTCACATATAATTAACAGGGGTTCAGTGAGTAGAATTTCCCTTTTCCCATTTTTCCTGGTTAAATGCTAAGGCAAAAAAGTAAGCTGTATGACTCCTCTTAAAAATTGTTTTTAATATCATCTACAAATTCAGAATATTGTTGAATTTAAATGCTAAATGCTGTCCTTAGTATCAGAAGCAGCTTCTGCTCACCACCCCCAGTAAGGAGGACCCAATACGTTGGTTTTCCACCAGTAGCAATAGCTGGGCTTGTGCTAACATACCACCATTCTTTCTTTGCCTATTTACTCTGCCCAAGGCTGCTTGTCTTCTACATGAAGCTTTCCAAAGGGATCCTGGCCCATCATGCAAGTCAGGATAACCCCAAATATAAAGTATGATCACCGAAAAGGTGACAACCTTTTGGGGAAAATGCAAGGTTCGTTTCTTTGAGGAAAAGCAGTGTTCCCACTTTGCTTACATGTGTGTGGCTCTTTATAGCTATTATTAAAATTCTTTCACTTGCACTATCTCACTTCCTCACAAGAACTCCATGAGGTAAGTTGGCAGATAGAGTGATTCCCATCTTCCAGATAAGGAAACTGGGGCTGACACTACTTGGTCAAAGTCACAAGACCAGGGAAGAATCCAGACTTTGTAGGGCTAAAAACTTATACTATTTGGAGTGGGAGGATACTAGTTATGATTAAAAATACAAAATAATGAGTACAAAATTGGGTATGAGAAAAGAAATTACAACAATGACAAATTTTTTTAATCCTGGATAATACAACAAACCACAAAATCCAGAAAAATAAAATCATTTTGTTAAATGTCTTACATACCTCTAGAATTGTTTTTTCTCTACTTTTTTTCTGTAGCTTTTTGATTGCTTCTTTATATGACAACAATTTTAATGTACTTCAAATAAAAAGATCATTTGTTGTTTAGTATGGGTTGATTTAAATATATTTTATTATCGATAATTTAGAAAAGTTTCTCTTGGCATCATAGCTCATTATTGGTAATGACATGCATTATTTTTAGGATTGGTATCAAAGTTGGAAAAGCCTCAGTGAAGTTTCTTGCATATATGAGCAGTAAAATTTCAGGACATTTCAAGTTTTCTTAAACAATGACCCATCTTAAATAATCTTTGCATTGGCAATACTCATTAACCAGTTTGTGATCAAGGGTATTACACATTCATGTTGTAACAATAAATCAGCACAGTAGGCAGTAGAAATATTCCTGCACGACATTCCTGCCCTGTAGCAGCTAGCATCTATACAAAGAAGTGACAGCAAACCCTAAAAATATATAACACTGAACTCAAACTAACTACATCTTCAACTCAACTTTCCTTTATCTACCAGATCCCTAAAATGACTATGGTTATTCCAGAGCTACCCAGCACAAGGGGAAAGGGACAGAGGGAAAATAGGAGTGGAAAGAGACAGTGGTCTATTAAAGTTAAATTACCTTATTTTACAAATTTTCCAAAAATGCATGATGATGTGAACATATTGCTAGGACCCCTTCCAGGGCCTTGGAAGGGGCCTGTGCAAGTGAGGGATCTTGAAGTGTAAGCGACATTTGTTTCAAGGTAATTCTGCCTCTGACCAGGCCCAGTAAGTGTTTGTTGAGAACAGGTTTTCTGACTCCAGGCCCATTACGATTTTCTATTAACTGAGATATGATGTATTTTCCCAGGAAGTTTTGACAAGGTTGTACTGAAAAGCTGTTTTTAAAAATGATTTATTGATGGAAGGAGGAAGAGTTTAAGACTGCAAATGGAGAGCTGGCCCTGAGTGGAACTGTGATGTAGAGAGGTTATGGTTTTGAACCTGGTTACCTTTCCTTTGGTCCTTCATCTTGACTCCTTTTTTTTTTTTTTTTTTTTTTTT
>VBSM01002121.1:7939559-7955330 GCA_008086735.1 Cheirogaleus medius | reverse complement strand
TCCCTTTATCAAAATCTATTCTCAGTTGTCACAAAAATCAGATAAACCAATTCACATCAACATACAAAGAGAGCTGCTAAAATCTTAATGAATTACCTACAGATGGGGGCCTGGGAGAGTACTTACTAACTGCTAGGAGATAATCCTTTAATTCAATAACCCCAAATCACTAATGGTTGTAATTCAGACATCACTAGTAGCCTAGTAGAAAATTATTTTTGGTTGGAAAAGAGCCAGGTACCCTTCAAATCATTCCATTGAAGTAAAGGACTGTTTTTTCAGTCAGATATCAACTGATATTAAGAATAAAATACAGTAAAAACCTTTTCAGGCCCCTCAGGATGCAACTGCTTCTCTATCATTTTCTTTACCACCAAACTTCATGAAATAATAGCCTACATTATTCGCCTCCATTTCTTCTCTATATACTCATTCCTAAACCTTGTGTAATCTGGCTTTTACTTACATCATTGCGTTAAAATGGTTGCCTGAAAGGTCACTCTACTTGGTCCTCAAACTACTCAACCTGTTGATATTCAACTCTGTAGAGCATCTCTTCCCTCTAAACAGGGCCAAGATTAGGTTGAGGCAAGCAAGGTGACTGAGGTATAAAATTTAAGAAGATGCTCACTCGCAAGGTCCTGCAAGTTCGGGGTTGGCATCTGAGGAGTACCTCCTTAAATTTTGCCCCATAGATGCCTCCCTTGCCTCACCAAAGTCCCTGCCTTCTTCTAAAACATACGTGCACTTCTTCTCAAATTCAGAGCATGGCCTACGATTTGCTGCCTTAATGCCTTTGCGCAGGATGCAGGTGTGAATGGACCTCCATGCTTTATGCCTGACCTGCATCCCTTCCTACCTTCTTCTGTCACAGCACCCTCAGGGAACTGCTCCTCCCTAGCTCAATGATGTGTTTCTGGTTGGGATTGCCAAACACGTTACCTCCCACCCCCCAACCCACAGTGGTGTATAACCACCAAGCTGGGCCCATGCTTTCAGAAATTTCTGAATTGGAAGCAGAGGAACAGTTCTGCATGTGCTCTTGGATTGAGAGCGGTACGAATATGATGCCATAGCCATATCACATCTTACAGGAGGGAGGAAGAAGAGATGGAAAAGGCCAAATCTGATAAAATCTTTGTATGCTATTGACCCCAAATCAGCTTCAGTCTTGTCTTTCTTGTGTTTTGGTGATAGGGGCTAACATAGTATTCTCCTCCAATTTGTTTAAACTACTTTAAATTTCTGTCACTTGCACACAAGAGTGCTGAGACATAAAATAGAATGTTCTTTCTTTTCCCTCACCCCATCTCCACAGGAACATAGAGCCAACTTTCATGGCTCAGCTCTAAGGCCATTTTCCTCCCAGACCCTTCCTCGATCCATAGGATTTAACTAATCACTGCCTTCTCTGAACTGCTGTGACATTTTATGCATCTCTCATAGTATTTAGGTTCTATATTTTATCTTTCACTATACTATATGTTCTTCAAGGGCAAGATCCATAATCTTCGTAATCCTCCAAGAACTAAGTGCAGAAACTGCCACAGCAGAAAATCAATAGATTTTTGCTGAATTAATGAATTAAATGAATGGATGAACATACCTAAAGGATAGCCAGAATCTTTCTGTCTCATTTCAGGAAATTTTAGTCTGAATGAGCTGAAGTTCTTTAAAAAAAATGTTTTCCCAAAGGAAAAATAAAAGAAGCAATAACCTACTGATTACTAGAGACAGTGAATATTAAAGGGAGCCATATTTTTTTAAAGGTGGGGAATTAAGACTTCATATGTATATTTACTTATATCTGAATAAATAAACTCTGGAAAGGCACACAAGAAACTATAAATTGTGGTTTCAAGACTGGGGGAAGAAACTGAGCAGATGGAGGACAGAAGTTAGAGGGAAACATTTCACTGTATACTTTTGTATATTTTAAATTTGTTTAACCATGTGAAGCAATGTCTATTTAAAAGTTAAATTAAAACTAAATGAATAGTTCCAAAAAATTCAGGAGGAGGGAATTTTCCTTTAATTCATTCTACAAAACCAGTATCACCCTGATACCAAAGCCAGACAAGGACACAACAAAAAAAGAAAACCACAAACCAATATCCCTGATGAACACAGATCCATAAATCCTCAACAGAATACTTGCAAACAAAATCCAACAGCACATCAAAAAGATAATACTCCATAATCAAGTGGAATTTATACCAGGGATGCAAGGATAGTTCAACATATAAGTCAATAAATGTGATTTATCACCTAAACAGAGTTAAGGACAAAAACCTTATGATCATCACAGTAGATGCATAAAAAGCATTTGATAAAATTCAGCATCCCTTCATGATAAAAACCCTTAACAAACTAGGCATAGAAGGAACATACGTCAAAGTAATAAAGGCCATATATGACAAACACACAGCCAACATCATACTGAATGGGGAAAAGTTGAAAGCAATCCCCCTAAGAAATGGAACAAGAAAAAGATGCCCATTTTCACCACTCCTATTCAACATAGTGCTGTAAGTCTTAGCCAGAGCAATTAAGCAAGAGAAAGAAATAAAAGTCATCCAAATTGGAAAAAAGGAAATCAAATTATCTTTGCTTGCTAGTGATATGATCTTATAACTAGAAAACCCTAATGACTCCTCCAAAAAACTGACATAAACTGTGGGCAATTATACAAACTTTGGTTACAAATCTGTTTATCTACCTATCATTACTACCACTCTGGTACAGAGAGCACATTTCTTTCTCAACTGGTGAATTAATCAACAATGACCAGACTCAGTAACTGTAAAATCTCAATAAAGAGCTGCTTGTAAAAGCCATGGAACTTTCTTCACCTGATAATAACTTGACCTATTTCCTATCTATACATCCCTGCTTTATACTTACAGCTACGACTTTACTCCCTCTGCTCTCTCAAACTCTGAGATTTATGCTACCTTTGTCATGAGATCTGAACAGCTCTAGTTTAGCACTAAGGGAATGGACATCAAGCTAGCCTTAACATTAGGCCTGTTTGTCATCTCATACCTTTGTGTGGACACCTAGAGTTCAACAATGCTTCTAAAACTAAGCCCTTGCCTTGTATCCTGGTTCTAGTATGTATCTTAAATACTTACCTTCATAATGTACCCAATCTTCTTGTTTCTACACCTTCCCCTTGATCATGACAGTTTCTATACTCATTCCCCATCCCATTCCACATCACCTGGACACTGTCACTGAATCCCAGTCCTGGAGCTAGAGCCCTGTTACCGGCCACCTATTCTCTCTGATGCTGAGAACCTGGAAGACAGGCTCTGCCCACCTGGACTTCTTCCCACTGCCCACAGCAAGATGTCCTCTTCAGCTCCAGCCCTTCCCTGCCCTGTGAGTTTGCCAACCCCCACAGACCACAGTCCCAGTCCTAGCCCTACACCTTTCTTTTCTCACAATATGTTATGTCTAAGGAGAATAACATAGTCCAGTTTTATCTTACTTTAGTATTTCACAAAAATATTTAAAGTAAGTAGGCTAATAGTGCTCTCCTTCTAGTCAATAATATTTAACAGATCACAAAACATTATGTCCCAAAAGAACATCAAAATTTGTATGATAGTGCACCAGATGAAGAATAATTCAAATAATTGAATTGAAAACCTTCAAACCTCAGCCTCACATGGGTAACCTTCTTCAGTTTTCTGTTGACCAGATGCTATAAAATTATCCTCAATTTACAGTGTTTTCTAGAATATTGCTACTCAAGGGTGGTCCCTGAAGCTTGCTTTAAAAACATAGAATCTGAGGCCCCCACTCCAGACCTACAGAATTGGAAACTATAACAAACTCTTCAAATTTGAAAATCACTTTTCTAGAACTCTTTGAACTCTTATGTTTTCTTCAGTAGCTTTGGAAAATGCATAACTATTTTCATCTTTATACTATTTCAAGTTGAGGTGCCATCTCTCCACCATTCCATGTGGATCTGGCGGAGCTGCCAACCACGGTGTCCTACCTCTCCTCCCCACAACCAGAAAGGGGCAGGCCTGTGAGCCAGGCTGAACTGATTACAAGATGACAGCCCCCTGGAAACAGTGACTGGTTCAAGGAGCCAGTTTGACAAGCAATCCAACCCTGAACAATCAATAATTTATGAAATTTTCCAAATTGGAGGGAAGGGATAGGTTTCTCTCTTCTTTGGGAGCTAAAGTTGTAGGGCAATGATGCCTGCATTGCCAGAGGCCACATTTCTGCCATGAGGAGAAATGCCCCATGTAGTGGAAAAGAATGCAGCTAAGCAGAAAGGAGCAGATATGAGAAACAGGTAAGGATAGAGAACCATGCAAGCATTGTTTGAGACCCTAGATCCAGGCATGCTCAAGGCCAGAAGTTCCTCAGACTTGACAGTTATGTGAACAGATACATGTTTCTTTTTCACTTAACCTAGTTTGAATTGGAATTCTTTTTTTTTTCCCAGATTGCCACGTATTACTAATAAAGTTTTATTGAAACATAGCCATACCCATTGTTTACACATTGTCTATGGCTAACTTTGAGTTACAACTGCAGAGTTGAGTAGTTGTGACAGACTATATGGTCCATAAAGCCTAAAAATTTTTACTATCTGGCCCTTTGCAGAAAAGGTCTACCCATCTGTGAACAAGTATATATATAATCTACAAGTGTAAAACACCAGCACAAACTAACCATAGATGTATCAAAGAATTGAGGGAAACAATACAAATATATAAACTTAAGCTTTCATCTATTTATTCGACAAATGTCTTTAGGAGTGTAAAAACAGACTAGACACCATTATTTTTTGTAAATAATGAACATAACCTTTTTTTAAAAAACCAACTTCAACGTATTGAAACACTTTAATAACAGCGAACCCCCATCAGTACTTCTAAACTGTAAACAATGGGAAACTGAGGTGTCAAAGGAAACACATTAGAGATCATATATAATAGACAAAAACCCCTACATTTCCTTATTGTCTTTATACAATCAACACATAGTATTTAGGCAAAACTGAATCCTTATTATTAAGCAATCATTTTTGCATATACTGCCTTCTCTTTATCTTTCTGTGCCTTTATCTTCTGTTTGACTTTCAGCAACTCTGCCTGGATAGCTTTATCTTCTGGTGCTATCTCCTGAGCTTTCTTAAGATTGGCCAATGCTTGATCATATTCTTTTAATCCTTGCCATCCTTGAGCTCTGTGGTACAGAGCTTTGGTATTTGATGGGTCTATTTCAAGGGCCCCCAAACAATTGTCAATTGCTCCCTGTCAATTTGACATCTTTAGTTTATAAGCACCAATATTCAGTACACAGCTTAAAGCTATAAGTTGCAGCTTAGATCTATCTGCTTTCTCAGTAACAGCCTTTGAACCATCCACATATCTTAAAATTTTTGTATATATTTTAATGCCCATCTCCCAGTTCTGGGACTTGAAAAAATTATTTCCAATGTTTTTTAAGTCTTCTGTTATTAATAAAATTTTATCTACATCTTTTAAATCAATATCCACATCCTTAGGGAAATCTGGATGACTGTCACCAGAAACAGCTTTTGGGAATATTCCCCAATCATCCTCTTCCTTCAATTCTCCACATTCTGTAATAACACACAATTTGGCAGGTTTTTCATCTTTCATTTTCCAGTATCTTTGCCACACCTATTCCTTTAATTACTTTGCCAAACACCACATGTTTCCCATCCAAATGAGGAGTTGGAACTGTTGTGATAAAGAACTGAGAACCATTTGTATCTCGGCCTGCATTTGCCATGCTCAATAAACCCTCTCGATCATGCTTATAATAGAAATTTTCATCTTCAAATTTTTTGCCATAAATACCTTCTCCACCTGTTCCATTCTGATTTGAGAAGTCTCCACCTTGAATCATAAACTTCTTAATAATTTGATGGAAAAGGCATCCTTTGAAATGGAGAGGTTTCCCAGTTGTGGGTCCAATGCCTTTTTTTTCTGTATGTAGCGCACGAAAATTTTCTGCAGTTTTGGGTACAATATCTGCAAACAATTCTAAGACAATTCAACCAACTCGCTACCCTCCAATGTCCACATCAAAGAAGACTCAGGGGTTACTGGGATTGGAGGGCTTAGCTTGGGGTGAAGGGTGTGACATTTCAACTTGCAGACGTGTTTGGAGGCAGAATCCGGACACCTCATGTAGGCCCCACAGCTCAAACTCCTGGATTGGGATTCTATCATTTGCAACCAGGCTTCTGGACTAATACACAGTTTATATATATGAGGATGGCTATCTTTCCTCTTTTTAAAACTAATCTAACCAGCCTATTTTTCTTAATCTTTTTCCCATAGATTTTCTAACCTGACAGCCATTTGGGGGTTTTGGAGTGCTACTATCAGATCTCCAAACCCCTAGCTGCTTTTTATAACAGTTTATTTATTATTCTAACTCCCCTTGGAAACCCCTCTGAAGCTCCTAAGATCCCTCTTCAGAGCATCTTTCTTACCAAACTGACGTGTGCATTTTTTTTCCTTCCTGATTAGTGATGTTTCTGAATATTTTCCAAGTATTATATTTGAACACTTAGTCGAGAGGACAATAGATTGGTCCTATTTATGAGTGGATTCTGAGAACACTTAATGGAACCTCCATGCATTAATTCTACCAGAAGAGCCACTGTGTGCTAATAATGATGAAGGATCTAAATGGTTACAATGCTTTGCTTTCAAAAACACTGAGTGCATTGTGGCCATTTTAAAAGATTGCTTCAGTTCAGATCATTTGGTAAAGGTAAAGCAAAGGAATAGAAACATTTGCTGTAGAGAGCCAATTCTAGTTACAGGACAAATGCAAACCATCACATTTATCCACTTATCCTTGGAATCCAGCAACAACAAATGTGTATATAGTGAAACAGACAGGAGATAATCTAAAATCATTTTTTTTTAATCTTGAGGGATGTGGCCATTATAACATGGCAAAGCTCTTTTTCACTTTGTTTAAAAATAACCACTTGTCTGTAACACTGGAGTTCAACTAATGTTAGAGAAAAGACTCCTTCAGAAACATTTTCAATCCATATCTATATAGTAAGGTCATGAGAGGGCAGACCATTCTACTGCGTTCTACATAATGGATTTATGTAAACCAGTTAGCATCACTGTATTTCATGGTCATAGAACTCCTTTATTTATGTTTCATAATTGTCTCTTACTTGTTATAAAAATACAAACAAACAACCCTAGTCTAGGTCAGACCAATGACCCATCTACTTCAACAATTTTCTTTTTCTTTTTTTTCTATAATAACTGTCACTTACTGAGATGGGGAAAAGGCCAGGAAATCCTTCTACACTACATGTTCCCAATTTCTAGGGAAAAACAAAACTGATAATAGCAAAATGGCAACCACACATAACTTCACAAGAAAAAATAATGGCAATTCTATAAATATTTTCATTAATACACCAATAGGAGCAATTAAAAACCACAATCAACTGATGACAGCATTAGTGATATAACACGATAAAACGTCCTTCTGAAAAACTGGAAGAATTCCAACTATATATACATATGTAAAGTAGTAGCGTTGTAGCATCTTGTCCAAGCTTGTTACTAAGCTATACTGCATTATAGCCATGTGCTGTACAGTACAATAGCTCAAGGGTCCCCAACCTACAGTGAATTGTATAATTATTTCATTATATATTCCAACATAATAATAATAGAAATAAAGTGCACAATAAATGTAATATGCTTGAATCATCCTGAAACCATCTGCCTCATCCCATGTCCATGGAAAAATTGTCTTCCATGAAAATGGTCCCTGGTACCAAAAAGGTTGGGGACTACTGCAGTAGCTGACAGCCACATGTGGCTATTGAGTGCTTGAAATTTAATGTAAAGTTTGATTGTTTAAAATAATACTGGATTTTGTAGACTTAGTAATAAATCATTAAGATATTTTATTAACAATAATTTATATTGGCCGGGCATGGTGGCTCACACCAGTAATCCTAGCACTTTGGGAGGCTAAGGCAGGAGGATCGCTAGAAGCCAGGAGTTTGAGATCAGGCTGGGCAACAGAGAGAGACCTCGTCTCTTCAAAAAATAGAAAAATTAGCCAAGTGTGGTGGCACACATCGATAGTCCCAGCTACTCAGGAGGCTGGGACAGGAGGACCACTTGAGCCTGGGAGTTAGAGGTTACGGTGAGCTATGATGACACCACTGCACTTTGGCCTGAGCAACAGAGCAAGACCTTGTCTAAAAAAAAAAAAAAAAATTATATAGAGTACATGTTGAAATGATAATATTTAAAATATGTTTGGTTTGAAATCCATTTTTACAGTTAATTTTACCTGTTTCTCCTAATATTTTTAATGTGGCTGATAGAAATTTTTGAATTACATATGTGGTTTGCATCATATTTCTGGTGAACAGCACTTTATATACTATGTTCAGTGGTTAGGAGCGCAGTCTGGAGTCAGACTGCCTGGATTTGAAACCCAATTCCATGACATTGGGCAAATTACTTATCTGGGGGTCTCACTTTCAATATCTGTAAAATGGAGTTAATAATGGCACAATCATATATAATTGTGAAGATTATAGGAGTGTTTACATGTAAAGTACATAGAACAGTGAACAGTGCCTGACACGTACTAAGTAGTCATGTGTTTTATATATATATATATCCCTGGTAATATACTTATTTTTATTTATGGACTCCAGATTTTGGTATTTCACTAAATTTTAATGACTCATTTAGTAGGTGTATTTAGTAGTCTGCTCAGGCTGCCATAGTGAAATACCACAGAGTGGGTGGCTTAAACAACAAAAATTTATTTTCTTATGGTTCTGGGGGCTGGTGCCAGGTTAGGCCTGGGGTTTCAGGTTAGGCCTCTCTCCTTGGCTTGCAGATGAAACCTTCTTGCTGTGTTCTCACATGGTCTTTTCTCTGTGCCTGAGCACAGGGAGACAGAGTTATGGTGTTTCATCCTTCTCTTCTTTTAAGGGGTTACAGATGGAATATTTGTCTCTTCCCAAAATTCACATGTTGAAGCACTAACCCCAATGTGATGGTATTTGGAGGTGGGGCCTTTGGGAGATAATTGGGTTTAGATGAGGTTATGATGGTAGGGCCCATATGATGGAATTAATGTCCTTATAAGAAGAGGAAGAGAGACCAGATCTATCTCTCTTTCCACCATGTTAAGACACAGCAAGAAGACCAGCCATTTGCAAGCCAGGAGGAGGGCCCTTACTGGCAAGTGAATCGACTGGCACTTTGATCTTGGACTTCTAGCCTCCAGAACTGTGCAAAATAAATGTCTGTTGTTTAAACCACTCAGTCTATGGTACTTTGTTATAGCAGCCTGAGCAAACGAACACATAAGGACATCAGCATATTGGATTAGGGCCCTGACTTAATGACCTCATGTAATCTTAATTACCTTCTTAAAGGCCTTATTTCCAAATACAGTCACATTGGGGTTTAGGGCTTCAACATATGAATTTGGGGGGAGACACAACCCAATCCATACCAGTGGGTTATGTGTAAATAGTCCCTTAGACATGTATAAAACTGAAAACCACTGGACTCAAACTTTTGGATCCTTTCACAGCCCACCAAGAAGACCCGGGGGCTACAGATCACTGAGAAATATTCATCTTAATCATGTCTATCCGTGGCATAAACGGTATTTGGCAGATAGGCATAATGGTTTCCCATGACATCAACCTCAAAATGTTTCTGTGTATTTCCAAACCAGGCCGAGTTTAATAACTTAGTGTAAATTGAATAGCCTTGAAGTTAATACAACTCTTAGTCTGTATCACCTTTTGGAGTATTGAGTTTAATGACTGCCTATTGGAAAAAGTTGTTTGTTCTAAAATTGCTTTGTTAAAACTGAAGTGTGAATTTGATAGAAATGGTCTGTTTTCATATTATACAGTGCCTCTTATTTGACTATATTTTCTCTCAGACTTTGTACTTCTACACCCAATATCTGTATTGTCAATCTATCCTCACTCAACAATTCTTTTATTCTCTTAATTATCTTACAGATTTATAGTCTTTTGTAGTTCTTTATTTGAGATTCAACATCCAAGATTCTAACAGATAGGAATTTGCACAATGGTAGGATAACATTTTCTGTTTTGCTTCTAGTTTTGAGTATGAGGATGTTACTATTTTTCACCTCTGTATGTATGGTTTTATTTATTTTTGCTTTTGTTTGATTTTTTTGGCTGAGGCAAATATTAGGTCAAAACCTTCAGGAAATAATCCATATGGGCTCCTAAATCCTGTCCTTATGTTGGAAATCATAGCTTGGAACTCATTAGCCATATGCATCATTCCCAAACTACAAATCTTATACATGACCCATCTGCCACAGCCTCATTATATCTCCCTGCAGTTTATCAACAGCACTGTGGCATTGCACTGTCTAGTGAGACAAGACACTATGTCCAAACTTCAGATTTGTTTCTATGTACCTCCTTTTCTAAATAATTTTGAACTGTTAAATTCTAGCACAGATTCTGTTTCCATTTCTCTACAGAAAGAAATGATATTAAATTTAATTAGATAAATATTCACTAAATGCCAGTATATTATAATATATGCAAGGTATTAAATAAGGATAGAAATTAATATAATATAGTCTCTACTTTCCCTTCCAGTCTAGAGAGGAGACAGCCATGTGAACAGTTAACCTTCACAAACAGAATAAATTAATACCAAATAGATTTAAGTTTGGAAGAGAGAGAAATGACTTCTAACTGAATTGACTAAGCCTCCAAAGAGTATAAGATATTCGGCCTGAGACTGGGAGAATGAGTAGGCTTTTGATTGATACAATTGCCTAAGGACAAAGTCCACACACAGAGTTGGGAAGAACCTAGCATCTCAGAGAAATGGAGCCAGAGCCCTGATCACACCGTGCCTGGAAACCATCCTACCTTTGGACTCCCTGTTAAGTGAGATTATGAATTGCTGCACATTCTATGAGTTTTGACAAATGTATTATGACAGGTATCCACCATGACAGTATCATGCAGGATAGTTTCACTGCCCTAAAAATCCCCTGTGCTCCACCTATCCACACCTCTCTCTCTCCCCTCCAAACCTCTGGCAACCACTGCTCTTTTTACTGTCCCTATAATTTTATCTTTTTCAGAATGACATGGTTGGAATCATATAGTTTCTTTCACTCAGCAATAAACATTTAAGGTTTCTTTATGGCTCTTCGTGGTTTGAGAGCTCATTTCTTTTTATCACTGAATAATATTCCATTGTGTTGCTGTACACAGTCTGTCCATTCATCTGTTGAAGGATATCTTGGATTTTCTTAAATGATATCCTGCTGAAGATCTCATCCCATTTATTGCTTTTCCAGTCAGTGCCATTTATAAGGCTTTTCCACATTACTGTGTGAACGTCTAATTCATTACTTCTTGCTTGCTTCATAATATTTCACAGTGCATATTTTCCACAGTGACCATAGTATTCCACAGTGACCAATTTTTTCCATTTTTACTCCCCTAGTGATGGATACCTACTTTACTGCCAATTTCCCAGTGCACAAATAACTCAGGGTTTACCGTCAACAAACATGTTTCCTTATAGACCTATAGAGGAATATGTGCCAAGGAGGGAACTGGTAGCTCATAGAGACTAAGTACACTTAATTTGCTCATGTAGCACCAGATTGATCTCTCAAAGGCTGCTAAGCAGGGCATGAAGTTTTATCTGTCTTTACTCCCTGACAGCACTTGCCATCACCTAACTAGCTAATTGTCTGTCTAATGCATGATGGTGTTGCTTGTTATTTAGCACTGAACAATATCTAATTACTAGTGAGTTTGAGCAACTCTTCATATGTTTGTTAACCTTTTGTGTTTCTTTTTCTGTGTATTGCTTATTTATAAGCCTTGCCCATATTTTTCTGTTTGAGTTCCTGTGCTTTTCTTTTGATTTGCAGGAGTGCTTTATATATTCTATACATTAGGTCCTTATAAGTATTTTCTCCCAATTTGTCATGTCTGTTATCTTTGTCTATACTATTATTTGCTGAACAAAACAATTATTGGTAGAATCAAGTTCATCAAGTTTCTTCTTATGCTTTTTGCTTCCCCACTCTACATCATAAAAATATTTTTCACATTTCATTTCTATTAACTTTACAGTTTTACCTTTCCCATATAGATTAGGTACTTAATTCACCTGCAGCCTAGCTTGTAAACAGAGTTAGATAAAGATCGGGCAAAGTTTTCTGAGTAAATGACCTTTAAGCTGCAATCTGAAGGAAAAATAGAGTTAGCTCAGTTAAAAATCAGAAGACCAGTTCTCCATTTGCAACAGCATGGAAAGGAGAGATAATTTATAGCAAGATTGAGTAAATGGAAGAAGTTATTATAGCATGGTTGGAGTCCAGCAGAAAGAGAAATGAGATAAACTTGAAGACAAAGACAGTGGAGAGATAATGGAAAATACTGTAAATCAATTGCAATGTCACCTAGATAAAGATCTGGATAAGCAGACCCAAAAACCAATTCCACAGGATTTTGGAAAGTCCAAAACTTTTCCCAAGATTTCAGCCAATTTCTGGTAGGTTTCTATTACTGACTCTGAATTCCTGATTAATTCAGTTGAAGGGTCATCACTGCAACAAATGAGTCCTGGTTCTATTCCTACATAACGTTGACCAAGACACTGGACCAGACCTTTCTTTTCTGTTACACACACACATACACACACAATATTACATATGCACACACATAATCACCCACACACCCAGGTAATTTTTGTAAGTAGCAGATTTTACAGAGTGTATAAGAGGGTCATATTATTGCAATGTACAAATTAAAGTGAACACTAGAATTTTGATCCTCTCAAGTCCTCAACCACTTCACCATCAAGACTTGCATTACCTCCATACTTCTGTTTGTCTTGATTGACATTTATTTTGTTACCTTGGCTTCTGGCATCTTACATCATTAGAACTTGTCTCAGCCCATCCCCAGTAATTTGTTGAAGTATTTTTCTTAACAAAGACCATTTTCTCCCTAATAAGACAAATTCTAGTTCCAGTTGTTAGGATAATCAATGTTCTACCCTGCTACACAGGCTTAGAACTTTGGGTTTTGTCTAAGGGCAACAGGAGGCCATTGGAAGGTTTTAAATAGAGATGTTCCTCTATTGAAGATGCATTTGCAGAATGGATTGGAGGGGAGTGAGATTTGTAGCAGGAAGATCATTTAGAAGACAGTGGTGGTAGGTCAGGACTCTGAATGAGGACATAGCAATAGAGAAGCAGAAGGGATGGAGACATATGTGAATAAAAAAATATATATAGTAGGTAGAAGCAACAGGACTTGGCCATTTGCTTAGCTATAAAATATCCCTCAGTTTCTGACTTGGAAAACTCATTAAATTATTATTTTATTTAGATAGCAAATACTGGAGAAGGAACATGCATGGATAAAGATCCTCAGTTCAACTTTGGTCATGTGCAGTTTAAAGTGAAGGACTATGGCATCCCCACAGGGATATCAAGCATACAAATGCCTATGTGGTTTGGAGCTTAGGAGAAATTTCAGGGCAGGAGACACAGATTAGGGGTCACCAGCCTAATTTCCTTGAGATTTCCCAAGGAAAGAATATAGAGAAATAAGAGAGGAAGGCCTAGGTTAGAGTTCTAATAATTCTA
Source organism: Cheirogaleus medius (assembly GCA_008086735.1). Taxonomy (NCBI): domain Eukaryota; kingdom Metazoa; phylum Chordata; class Mammalia; order Primates; family Cheirogaleidae; genus Cheirogaleus; species Cheirogaleus medius. The sequence continues at coordinate 7,941,623 of VBSM01002121.1, read as the reverse complement.
ATATTTAAGAGACAAGTCAAGGAGAAGGGACTATGAAAAGAGAGAATAAATAACCAGAGGAAAATGAGAAAAATATGAAAGGCATGATCAGTGGAGAGAATATTTCAGAATTAAGGGAATGTCTGAAGCTCACCTTTACAGATGAAGAAACTGAGATTAAGAAAGTTTAAGTAAATTACCCAAAAATGCACATATACAAGTAGAGATTCAAACCCAGATCTTTGTGTTCATAACAACTCCATCTTTGTGGGCCTGTTTCCTCATCTGTAATACATTGAGAAAGTGGAGCAGGGAGAGGGAAATCAGACTGTATAACTTCCACAATCCCATTCAAATTCTATCATCATTTAAATGAAGAAGAAAGTCTGGGATTAAGTATATGGGTAATCATTGGTGTGCCCTTTAGTTCTTTGTTTATTTACTTCTAATAGTAGGACAGAACAGAAATGCAATAAATGTTTGCTGAACTGAATATGGGCGCACATGATTATTGCCAAAGCAAATTCATAGGATGCCATTAAATGTCCATTAATGCAGAAGGCATTAGAGGCACAGCTGAAATCTATTAGTAAATCATCATTAATTGCCCAACATCCACCCTGCCAAATGCTGTTTTTATTTATTTGTTTTTTTACCACTGGTTCTTACTTGGCCTGGCCCCACAGACAAAGAAGCCCAGCAGCAGCTATATCTATTAGCACTATTGTGATATGAGAATATGACAACAACTAGTTTAAACATGCAATGATTCAATATGTGTAGTTGCAGGGTGGTCCTGTGTGTATGTAATTTGTACAATAAAATCATCAGAGATTAAGCCTTGCTCCCTCCAAACCCTGGAAAGAATGCTTGGGTCTAGTTTTATTGAGAAAGATAACTCTACCAATTCATACTTTCAAAAGAATTTCCTTCTTACTGGAACACCCAGAGCAAGAGCCAGACAGATGTGGATGGCCACTTGTTGGTAAAGGACCCACACTAAGGGAAGGAAGATCTCTTCTTCATCATGTCCCCGTTCAATGACTTCAATGCTCCCTTAACTCTATGCCTGATAAGAACCTAAAAACCAAGGAGACAAACCTGTCCCTTGGTCCATTTGCTATTCCATAGTTGAATTTTACCACAGCATTCTATACGTAGGATTTGTTTTTTAAATCAAATGCCCTAATGTAAAATTCTATGCCTTCAAGACAGTATGGTACTTCCCCCAAAAAAATTAAACATAAAATTATCATATATATGATCCAGCAATTCCACTTCTGGGTATATACCCAAAAGAATTGAAAGCAGGGACTTGGACAGATATTCGAACACTAATGTTCATAGCAGCATTATTCACAATATCCAAAAGGTGGAAACAACCCAAGTGTCCATCAATGAATGAATAAACAAAACATGATCTATGTATACAATGGAATATTATTTGGCCTTAAAAAGGGATGAAATTCTGATACATGCTACAACATAGATGAACCTTAAAGACATTATGCTAAGTGAAATAAGCCAGACACAAAAGAACAAATATTGTATGATTTCACTTATATGAGACACCTCAAATAGCCAAATTAATGGAGACAGAAAGTAGAAGAGCAGTTATCAGAAACTTGGGAGGGGGAAATGGGGAGTTATTGTTCAACAGGTACAGAGTTAGGGATGACAAAAAACATTTTGAGATGGATAAAGGTAATGGTTGCCCAACAATGTAAGTGTATTTAATATCACTGAATTGTACACTTTAAGTAGCTAAAATGGTAAGTTTTATGTTATGTATATTTTATCACAATTTTTCAAAAATACTATGCCAATAACCTCTAGAAACTGTGTAGTATAGTAGAAATAAGCAGAGTTTGGATATAAGAGGTAGTTGAGAGTCCTAGTTCTGATACTCACAGGCAAAATCATTTAGCCTCTCAAAGGATCAGTTTCCTCATCTCTAAAATGGGACAATGGGGATGCAGAAAAATCAGTTCTAAGAAAAAAGTTTATAGCAATAAAAAACTAAATCAAAAAATAAGAAAAAAAACAGAGAACGAGGAGGAAGGAGAGAAAATGGCGTCCACGGAT
>VBSM01002121.1:7908196-7939459 GCA_008086735.1 Cheirogaleus medius | reverse complement strand
GGAGGAAGAAGAGGCGGACGTGGAGGACCTGGAAAAATGGATAAAGGCGAGCACCGTCAGGAGCGCAGAGGCCGGCCCTACTAGACACGGAGACCCCACAGAGCTGCATTGACTACCAGATTTATTTTTTAAACCAGAAAATGTTTTAAATTTATAATTCCATATTTATAATGTTGGCCACAACATTATGATTATTCCTTGTCTGTACTTTAGTATTTTTCACCATTTGTGAAGAAACATTAAAACAAGTTAAATGGTTAAAAAAAATAAAATAAAATAGGAAAAAACAACCTAACATTGTTTCCTCAAGGAACTAGAAAGAGAACAAACTGAGCCCAAAATTAGTAGAAGGAAGGAAATAATAAAGATCAGAGCAGAAATAAATGAAATACAGACTAAAAAAACAATAGAAAAGATCAATGAAACTAAGAGTTGGCTTTTTGAAAGACAAACAAAACTGACAAATCTTTAGCTAGCCTGAGAAAAGAAGAGAGAAAACAAATAAAATCAGAAATGAAATAGGAGACATTACAACTGATGCCACAGAAATACAAAGGATTATAATAGACTACTATGAACAATTATATGCCAACAAATTGGATAACCTAGAAGAAATGGATAAATTCCTAGACTCACAACCTACCAAGACTGAATCATGGAAAAAATAGAAAGTCTGAACAGACCAATAACAAGTAAGGGGATTAAATTAGTAATAAAAAGTCTCCTGTCAAAGGAATGTCCAGAACGTGACGGTGTCACTGCTGAATTCTACCAAACATTTAAAGACCTAATACCAATCCTTCTTAATCTCTTCTAAAAATTTAAGGAAGGAATACAATAGGACAATAATCATTACCTTGAATGATGGTCCTGAGGTTTAGACATAATATGTGTAAAGCACCTGGCATAATATCTGGTATGTAATGGGTGTTCATTCAGTGGTATTTTTATGAACCTAAAAAAATACACATTTCAATTCAGAGAGTGACATATGTAAAGAACATATTCACTTTTCAGAATTTGAAATTATATACATAAATTATTTAGGTCACTCTTATCAATGACTATTACCTAAAGAGACACTGTTCAATACCAAAACACCTTATTCTAAACTTTGGTTCCACCACATCTCTTATTTCTCATTTGACCATAAATCACAACACTAAAACACTGCCTCCATGTGGGTTTGAATCTCTAAGCTCCAAGAGCCAAGGGATTATTTTATTTTTCATCCTCTTTGGGTTACAGCTTACTAATATTTTCATTAAACATTTAATTACTTTGCTGTAAATGTACTATTTCTCTGTTCAGTGCCCAATTCAAAGCTAAGCAAGTGAAAAGATTTAATATAATTCTCATAGTAAAATATCTAGGGTTGCAATTAATCCCTAAATTACCTGTATGTAGACGTAACTTTAGGAAGACACACTAAGGAGAAGGCAATTCCTTGTGTGCTGTTTTGTAAGGGTGAAGGCAGAAAAACAGCTTCTGCTCCGAGGAGGCCCCCAGTGAATTAAGGTTAAAAGGATTTGCCCTTGCAGGACCCCAGGTCTCTAATTGGGGCCTTCAATTCCTGTAATCCAGAAGGATTGAGACCAGACGCTTCTAGATTATTGCCAAAGCCCACAGGTGACTCAGAAGGAAAAAACAATTAGTGCCCCAAAAACCCTTCAGATAGAAGAGAGGCATTTAATGAAACCTAATGCAGTTCCAGCCAGGGAGAGGTGCTTAGTGAATATTCAGCCATTAGCAAAGAACAGGAAAGTCTATGTATTTTCATCTTTAGTTTTAATTTCACTAAATAACTGAGGTTTTTCTTTCCAGAGTACATTTATTTGTTACTTTAAAGGAAATACAAGAGTGATTAGATCTTTAGTTAAGAGAGATGGTTTTCTTTTTTTGTTGATGTCATAAATTGGACTTTATTAAAATTAAGAAATTCTTAAAAATATTATTAAGAGAGTAAAAAAGCCACAGACTGGGAAAAGAAATTCACAATATATATTTTTGATAAGGACCCACACCAGTTGAATTTTTCAGTGACAATACTTCTTATTTCTAAAAGTTCTTTTTGGTTCTTCTCAAATATTTTTCATCATGTCTTATTCTTTCTTAAAGGTTTGATATTTTCTTAGTGTCGTTAATAAATTTTTCATGCTTATTTTATTTCCTTCCTTATAGTCTTCCTACTATCTGACATTTCTGGTGTTGTGACTCTTGTTTTCCTGCTGACTCTTTCTTACAATGGATTATTTCCATGATTATTTGCTAATTCTTTCGGTGAAATCACCTTCGGTTTGGCTTTTTTCTTTCCTGTCAGATGGCATGGGTTTTGGTAGTGTTGCTCCAGACAGCATTTATGTATGCTTTACCAAGAGCCCCAGGACCAGTTTTGGACATTCCTGGACAATCTTGTAAAGTTTGACCTCAAACTTGCACAAAGCACAAGCAGTTCCTCTTCCATTGCCCTCCCCTCAGAGACAAGCACAGAGGATTTTTTTTGTCTTCTCTTAGTGCTGGTGTATGATTTTTTTTTGGTAGTCTGCCCTTTCATTTAGGGTACAAATCTTTTAAGGGTTTCAACTTTATGCAGAGATGTCAGTTGCAATCTCTGAGGGGCCCAATGCTTTGGTGTTAAAACAAAAACCCCCAAGCAAGGTTTCCAGGACCACAAATTTTTGGTCCTGGAATTTTTGGTCCTGGGGAGGTGCTCATCAGTTCTTAAGCTCACTGCCATGTTTTCAGTCCCTCTTTCATCTCTGGCATCTGAAGATTTCCCATTTCTCCTATGACCACAGCTATGTGATTTTTAATGTGTGTTATTTTATATAACATTGTGTTTGCAGCAGGAGTAATTATAGATAATTTTCTTTTGCTATATTGCCAGATCCAGAAATCTCTAAATTAATTTTATAAGCAGTAAAATTATTTTTAAAATGTAAACATGAATTCTTATCATTTGTTTTCCAAGAGTTAATAATTGGGCTGAGTAATCTCTTAAAAGTTTAATGAATAATTGTCTAGTACTTTCTTAGAAAGAGCTGATGAGGGTATCAATGTCTCTAAATGTGAATTGGCTGAAGGATCAGACCTGGACACTTCCCTTCTCACCAAGTGTCTGGTCATGCGTCTTTGTCTTGTGTCTGGGCTTCTCATTTTTTCTAGGTTCTGACTCTCACTTCAGAACACAGCACCTACTTACTACCTTTGTTCCCAAAGAAACTGGTCTTGGGTTATTCCTTCATTCATTCTCTCACTTAATAATTTATCATTACAATGTTTCTGAACATCATGATTCAGAACTCAGAGAGGCTTAGCCCCTCTCTTGAGAACAACAGGCTACAGCAAGACAGCTACATTTGGTATATAGCTTTGGCCTGAATTATTCATTCAACACATATTTATTGTTAACTTACTATGCGCCAAACTTATAAACAGCTGAAGGTACAGTGGAGGGGAAGATAGTCATAGTCTATTCCCCCATGGAGATTATAATGAAATTAATCAAACTAAGAAATTCAGGAACACCTAGTATATTCAACTCCACTTTGAGGAAAACAAAATGAGACACAGTCCCTGCCTTCTGCAGGAAGTTAAGGCACCATATTGAACATACTTTATTTTGTTGTTGTTGTTGTTAATTTTTAATTTTTTTTTAAATAGAGACAGGGTCTGCCTCTGTCACCCAGGCTGGAATTCCTGGGCTCAAGCAATCCCAAAGTGTAGGAGTACAGGCATGAGCCACCATGCCTGGCCATGAACAAAGTTTACTAAAACAATAAATTATGAGGCTCAGGGGCAAGTAACTCAGTAGATAAAAGAGGAAGGAGCCTAAAGAAGCCTGGTTAGTTAGGAAGGATTCCTGGAAAAGGAGGTATACCTAAACATGTGTAGGATGGGGAAGGGGTACTTTGGGAACAGCCTTAGGAACCTGGGCTTCAGCCTGAAGCCAGTGAAAGATGTTGTGAAAACTCCCTGCATAACCTTCCAGAACAGTAGAGGGTGACCAGCCTTCAACTTTAGACCCTCCCAGCCCCTACAGTCTGTTTGTTCTCCTAAGTCGAGCTATCCTGCTCAACTGCTGCCCTAGTCTCAGGCTGTACATTGGGAGGTTGGAGAGTTCAGTTTTTACATTTGCCCAGGCAGGGTAAGCCTTTAGCTGCTATGATGAACCTCATCAATTTTCTTACACTCACTTTTTTTTCTTTTTCTTTTCCTTAGTTCTTGAATTAATTCCTTGAGGAGAGTCAAATAAAAAATAGTCCCTCTTCAATATTTTAGTTAATTCTAATTTCTGAGCAAACACAATCCAATTTTAGCCGTGCAGAACTTTTTCAGTCATTTAAAATATGTAGTTTCTCTATGAGACTTTAGTGGAAATTCCCTTCCCCAAACGGATTCTATGAATGAGTGTTAGATGAACTCCACCACTGCATGTTGAGGGCGTACGAGGAACCCAATTTAGTAGCTCCCAAGAACCCAGCTTTTGGAAGGGGGTCACCGTTTGGTTCCTGGTACACCCCCATAGGTATGTCCCCCTCGAGGAGCACGAAAGAGGCTGACTTCATCAGAGGGCAGCCAGTTTTATGGGACTGCGGGGAACCGCTGGGGCGTGTTTGAAGAGGCCGCTTGGGAAAGGGCACTTCTGGAGGGAAAGGTCTGCCACCCTCCAGCAATGGGTGTTCCCACACCTTGGCAGAACCAACAGACTTCTCGAGAGAGCGTGGGAATCACTGACCTGTTTATCACTTTTGAAAAGCCCACAACCAGGTCTTCTTTTCGATACTTGCAGCCCTGGAGACTGATAGGAAATTGAGCCCTCCCAAGAAAGACGGTTTTCTTTCTTACTCTACAATCTTTAAAGTAATAGTAAAATAATAATAATAATAAAACACATCATATAAAGTACTCAAATTTCATACACTTTTGTTCTTCTAACTCATAAAGCCTGTGTGAAGAATCTAAAATCTTACATATCCATTAAATTGCAAGAGTAATCCAAGTATGGGAGATTGGTGTTGAAGGAAGGTTCTAGAAACTAGGCTCCAAAACATACAATGGTTCTCAACCTGGGCTGCATATTGGAATCACATGAGGACTTTTTAAAAACACCAGTGCCTGGAACACACCCCTGAAGATTGTGATGTCATTGGTCTGGGGGCAGCCTGGGCGCTGAAATTTTCAAAACCTCCCCAGGTAGTTCTAAAGTGCAACTGAGGATGAGAATTACTTCTCTAAAGAAAACTAATAGGAGGAAGACAGTAAAGTAATCTGTTCCATTCAGGACCAGCTACACGATTTTTAGGGCCCAGTGCAAAATTAAAATGAGTCCCCTTGTTTAAAAATTATTAAGAATTCAAGGTGATAAAGTAAAAGCATTAAACCAAGCATAGAGTCCCTCTACGCACAGGGCCCTGTGTGGCTGCCCAGGTCACACAACTATGAAACTACCCCTGACTCCATTCTTTACCAAACCAAATTATTTTGTTAATACTTTATTTGTTAGGAACCAATTTCTTTGGAATAGCTAGGAAATATGTTACCTTCTCTCGGTGTGGTGTTTACCGTGTCTTTAGGGCCCACAAATAACTAATCTCTGAACAATATCATTGTCTATTTAAAGAGCTTTATTTGCCTTGAAAGCTCCCTCACTCTGTCAAAAGTAATAAAAGACCGAACTATAAAACAAATATGTAAAGATATTTGGGACTTTCACTTCGTATCCTCATTCACCATTAAAAAAAAGTCTTAACTATGAAATATGAACTCTGAATGAAGGCTTCTTGGTCTGGAAAACAAAACAAAACAAAACAAAAAACCATGAGTCTGGGATAGTCTCTTTTAAAAATCTCACTAATTCTTATGTCTTTGCCCCACACATGTGGCAATTATCACACCACAAATTTTATTAGCCAATATCTATAGTAAAGACTCAGACTTCCAAGCCTCCGTTTGTTTAACAAATTGCTCTTATATATTTACCAATAAATGATTTTAAGATATTATTATAATTTCAGGGGAAAACTAATAATCAAAATAGGGTAGAAACTCCCTAAGTGCAAATTTTGCCAAACACTCCAAGCTTTTCAAGTTAAAGGATCTTTTCCACGTCTCTCCCCCACGTTATACAATGGTAGGAGAGTCCCCTGGTGGCCAAAGTAAAATTCTCACGTCGAGAAATTTAAATATTAATAAATGGAGCACAATAGATTTCCAGAAATGAAAAAGTCTAGAAGAGGCATAGATTTCTTGCCATACCTCTCCTCACCCACCATAGGAACTACTAGGGGAACTATTTGGGATTATATTAGAGAGAAATTAGAAAAAAGCTGTGAAAAACAGGGTCTAATTTAGGGTGAAAAAAAAGTCAGACTCCTAGTTAGATAGATCTCAGGTGCTCACTCACCCACACACACACACACACACACACACACTCCCCTCACACACACACACACACATCTCAGCCTTTCCCCACCACTCCTAATCCTGCAAGTCTCATTTTCATTTTGCAATGCTCCACCATCTGAGAACCACTGGGTTAGAATGAATCAGAAACTCTGGGGTTGAGGGCCCAGCAATCTGTGTTTTCACAAGCCCACCAGGGGATTCTGATGCATGCCAAAGTTTGACAGACACTGATTTACAGTATTGGCTGTTCTGATGAAATGAGAGATTTCATTTCAGAGGTGCTTAATCTAAATATGCATAAATGATTCAAGGAGTTTGTTACAAATCCAGATAGATTTCCAGTCCCCTGCCCCCATGGATATTCTGATTCAGTAGGTTTAGAGTGGAATCCAGAAATCTGTGTTTAACTAGCACCCCAGGTGATTTTGATGGAAGGTGGTACAAAGACCATACTTTGCAAATCACTCATAGAGTGGGTGGGGTGGGTAATTCTAAAGCATGAAGCACATTAGGAATATGTTAGACTTGAGTGGGAGGCCACAAGGTGGGAACCATTTAAGATAACATGGGGGTCCTGGATCCTTGGGAGAAGGGTGCAGAAAGAGAAATTGGCATTGGCCAAGTATAAATTTTTCTCGTTTTAAAGTGTTTGCCTAGGCTTGGTTCTGCCTCATAAAAACAGAACGACTTAATTTACTTCTTTCTCATCTCTCTACCATGTGGCTCATTTCTCCAAGCCCCAGAAATCAGGCTGGAGTTATTATAAAAGTCATTATGGTTTAATTGAACTTTTGTTAGCTAGTCAGAGAAACTAACCATCATATATGATCGTTTTTATAGGAATGTGTTCCAATTTCCAAACAAAGATTTAAAAGAAACATTTGGAACATAACCCATTTATAAGTTGGGGATTTCATTTAATTTTTCATAATTTTGTCTTGAACTTATAGGTATCCCAAATAGTGACCAGGAAAGAGTTTTACAGAGGGTGGCTGCCAAATTAGTTTAATTTGATTTGAACTTTAGAATATGTAATTACTGATTTATATAGCCTTAAGTCTTACTGAGTATGTAGTAATTTTTTCATTGCTTGAGGTTCCATAATATACAATGAAAAGCAGCTGCATACATAATGTATAATTAAAGTATGCAGTCAATATTGCATACATCACATATAATATCCATATATGATGTGTACTTTATGTAATATAATATAATGCATGTATTAATATATATTAAATCATATATATAATCAATTTAGGAACAAACAGTATCATGAGATGTTATGTGGCAATATACTCTGTTTTTATGACTGTGGTACTAAAGAGATTAGAAATATATAAACATTGAGTCCCATTATTCATACCACTATTGAAAATACTATTTTGAAAAAAAATCTGATATAATTTTCATAGCCTTTTGAACCCATCTTATAGATTCCCTGCTCCTCAGAATATTCCAAAACTTGAATGCTAAATGGAACCAAGATCAAATGCTAGATTCTGAAAAGCAAATAAGGCCTATGGATTCCAAAGTGGATCAGATACAAGAGTGAACTGAGTTAAAGCCATTTCCTCACCTGCCTTGCAAAAACCAATTTAAAGCAACTTCATCTCAAAGGGGGAGAAAATAATGTTATTCTAAAACAGCAACCCAAAATTATTAGCCTAAAATACTTCCTCTTTGTGCCTTTTGTGGAACTCTGATTTTTTACCTCCTCTCATAAGCCTGCTTCCCATCACGCTTCCTGGGGGTAGGGCAGATAAGGAGAGAGCCCTCCATTAACTAGACTGGGCTTTCTCCATTTAGGAAGAAGTTGGGTGTGGCTTAGTAGGAAGAAAACCTATATTCCTGATCTACCTGGCCAAGCCAAGCCATTGTCCCTTGGGGATGCTTCTGGCAACCGCTTTGCTCTTGGCCTACATCCAGCTAACACCCCATGTTAGAAACAACTGCTGCTTTACACTGCTCACACCCCTTAGCATTCCCAACTGAGGTTCTGTTCTGAGTGTTAAGGGTCCCCAGGTGGGTATTTTACCATGGAATCTGCATTTTTTTCCCTTGGTCTTTTGAAACATCCATAAACACCTAATAACTTTTCTTACCAGAAATACTGCAGCAATTATTTAAAAAAAAACAACAAAAAAAAACTCTAATGCAATTCAGTGCTTTGGGGCCTCTCTCTCCTGCCTTCATTCCACCCTTTCAAAAAAACCCTTCAATAGCTAAGGCAATTCCAAAAGTTTGTCGGGCCAACCAAAACCACAAACAAAACAAAAAACCCAGGGCGTTTAGGTAGTAAATACCGTATTTCTCAAGTACACTCCCAGGAAAGCCTCAATAACTTTTAGTGAAAGCAAAGGCATTCCCCTGTAAGATGGAAGATGAATAGCACTTCAGAGATGAAGTAGATCTTTTCATTCAGAAAATAAATGTACCAGGAATTAAATGCCCTATAAGGCTGAGGAGGGTAAAGTGTAAGAATTCAGCTTTTCAGCACAAGCGCAAAGACGACAGGAGACGTCCACCGCCTCTAATAGTGACGGCCAGTTCTTGCCGCAGAGCAGCAGCACCACCTCGTGTGCAAAAGCTTTTTGTTTTGTTTTGTTTCTTCAGGAATCAGCTAGAAGCCTACACTTCTCTGCACTCTGAATCACAGTCTGCACCAAATTTTCAGAAGAGGCTGCCAGCAGAGAAAGACCAGGACCATCCCTGATTTCTTCTGGCAAGAAAGAGAAACCTTGGGAATTCTCTGGAAGCACTCTCTCCAGGACGTCTTTAGCACTTTGTATCCTATTTGTTTCCTCACCTGACACTCCGTTGACTGTGAACTCCTTGGGAGAACAGACTGTCTTTCATCTCTTTATTCTCAGAGTATCCCAGCCTTTGGCACAGAAGTTAGTACAGGGTGGAGACTTGACAAATGTCAGATAAATGAAAGGACTCACTAGAATTTTTAGGTGGGAAAATAAATCAGACCTAACATCAATACCAAATGTTTTCCACCAACTAGCTCTGCAGGTTAAATTGTAAAACCTACCTTTAGAATTTGATCAAATACAAGTACATTGTAATGCAAAAGTACATTGATGCAGAAGTACATTGATGTCACTGGTAATTTCAATGGAAAATTAAGTGATTTTTAACTGAATTAACAGAAGGATGAATTATGATGGACATGAAAATTTCTCAAAATAGGTAATCCAAACCCTAATACTCAAACAGATTCATCAGAATCATCCTATAAATGTTCACGAATCTAAATACATTTCATGTATCAGTATACCTTTAGAAATAATTTGGGGGATCTTATAGTGATAAAATAACCTAAGAGCACTGATATAATAACTACCTAACTTCTTTCTAGGGGTTCTGTGTAATGGTCTAGCATTCAGAAAGTAAATAAAACTGAATTAGTAAACGCCACCCAATGTGGAGTTTTGCCTGATACAGCAGAAAAATTACAGCCAATTCATGCACACCTTTCATCTGTCAAGAACCACAGCAGTGAATTCAGCAAGCCAAAAAACTTTAACAAAATTGCACAGGCCTCAGCTTCCAAGAACAGTCTCTCCATCCAAAACTCTTACAAATTCCAAGGCCAGAGAACAGTGTGACTAATTCTAACTAAAATAAAAACCAGCTGCCTGAAGCACTATAATGTGTATATATAAAAGCCAAGAACAATGCTTTGTGATTTAAGTAGGACTAGAACAAGGTACTGAACATATTAATAATAGCAGTAAGAAAAGGTGATTTTCAGAACAACCCCAGGCTACTTCTAACTCTCAAAGTTCTGCTTTAACAACAGTTCAAAGAGAATATTCTCTGACGTACTGATTCCAAACCAAAAGTCTTCAAAGGTGACTATCATTCCTAATGAGAGTCAGTCATGTAGGTGGCATCATTACAAAACCCTGATCACTGAAACAACTACACCAAAGTCCTGGAAACAAGGTTTATATATTTCATCATGGATGAAAATCAGAGTTTTCATCTTTTTAACACACTCTTAGTCCATAAAGTATATGGGATTTATATGGTGGCCCTCTGTGCTTCTAAAATCATCATTTTCCTTTTTAAAGGTGCCAATTAAATCTTGGAGAATAGATGCCTTTTGGAATTTCAGGAGAAAGAAAATAAAAAGGCAATATTAAGGCTTAAAAACGGCTATGTCTTAATTTAATTATTTTGTAATTGAGTATTTATACAATTCATATTAAAATGACCGTTCATGATGAGATGTCACAGTAAAGGAAGGCAGTCCTAAGATACCTGATGATACCAGCAATGCCAAGCTAAAATAAATATTCAGAGCTCCAACACCAGCTACAGAGAAACTCATGTCTGTTTTCTTTGAATATTTACAAATTGAGGACACACTAGAAATGCTAAAGTGCTGTGTGGACATTTGTATTTGTTATTTTTCTTAGCAGCCCTGGGAAGTAAATTGAAATAACCCCTTCCCCTTCTCAGATGAGGAAATCAAAACACAGGGAATTCAGAAAACCTACTCAGGATCATGCCAGGCAAAACTGAGATTGGCATGTGTGGAGCCTGCATTTCAGTCAGTCTGAGGGTCTCTCTTGTATCTAGCACTCTGCTAGGCACAGTGATAACAAAATATAAAAATCCCTGTCCACGAGAATTGGAATTTATAATATTTGGGAAGGAAAAATACACTGATTAAACAGCTCATGAGCAAGAGGGCATGATATACACTTATAAAGCACTTCCAATCTTGTGTGTCTTTGCAGGTACACCTGCACTGCGTCACCACCACCAGGATTAAAAAGGATTGATTAACCGGATGAAATAGCACAACTGCAAGTTAGGGAATCTACATGTTTCTGATCAAACCTGCTGAAGAGCAAAGTAATTCCACTAGCACTCAATCAGTTTCAGGGAATAACATTCTCTAGCTCCATGTTTCCTAGATGGTTAGTGTGCATAAAGAACCACAGGGGTTCTGTTAACATCTCTTAAGAGCTTGCTGTGGGCCAGGTCTTGTGTTAAGCTCTTTACACATATTATTCCGTTTCATCTTCATTATAGACAAGAAACTGAAACTTAGAATTAATTTGCCCAAAGTCACACCGCTGGGAAGTGGTGGCATCAGGACTAGAAGACAAGTCATTAGACCCCAAAGCCCATGTTCCTAGTGCAGTGGTTCTCAACCCTTGCTGTACATTTGTATCACCTGGGGAGCTTTAAAAAATATACTTGTGCCAGGTCCTACAACAAACCCAAAGAATCTGAATCTCTGGGAATAGAGTCAGAGCACTAGTTTTTGTTTTTAAGTCCTGCCCAGGTACTTCTAATGAGCAGTCAGGGTTGAAAGCACAGCTATTTCAATGCACCCAGAGACTCTGGGATGGATGGGGTCTGATAGCTTTAAAACAATCACCCCAGGTGATTCTAATATAGGGGGTCCACAGTCATAATTTGAGAAAAACTAGTCTAGGGCAGTGATTCTCAAACTTCAGCATGCATCAGAATCTCCTGGAAGGCTTACTGAGATGATCTGCTGGGCCCACCTCCAGAGTTTCTGACTTAGGAAGTAAAGGGCGGGGCCTAAGAATCTGCATTTCTAACCAAGTCCCAGGTAATGCTGATGATGCTGGTCCAGGGAGACCACACTTTGAGAATCACTTTGATTTCTTGAAAAATCACAGAGGGAAAAGACAGGTCAATAAATGGTTATTTGGGCATCTATGTACATATCTGTATTATACATTTATAGAAATTTGTTCATTCTTTCTTTTGATAAACATGTGTAAGTGTCCACAATGTACCAACCGCTATACTAAACTCTGCAAGTTGAATATGTATCCTGCTCTCAAGGAGCTTATAACCTAGAATCACAATCACGTGCTGTGACTAAAAAACATGAGTCTCTGAGAACCCAAAGGGAGTACTCAATTCTGCACAAGAATAGGGGAGTTAAATGGAGATTTACTTCATAGTGGCCATGATGCTTGAGCTGAATGTGAAAAGTGAAGTGGAATCTGCCTGGGTGGCCAGGGTGGGCAGGGCACCGCAGGTTGCCTTGGAAATGTCAAGCCATAAAATGCTGGCACGTGACGTCCAAGGTAGGGTGGGGTGAGAGTGAAGGCTGAGCAGAGAAGTAGCCATGGAGGACACCAAGAGGAGTTGAGGTTTTATCCTGCAGATAATGGGGAGCCCTTGCATGGTTTTAAGGTGGGGGGCAGTACGATTTTCGGTTTAGAATACCCACTCTCAAGGAGTAACACGGAAAACAGAGAAATGGGAGCAAGTTCTGAGTCAGGAAAACAAGTTAGGAGAGAGTCCAGACAAGAGAAGATTAGATGTGAACAAGGCAATAGCAGTGGATGTGACTAGAAAAGGGTGAACATCTTAGATTTCGTGGAGGTAAAATCAACAACAAATAGGATGTAAAACCTGGAATGACTGCCAAGTTTCTAGCTTGGGTGACCAGTGGACCATGAAGCTTTTACAAAGATAGAAGAAACAGGAGGAAGAGTGAGTGTGGGGAGAAGTAACCATTGTTAAGATTTATGGGGCAATATGTATCAGGCACTGCTATGCCAAGTATCTTACATGTGTTATCTTTTGTAATTACAAAAAAACCTTGAGGAATAAATATAGTATTCTCATTTTACAGATAAAGAAACTAAAATTAAGAGGAGTAATTTGCCCAGGTTGCATGGAGAATAAGTGATAGAGCTGAGATTCACAGCTATGTCCATTTAGCTACACTGGGAGTCAGCAAACTTTTTCTGTAAAGAGCCAAATAGCAACTATTTTAGGCTTTGTGGACCATGTGATCTCTGTTGCAACTATTCATCTCTGCTGTTGTAATAACAAAGCTATAGCCAACATAAACAATAACATAAACAAATGGGTAGTGTTGTTTTATAATAAAACTTTCCTAAACAATGAAATTTGAATTTCATATAATTTTCATGTGTTATGAAATATTATTATTTTGATTTTTCAGCCATTTAAAAATGTAGAAATCATTTTTAGATTGTAGGCTATTAAAAAAAACAAAAACAGGCAGTGGAACAGATTTCACCCCTGAGCCTTAGTTTGCTAACCCCTGAGCTATATAATACTACTTCTGAGAAAGATTACTTTCTTTTTTGGATATTGTCCTTGGAATGCCTATGGGATGTCCAGGCAGAAATGCCCTGTTGGATAAATGGATCTGAAGTTTGGAAGGGAAATTTGGGATAGAGACCTAAATTTGGGTATCATTCACATGCAGGTGGCAAAATGTAGTGCAAGGCAAGCAGAGTGAGAAAAGAACAGAACTATGGGTGACACCAAAATTAAGAGGACAGGAGAGATATAAAAGCCAGAAGGGGCAGAAGAAGAAGGATCAGAGAAATAAGAGAACTAGAAGAGAATATTGTCATGGAAGCCAAATAAAAAGTCAAAAAGGGAGGAGGAGCGTGATCAGTAAGGGCAAATGCAACTGAGAGGTCAAATAAAACCTGAGAACCATGAAGACTCCAGTGGGTTTGGCACTTGGGAGGTCAATGGTTGCCTTTGCCAGAGTAGTTTCAGGGAAGTGATGGAACTAATATTTCACTGCAGTGGATTCTAAAGCAAATGTGAGATAGGAAAGGGAGAAAACAGGTAACATTTCTTTTTTGAGAAGCTTGGCAGTAAATGAAAGAGATAAATGAGCTAGACAGACACTTAGCTATCTGGATTCCAGAAAAAAGCATTCTGAAAGCAGCTGCTTCCTGTCTATGCCCACAAGCTATCTGCCTCTCCTGAGTCATGGAGCTTCTGGGACCTTCAAGTAACTGGGTATAGGGGAGACTGTAGCTATGCGGGGTCCCAGTGGAATGACCTGGTATGGAGCTTCCTTCCCTGTGAACTGGACTCAGAGGTAAGAACCAGAGGCAGTGGATAATGGGGAAAGCTTGGCATTCAGCAAACTACAGATCCTGGGGATTCCTGACCTCGACCTCATGTGAGTGTGCTGGTCATCCTGACCCCCAAAAGCCAGGAGACAGCAAATGGTAGGCCTATGTCTTCCCTGACTTCCAAGCTAGTGGGGCACAGGGAAGGCAGAGAGCTGAGGGCCTGCTTTGGGCATCTAGGGAGGCACTAACTGCTGGGCCAAAGACCCCTTTGCCTTGCACTTCATGCAGAATTCTTGCCATCTAAGGACACACCAGCAACCAGGCCTGAGCTCCAAATGAGCCCAAAGGAAAAATAACACCTTACCTAAGGTCTTCCAGCAGCAAGAAAGTGGTGGAACAGGTAGGATGATTAGAATGTAAACCCAGTGAGAGAGAATGCAGGCACTGATAAGGTTACATATATGAGGTGGGAAGTTAAAGGAGCATGACCCTAAACTGGCTCCAATTATGTGTGCATGCAGATACATTTGCAGAGAGGGGAGGGTGATGGGACAGGACACATAGGAGATGCTAGACAAAATAACATAATTATAGAGATCAAACCTCCACAAATGTATTGTCTCCACTGGGTCTTTATAAGTGTACGATTTTTCACCAGCAGTGCTCAGAGCAAGGGTATAGACATAGAGAAGATGGATTTGTGGAGAGGGATTTGCAGTGAGAAAATGTTTGGGATTTGCAGTAAGAAAGTGTTGAGGGTGTTGACCTCATGTCTTCTAGATCAGTATTTTTCAAATCCTGTCACAACTCAGTAGGTCATGTCCAACACTTTAAAGAAAAAAACAGTTAAATAGAATGGAACAGAAAATAACAAAGTGAATCACATTTAGCAACTTGTCTAAGCACTTGTACATATGTAATATATATTGAGTTGTGATGCAAAAGGTATTTTTTATAATGGGGATATGGTCAAAAAGTTTGAAAACCACTGGTCTAGGCTATACAAAAAAGAAAGTTGGGTTGGTCATCAGAGTGTCTGGCAAATATTCTGGTTTCCTTCCTGTCAGATACATGATAGAATTGTTCAGCCTTGGGCTGGGTGTGGTGACTAATGCCAATAATCCCAGCACTTTGGGAGGGTAAGGCAGAAGGATTGCTTGAGATCAGAAGTTCAAGATCACCCTGGGTAACATAGACAGACCCTGTCTCTACAAAAAAAACAAAACACAAAACTTTTTTTTTTTGGTAAATGAGCCAGGCATGATGGTGTGCACCTATAGTCCTAACTGCTGGGAAGGCTGAAGTGGGGGAATAGCTTGAGCCCAGGAATTTGAGGGTCCAGTGAGCTATATTTGAGCAACTGCACTCAAGCCTGGGCAACAGAGTGAGTCCTTGTCTCAGAAAAAAAAAAAAAGAATTGTACTTCCTTGTTTTCCTTGAAGTTAGGCATGGCTAAGTAACTTGCTTCGGTCAATGAAAGGTGAGCAGAAGAGATAAGGGCCTGGCTTTAAGAGCTAGTGCTAAGGGGACAGCTTATGACTGTCCCACTTTGGGTTTGCCTGACTTGTAAATAATATGAAAAACAAGGAAGAAGCCTTGGTCTGATGCCATGAATAATATTGTGGGAGGATGGCCTCTTTGCCTCCAGGCAGTAACAGCTACTTGTAAAGTGACTGGGTCTATTCTCAATCCTGCCACCCTTTTGCCTTTACAACATGACTGTTTAGAGGTTCTGGAGGCTGTGTATTCTAGCAGGATGGATCTGTCAGATCAGCGGATGCCAGAGCAAGATTGGGCAAGATTGGGATCTTTCTCGCTGAACAGCTTTATGGACAAGAAGGGCCGGATATGCAGTGATCATGGCAGTGGCACTGCCACCTGGGACTTCAGGCCAGAAAGCTGAACTGATTGCTTTAACCAGAGCAATTATCCAAAGGGAAAATGGTAAACATTTATATGGACTCTAAATATGCCTTTAAAATTATACATGCTCATAATGCCATTTGAAAGAAAGGGGGTCTCCTGATGGCAGGGAATAAAAATATTAAATATGCCACTTAAGTAATAGTCTCAATACAAGCCATGGCTGAGCCCAAGTGGGTGGCCAACATTGCAAAAAGAAGTCAGGCCACTGGCAGAGCTGCTAAGGGGGCCACTGGATGCACTCTGGGGCCTTGACACCCCAATTAGATTTAGATCCCCTCTTAAAGCTAAAGACTGGGACTCTGGGGATGGCACAGCTAAGTGGAGACAGCATTCTCACGGACTCATTCTCCTACTTGAAGTTTTGGTTCAGCCTCTTATGAGGCACCCACATGAGTGTGCACACTGGGGGTGTGATGCCCTAATGGATTTTGGGGGGACCTCATTTGGGAGGACCCTGTTTACAATGGACTGTTTGTGTGCTTGCCTTAATGGATTTTGGTGGGACCTCATTTGGGAAGACCCTGTGTGCAACACACTATGTTCTCAGGATGGTCCAGGGACAGAAAGGTGACCCACTGCACAAAGAGCCCAACATGTAGGGGGCCCAACCCTTACATTGATTGGCAGTTTCACTCAGTATTAGTGGATATCTTTTCAGGCTGGTTAGAGGCTTTTCCCACCCAAGTGGAGGGAACATCTAAAGTTACCAGAATCCTTCTGAAGGGAATTGCTG
Organism: Cheirogaleus medius; assembly: GCA_008086735.1. Taxonomy (NCBI): domain Eukaryota; kingdom Metazoa; phylum Chordata; class Mammalia; order Primates; family Cheirogaleidae; genus Cheirogaleus; species Cheirogaleus medius. Next base: position 7,922,530 of record VBSM01002121.1, on the reverse strand, counting down.
CCTTTGCTGAGTTCCTGCATGCGTCTGCCAACAGAGAGTAGGAGCAGGTCTCGGAGGACGACGGGATGATGGGCATTAGCGGTCCAGGGGAAGAGGACGAGCAGATGGAGGGTGGCATACTGGTGATGGACACTATGGATGGGCAGCTGTAGAGACAGCTCGACAGCTCAAGTTATCATCCTGTTTGGCTACCCCATGGCAGTGCTCATCGGGGGAATTTTGTTTCCCAAGGTCTGCACCTGGATCTGTTACACAATGTCCTGTGATTACCTGTGAACTTCTTTGAGTGGACCCCCAGTGGGAACTGTTTCTCCAAAGAGCGGGACACAGTGTACTCAATCATCCCATACTTCATCAAGATGTTCATAGGCTTCCCTCCTTCATACAGGGTGATAATGGACCCTCTTTTAAATTGGAAGTAACCCAGCAAATAACCAAAGTCCTACATCTAGAATAAAAACTACATACATCCTAGAATGAATACAGGAAAGTGAAATGGAATTATATTTAACCTACTTGACTTCCTTCGGATTGGGGTACCCCTAGAAGCAGGCTTAAGTTAAGCCCCTAAAAAATAGTTTAGGAGAGACCCCTCCTGGCACCCTGAGGTAAGTATGGTAACCTAACCATGAGTAAAGAAAGCAGAGTAAAGCAATATAATCAAATGACTGGGTCAGGTGCTAAGCACTATGCATGAGTTTCCCTCTTCAGGTCCCCACCCCATCGAAAGCAAAGAATTGGAAGGGGCCTTATGAAGTACCTCTACTAACTCACACCTCATTGAAATTGTCAGAAGTGAAACCTTGGGTCCATCATACCAGAGTAAAGAGGTATCCCATGGAAGAAGAGGACCTAAGCCCCCAGGGGAGGGGCCAGCCTTTAGGTGATCTAAAGTCACTGTTTAACATAACATAAAGTAATGTTTAACTACCATGAAAATTATATTTAACTCACTCTAGTTTTGACCCCGGGGCCACGTGAAGCACATATAAAATCTTACTTGTTGATGTTCTTATTATTCAAATAATATTGACAATTTAATTCTAAAAATGTGGATTAAATGAATAGAAGTCAATAAATTTCATGTTTCTATTTATGTTTGCCTTTAAATTACACATGAAGTTTTTATTCTATTTTCATAATAAAACACTGTGGCCCCAAGGAATATTTTCTGATTTTTTTTTGTGTGTGTGGTAGTCAATGTGTTAAAGAAAAGAAAAAATGAAAATGTTGGTATTTTTACTAATCTTTCTTTGATTATTTTTTTTCTGTCCATAGGATGGAGAGACGGCTCCTTAGTGAGGATTTCTTTGGGCTATTGCCTCTTCTGTTACTCTGTCTTGCTTCTGGGTTTGTGATCCTAATCCTTGTTCGGTGCTGTATATGATTTCTGAATTTGCAGAAGTTGGTTTCTCAGATCACCTACAGGGTGCAACTAAAAGCTCTGCACTCAAAGGTCCCATTTTTCTTTCTAACCCAGCCCTATATCAGACATTGTGTACAAGTTCATTTTGCCTTATCAATCCTCACTGTTGTAGTTATTGCTTATGACTTTTTTCACCTGGTAATCTGTTGTTGTAAATATACTGCCAAAGCTTTGCAATGACATTCTATCTAAACATTCTATCTAAAACATTGCCCCCATTTCAGCAGGAAGTAGCCCTATGACTACATCATCCCTCCTCCCATAGATATAGAAGGGTAAAATTAACAGGGGGAATATGTAACAGAGTAGTCACCCCCTCCTCCAATAGATATGGAAGTGTAAAATTAGGAGCGGGGAGTACATAACAGAAAGAATGGCCTGAAAAAAAACTGGCAAAAATGTTTCTGTCTCTTTGTGGCTTTTCCCACTCTTTTTGGGAACTGGAGCCTGCATCCCTCTCTTAGGCCAGCGGTCAGTGTTTTGTTCTTTGTGCTGTAGGAGAGGAGCCATCCTGGTGGAGGTCCGGGTGGGCAGAGGTCTCAGCAGATTCTGGAGATGAAAGTATCAGGGCCATCAACTGTAGTCGAACAACAATGGCCTGAAATTGAATGGCCTCCCTTTCAAAGCTCTGTATTTCTGCTTATTATTAGGATGATGGCATTAAAGATAGGAGTCTCCATCCTCCTCACTTGCCAGCAAATTAATAAACTTCTCTTTCCTTCTTCTCAAACTACCATTCGTGTTCTTCTGATGAGGCCTTAAGTACAAGTGCCAAGCTACTGGTAACAGTTTCAAGTTTTTGCTATTATGCATAAAGCTACTATGAACATAAAAAAAGAGACAGAGAGCTAGTGCACTATTAGCCATACCTCTTTTGCTCTGTCACTGCTTTGGGCAATATTCTGGATGTCACTCCTCCATCAGCCAGAGTCCCAAAACAAGGAGACATGGAGCAGAGCCTCTAGCCAATCCAAAATAGATGTGTAAAATAGCAAAGTAAACCTTTGGTATTATAAACCATTAATATTTGGAGCTTATTTATTAACATCAAAAGTTGCCTATCCTGCCTGATACAGGAGTCAAATCTAGAAGGACATGATATCCAAGAGAAAATGGAAGAATCAAAGAACATCTTGCACATAGGTACTCAATGCATCCTAACAGACCATCGGAAAACAGACTGGCATGGAACTGAGCGTTAATTATATAATACAACAGTGAAAAGTAAATAGACGGCAAATACAATTGTTGATAGAGTCCCTGAAGTGGGACTCAAGCTACTCCTATGAAAGATATATTGAAAGATGGGCAGAGGAAAGTGGGCTCATTAAATGAAAGGAAAACAGAATGAGGCGAGGGCAGTAAGAAAGACGTTCAGGGTAGGGGGTAGCAGTGGGGGTGGGCACAGATGTGAGACCCAATCTCACCAGAACAGATTGTTCATGTTAGAATGGAAGGAAAAGGTGAGTAGGATCCAATTTTGATGGGATCTTCAAATTTATACAGAAGTGTTTATAATTAAACTAAAATAAGATATGTAAAGCCCTTAGCACAATGTCTACTCATAATTGAAGGCTCAGCTAATGTTAGTGGCTGTTGTCGTTGATGTTGTTCTGCCATGATGAGCCGTGGGAAATTTCTGAGAAGAGATGTGCCATGAAAGCAGTGCTTTACACTAAACTGACTGCTGTGCACAGGACGGACTGAAGAGGGAACAACTGAACAGGAGAAAACTAATGAGGCAGTGGTCCAGGAGTGAGGCAATGAGAGAAAAAGAAGGAAAAAATAAATTCTGCAACTAGTATTTTTTTGTCTGTCACCCACTTCTCCACCTGGCCACCAAGTGAACACTCATAAGAGCAAAATCTTCCCACATTAAGAACCTGTAAAAATAGGGTCCAATAATCCTATAAGGCAATCAGGGGTTATTCCAGCAGTCTCCAGGGTGTTTCGTATTTTTTGTGCTTTTGCAAAAAAGTGACATTAGGTTGCAGAGAGACCATTTACCCAACACTTAGCCTGCTCCACTTAGACCCTGGAGCCTTCAGTGTTATCTTACAGTAATACCTTGGGGAGCATCTCCCTCCATTCCTCAGAAACCCTATCTTTACAAACTCCACCTAATGCCATAGAATCTACCGAGCATGTAGAAATGAAGCCTGCAACTTCTAAAGAGATAACGGGGCCAGTCAGTGTCATGATAACTTTCCCTCCCTCACTTAGATAGGGCTGCCTCCACTTCTGCAGAGAAGACAAGCATTCTCATATGTCTGAGTACTTTAGCCAGTGACACCAAGGGTGACTGGCCTTCTTTCAAAAGTTTTTTAATTAGTTGACCAAGTAACTACATAGTACTGCAGGTTAGAGCAAGTAATTTACAAACAGTTCCTGTGGTTCTTTATTTTATTTATTTATTTATTTATTTATTTATTTAGACATGGTCTCACTGTATTGTCCAGGTTGGTCTTGAACTCCCAGGCTCAAGCAATCCTCCCTCCTCAGCCTGCCAAGTAGTTTGGACTACAGGCACATGAGACCATGCCTGGCTCCGTGGTTCTTAATGGCCCTGTTCAGCAGGGTCATCTTGGGCAGCTTCTCAAGTGTTTTGTGTCTCAGTTTGTTGCTCTTGTAGCAAGAAAACAATCATATTCACTTCACAGGGAAGATACAAGTCTTAATTAATGTTTGCAAAACACTTTGACATCCTGCGATGAAAAGTGCCATATCTAAGTAACATATAATTAGAGGCAGGTTTATACCTATGATCTTTGAGAGAAGAAACCCACATAGAAGCAATAATTTGCACGCCTATCATTGTGCATTCAGTGTTCAAATTCTTGACAATAACATATCACCATCCAAGCAAGTCTTTAACGCTAAAAAATAAAACACATAAAGTTACCACATCACCTCCTACTTCTGTAGCCAAAGACACATTTTCCTCTTCTGTCAGACCAGCAAATCTGGGATCCAGTCCAACTTATTTTAATGCAGCAGGAGGAAAAAACTCAGACCCAAAAAGGTAAATTACTTGCCGAAGGTCAAGCTAAATTTGGCCCCAGAAACATTTATTCTAATTCTATAGCTCTAATTTTTCTTTCTCAAAATAGTCCAGATTGATAAATTAAGTCACCAAAAAGAATTTTAAAGGCAGAAGGGGTTTTTTTTTCCTGGTTTGAATATCAGACTTTTCTGAAATAGAAGGTATTCTTTTTGCCAACCAGGGTAAAGACTCTCGAAATGTCCTAATTAAGTGGGTATGAGCCAATTACTTCTCTTCCAAAATATTTTAGTTTTGAAAGTAATGTCCCTTCCATATCTGGAAAAGAGCATTTCTAAATACATAGCAGATTTTTCATATTTTCTCTGGAAGCCTTCCCCAAGCTGTTTCACAATAGGTGGCTTGCTCCTAAAGTCCATGATGGTCCCGCAAAACAAAACTCTCACAACACATTCAGGTCCTTCCCCAGAGACTGCCGCATACGCACAGGCCTGGTACTAAGGAATCATCTTGAAAACCTCCACATTCTTACATTTAAGTGCCTGACTTAGGTGCTCTTCCATCAAAGAGAGCTTTGTGAAAGGCAAAGTGGTTTTCTTTAATCTCATTTGTTAATTTTTAAAAAAGCGAAAGAACAGTGATTTTGCTCTGAGAATTCCATGATTTATTAGCAGCTACTTAGATACTGATGATCATTTTTATCCAAGGTAAATGTTCTGTGTATCCCTACAATAGTACATTTTACAAGATTCCTATAAGAAAATTCCTGAGAAGGGAATTAAATTATAAGACTATTTACCTCATTTCAATAGCTTTTAGTTATATTGCAATGTATGAAACTTAAATAAAGGCACTAAATGTATTTATGTATGGTAATGTGGTAATATCCTATTATTTTGTTATTTCATTTTTACTTAGTCTTTAATAAAGAAATATATTAGAATTGACCAATCCCATTTTTTTCCAACAGGAAATTATAATGATTTTTTTTTTTGGTATTGGAGAGGGAGACTTTGGATGGAAAATTGCTCATTCCTAGAGAAGAAAAATTAAGATATTCCTCCCTTGAGAATCCATATAATGTGTTTTTACTTCAGTGAAATGAAAATAGCATTAATTATAAATGCATTTACAGATTCCATTACTCTATACAATTTTTTAGAATCCTGATTAAATGGTATAATAACCCTGAAATATGCAATTGGCTCTTTATTGTTTAATCCAGAGGCTAGCAGCTCCAACCACAAAGCAGAGTCACAGGAAGGGCACCCGAACTTCACGCTCCTGGTGAGAATCATATGTGGAAAGCAAATCCGGTAACAAAAACCAGGCTTGGAATGCGTGTGGTTCCTGGTGCCGCTTTTCCAGAAAGGTTTTTATCATAATAATACCATGTTTCCCTGAAAATAAGACCTACCCGGATTTCTAAGCATTTGCGCAATATAAGCCCCGAAAATAAGACCTAGTGATGGGCGTGGCTATGCAGTGTATCTGCACAACCCATGCATTTCGTCGTGGAGTGGTAAAGAAGACGAGCAGCCCTTCTCATCTGCCCCATAGTGACAGCTACTATCCCAGAGGTGACCAGAAAAGTGCGGGCAGCCCCACCAACAAGGTCGGCTCCCCCTGTCAGGTTCCGGCCATCCTGTGCATGCAGCAAGCTGAGGCTTTGAGGGGAAAATAACACATCCCCTGAAAATAAGCCCTAGGGTGTCTTCTTGAGGAAAAATAAATATAAGACCCTGTCTTATTTTGGGGGAAACATGGTAGTTGTTTTTTTTTAAGATAGAAAATGGAGGCAAAAAGAAGAAAAGAAACACTTTTGTTGTTGGGCAAGAATCCAAGGAATGTCATGTGGAGGTGGGGGAACCAAGAACACGTATAATAGATTACATAGATGTGCAGCTTTCCTCCTGGGAACTTCACAGACCTCTGCCTCTCCCCACAGTGACTATGTGAGTATTACACATTTGCCCCACTTCAAACTCCACACCACACCTACTAGCTTTGTGATCTTGTTAAGCTACTTTACCCCTCTCTGCCTCAGTGTACTCATTTGTAAAATAGGGTTATTAGGACTTACTTCATAGGGTCGATGTGATGATTAATTAAGGTGATAAATGCAAAGTGTTTATAGAGTACTGGCCAACATGCAATGAGGACTTTTAGGTGTTAGCCATTTGTATTATTAACATTTTAATTTAAAAACTAAACTTAGTTTTTAAACTAAGTCCAACTGAAGCATCTTTCTAAATACAGCGAAACTAATTGCCCCCATGCCAGATTACAATTATTGCCATCCTTTCTATGCACCTGTGACATCACTTATTCCTTCACACCACTTCAACAGCATCCTCAACTCTTTGGGGACCACATACAGAACACAGACCTGTCAGACACAGACATGAATAGAATACAAGTCATCTGTGATAAGTATACGGTCAAGAGTGACCCCAAGTGCTGGGGATGTAGAAAAGAGAGAGCAATTGTATCTAATTGGGGAAATCAAGGAACATTTTAGAGAAGAAGTGACATTTGAGCTAAGTATTAAAATCTTCTCACAGTGATTTAAAGGAGGGAAAGGTGGCAAGAGTCTACTGCAGGACATGGGAACCAATATCCAAGAGAGGAGAGAAGGGAAGTGAGAAGAAACGAGTCTAGAGAGTTGGCCCATGTTGTGGAGAACTGCATGAGAGAGGTGAGTGTGATGAGGCATGATGGCTAATTTTATGTGTTAATGTGACTGGGCCATGGGGTGCCCAGCCACTGGGCCAAATGTGATTCTGGGTGTGTCTGTGAGGGTATTTCTGGATGAGATTAACATTTGAGTCAGTAGACTGAGGAAATCAGACTGCCCTTCCTGATGTGGGTGGACCTCACTCAATCTATTGAAGGTCTGAATAAAACAAAAAGCCTGACCCTCCAGTGAGTAAGGGGGAATTCCTCCTGCCGACTGCCTGCAAGCTGGGACATTATTTTTTTTCTGCCTTCGGACTTGAACTGAAACATTGACTCTTCCTGGGTCTTAAGCGTGCTGGCATTTGGACTGGCACTACCCCATCAGCTCTCCCGGGTCTTCAGCTTTCTGACTCAAGAGCTCGGGATTTTTCAGCCTCCATAATCATGTGAGCCAATTCCTCACAATAAATCTCCTTATACACACACCACACTCATCCTATTGGTCTGTTTCTCTGGAGAACCCTGACCAATACATGGGGGAAAATATCCATGTCCCTATTCACAACTCTCTCCTCAGTTGCCTTCAGAGGACAATTTTATGACTGCACGTGGATTCTTGGATGTGTTGTCAGGGGTAATAGGTTAAGCTGCAAAATTAAGGAAGAGAGAAGGGGGAGATTGATTTACCAAAGTTGCGGCATGAAGCTTCTCTTGAAGAAAAGATTCAACTAAAAGCAGAAGGAAAAGGGTGAGAGAGAGGTGGACAGAGCTTTGGGGAGCAGGTAGCAAAAAGAGATCAGAGGGGAAATGCGGTTAGTGTGTGACAGAGAAAGCTGTGCAGAAGGAATCGGGGGAAGTTTTGCTGTGGGAGAAAAATTTTCTTTGCAATTCACCCTGTGCCCAGGAGGCCCCAGTGAACACCAGCACTGCTGTTTGAAGTCAGATTTGGGTTCCTTTGAGATGAATCACCAAGATGAGAGAGGCCTTAAGGGAGGAGCAAAAAGACCCAGTTTGATTTGAGTTGTTCAAAATAAGCTCTTCAGAAAAAATAAAAATGTAAGTAAGAAGGAAAATAAACTACTCACCAGAACTCCTTCCAGGAAGAGCACTGTGTTCGCCAGGATGGCATTCAGCTGCATAACAGAAACCCAATAAACAGTGCCTTAGTTATATATGAGATTTTGTTCTCTCCCATAAGTCCAGAGACTGATAACCAGGGCAAATGAAGCCGCTCAAAGAAGTCTCAATACAGTCCTGCTATCTGCCTGCTTTGCCATTCACCTCCACGGTTACAAGGTGGGTGCTGCCTTGTGGATCATTGTGTCTGTCCAGGCAGGAGGAAAAGGAAAAGGCAAAAGGGTGCTGCCAGCTGAGTCTGTCCCTTATATCAGGAAATCATAGCTTTCCCAAAAGCCCCATCCAAGCTGCATACATCTCCTTGGCTATAAGAAAATCCTGGGACACTTAATACATTATCCGGTGTTATGGTCTGAATGTTTGTGTCATATGCTGAAATCCTAAGGCCAAAGATGATGGTATTAGGAAGTGCAACCTTTGGGAGGCCCCAAAAGAGGCCCAAAAAAGACTCCTCGCCTCTTCTGCCATATCAGGTTACAGCAGAAAGATGATGATCTGAGAAGCAAGCTCTCACCAGACACAGAATCCATGAATGCCTGGGTATTGGACTTCCCAGCCTCTAGAACTGTGAGAAATAAATTTCTGTTATTTATAAGCACCTAGTCTAAGATATTTTATTATAGAAGCCTAAATAGACTAAGACATCTGGGTTCTGTTGGTAAGGAAAAGGGGGTGGATAGATATTGGATATACAAGAGGCAGAGTCCACCACATACAAAATACTTTTATCTGGAAGAAATTTCATGGCCCAGTGCAGTGGCTCACTCCTGTGATCCTAGCACTTTGGGAGGCCAAGGCAGGAAGATAACTTGAGGCTAGGAGTTTGACACTAACCTGACAAACATAGCGAGGTGTACAAAAAATAGAAAAATCAGCCAGGTGTGGTGGCATACCTTTCGTCCTAGCTACTTGGGAGACAGGAGGATCTCTTGAACCCAGGAGTTTGATGTTGCAGTGAGCTATGATGATACCACAGCACTCTTGCTCAGGTGCCAGAGCAAGACCCTGTCTGAAAGAAAGAACAGTAAGGAAAGAAGGGAGGAAGGAAGGAAGGAAGGAAGGAAGGAAGGAAGGAAGGAAGGAAGGAAGGAAGGGAAGAGAAAGAAAGAAAAAGAAAGAAATTTCTTGGTTAGTCAAGTCAGATAGAAGGTAAGACCTTGAGTGGACCTAAAGGAGGACAGAACTGTCCTGCATGAGAAGAGGAAAGGAAATTCTTAATTGCTCTCAAAACAGACAGGTAGAGAGACTGCAAGGAAGAGAGAAGGAGGGCCAGCAAGATGTTAGGACAGTGTACACCATGACTCCCCACTTTGGTTCTCTCCAAACCTTTAGTAAAAGGGTACTACTCCTCCCCACACCCCCCGAAAAAATCACAAAACTCTTGATGCTTGTGGATTTTTTGATGGAAACTCGGGAGAGTATGGAATTTTGCATGGGATATAATAAGCTTTCTTGTTTGGGAAGCATGGAGACAGAAAGAATTGGAAATAAGTATTAATAAGCCACCAGAAATCCTAGGAAAAGTCTGTGAAAGTACCTCACTCAACCACACACACCAAGCACCAAAAAGAAAACCTTCATGTGCCAGTATTCAAAATTCTTAACATTATACCAAATCTCACCAGAACTCAAATCCAAAGTTTCAACCTATTGCAATGAATCCGTATTTATTTTCACTATTTTCATCAATCCTGAGTCAAAATCAAGAGGCATATTGGTGACTACCAGCTATATTCTGTGAGTGAAGAGATGTGTGGTATTTGAGTACAACTTCTTTTATTTGCCTAGCAATGCTCTTCCTTGCTGGACACATGGGTGATGCTCCATCAATACATGCCCCAACACAAGTTTTCCTGTATTTGCATTCTACTGCTAGGTGACAAATTACCACACATTTAGTGGCTTTAAAAAAAACATGTGTATTATATTGCAGTTTCTCTAGGTCAGGAGTTTAGGCACAGCTTGTCTGGATCCTCTGCTCAGGGTCTGACAAGGCTGCATTCTCATCTGGAGGCTCAACTGGGGGAAGAAATCACTTCCAAGCCCCTCAGGTTGTTGGTAGACTTCATTTCCTCGTGACTGTATGACTGAGGGCTGGCTGCTTTCTGGCAGGTAGTTGGGGGCATCCCTCAGGTTCTAGAGGCCACCTGAAGTTCTCTTACATGTGGGCTTTCTCAATGTGGCTTTTTATTCATCTGGCAAGGAAAATCTCTAGCTCCAGTCTGCTAAAATGGAGTCTTATTTAATGTCATGTAATTACAGGAGTGATGTCCCATCACCTTTACAACTTAACATAACCTAATCACTCGAGTGACATCTCATTATCTTTTTATATGTGTTGGAAGCAAGTCACAAGTCCTGCCTACTCTTAAGGGGGAGTGACCACACAAGGACATGGACATTAGGAGAAAAGAATCATTGGGAGCCACTTTGGTATCTATCTAACACAGTCCATATTGTATAGTACAAATTGTCAACTAAATGAAAACTTTTCTATAGTGAGTGTACATATAAAAGGCCTCAAGCATTTCTCCCCTATATAGATACCATACCTGTATTATATATCATAGAGCTTAAGAGAACAGTGTATGGAGTTGGACACCTACTATCTCAAATATCTATCATGAGATAACTATTTCAAAACTTAGTGGCTTAAAACTACCACCATTTTATTTTGCTCATGAGTCTGTGAGTGTTCGGACAGGGCACAGTAGGGATCGCTCATCTCTTTCCTACTGGTTGTCTGTTGGGGCTGGACTGTCCAAGAAGGCATCTTTACTCACATGTCTGGAGCCTCAATTAGGATGGTTCAAATGGCTGGAGGCTGGCTGAAACAGCCAACTGAGGTTGTATTTATGGGGCCTCCATTCTTGTTGTTGGCTAGAGCTTTCAATTTCTACAGCTTCAGGCTTCTCGCTGTCCATGTGACATCTCCACATGGTGTCTCCATGGGGTCTCTCCAGCAGGGGAGCTGGGCATTTTACATGGGGGCTGGGCTCCTAGAGGCAGGAAATAGAAGTAGACAATTTTCTTAAGGCCTGGGCTTGGATGTCCCAGAAAGTCAGTTCTGCCATATTCTACTAGTTGAAGCCAGTCTTTATGCCTCTATTGTTTCTTTCACATCTTCTTATACTGTCTTGGACCCCTAATGCAATGTTGAATACAAGCAGTGATGATGTGCTTACTTGTCTCATTTTTTATTTTAAAGGGACTACTTCTATGGTTTTGCCACTTAAGATGATATTTGCACTAGATATTTGGTAAATATTTTTATCAGCATAAAGAAGCTCCCTTCCATTTCTATTTTCTAAGTTTTATTTTTAATGATGAATGCTTTTTCTGCAAGCTTTGAGATGATCAAATGAATTTTTTCTTTTAATATATAAATGTGAATTTTGCTTATGGATATGCTAATATTAAACCATCTTTGCATATCTGGGATAAATCCAACTTGAGTGCTGTATACTGTCTTCTTATACCCTGTTGGATTCAATTTGCTAATATTTTGTTTAGGATTATTATATCTGTATTTGCTAGTGAAATGGGCCTGAAATTTTTCTTTCACATAATGTGTTCTTGGTTTTGTATTGAAGGTTATACTGGCTTTGTAGAACAAATTAAGCAGTATTCTCTCTTTTTTCATTATATGAAATAATTTGCATATTTCATCTGTTCTTTAAAAATTTTATAGAACTTCTCCATATAACTATCAATGTTTTCTCTGTGGAAAGATGTTTTTAACTGATGAATAAAAATTATATGTACTTATAGTGTACAACATAATGTTTTGATATATGTATACATTCTGGAATGTCTATATCAAACTAGTTAACATGCCCATTAACTCACATACTGCTATGGTTTGAATGTATGTATCCCTCCAAAATACATATATTAGAACTTAAACCCCAAGATGATGGTATTAAGAGGTGGGGACTTTGAGGAAGTGATTAAGTCATGAGTAATCCACCCTCATGAATGGGACTAATGCCCTTATAAAAGAGGTTTCAGAGAGCTGCCTGGCCCTTCCATATATTTTGTTATATGAGGACACAATATTCTTCCCTTTTGACCTTTAATCATGTAAGGGCACAGCAAGAAGTCACCATTGTGAAAATTCTTCAGACATTGAATCTGCCAGAGCCTTGATCTTGGACTTCCCAGCCTCCAGAACTATCAGAGATAAATTTCTGTTGTTCATAAATTACCCAGTCTATGGTATTTTGTTATAGCAGCAATGGACTAAGACACATATTTACCTTTTTTTGTAGTAAGAACACAAAATGTATTCTCTTAGCAATTTTCATGTATATAATACATTGTTATTAAGTAGTCATCATATTGTACAATAGATCTCTTGAGTTTATTCCTACCGTCTGAGTGAAATTTTGTACCCTTTGACCAACATCTCTCCAATCCCTGCCCCTGCCCCTGCCCCCATCCCCTAGTAAGTACCAATCTCTCTGTTTCTATGAGTTTGACTTTTCTAAGTTCTACATTAAGTGATATCATGATATCATGCAGTATTTGACTTTCTGTGCCTGGCTTATTTCACTTAACATATTGTCCTCCAGGTTTATCCAAGTTATCATAAATGACAGAATTTCTTTCTTTTTTAAGGCTGAATAGTAGTCCATTGTGTATATATATATATATATACACATATATATATAGACACCACATTTTCTTCATTCATTCATCCATCAATAGACACATAGGCTGATTCCAAATCTTGACTACTGTAAATTATGCTGCAATGAATATGAGAGTGCAGATATCTGGTTTCATTTCCTTTGGATATATACCTAGTAGTGGGATTGCTGGATCATATAGTAGTTCTATTTTTAATTTTTTGAGGAGCATTCACATTATTTCCCATAGTGGCTGTACTGATTTACATTCCCACCAACAGTGTACAAGGATTACCTTATTTCCATATCTTCACCAACAATTATCTTTTGTATTTTTGATAATAGCCATTCTAACAGATGTAAAATGATATCTCATTGTGGTTTTCACTTATACTTCCCTGATGATTAGTGACGTTGAGTATTTTTTCATATATCTGCTAGCCATTTGTATGTCTTCTTTTGAGAAATGTCTATTTAGGGCCTTTGCCCATTTTTAATTGGATTATTTGTTTCTATGGGGCCATTTTAACTATGATTTCAATTCAATTACTGCAATAGTTTGAGAAGATTCAAGTCTTTCATTTTTTTCAAGTAAATTAAATTTTTTCTAGGGTTTTGTTCTTTTTACATAAATTTGCAAAATCATTGGCATAGAGTTGTTGATAGTGTTCTTTAATTTTTTAATCTCTACTTTATCTTAGTCATGTTCCCATTTTTGTTTATAAACTTGGTTATATCTTCTTCCTTCTCTTGATAAATCTTGTCAGTGGTTTGTTTATATTGTTAGTTGTTTTGAAAAATTAACTGTTGTCTTTGTTGGTCTCTATCGAATCTTTGCTTTCTATTTCACTTTTATTGTATTTTAGGAAAACTGTGAGTTATTCAGCAATGAGTTTTATTGATTTTTAAATATGCAGAGTCTTAAATTTTTTATGTGTTTGTAACTAACTTCTAATTGTATTGTGGTCAGAGATAGGGTCTGGCTCTGTTGCCGGAGCTAGAGTGCAGTGACAACATCAAAGCTCACTGCAACCTCAAACTCCTGGGCTCAAGCCATTCTCCTGCCTTGGCCTTGGCCTTGGCCTTGGCCTCACCAGTACCTGGGGCTACAGGTGTGCAGCACCATGCCTGGCTAATTTGTTTCTATTTTTTGTAGAGACAGGGGTCTCACTCTTGCTCAGGCTGGTCTTGAACACCTGGCCTCAAGTGATCCTTCTACTTCAACCTCTCAAAGTGCTAGGATAACAGGCATGAGCCACTGCACCTGGCCTTGGTATCTTTGTTTTAGAGGTGTCCCTTATAAACAGTATATCTGGACTTTTCTAAATACAATCTATCTTTTTCTTTAACTACAAACTTAGTCCATTGATGTTTATTGCTATTAACAATATATTTAAACCTGTTTTTACCTCCTGAATTTTTTATTTTAGATTGTTTCCTTCTTCTTTTAGCCCTTTCTC